>OX632362.1:9483105-9865605 GCA_951751655.1 Ophion costatus | reverse complement strand
AAGAGGACGGCGTCGGCACCCGACAAGTTTCTTGATGTTGATGGTTGAGGCGGTGTATCCGGTGGATCACGCTCATATGGAGATATCCTGATGTACGTATTTTCTTCTTCTTGTCGTTTTTTATGAGCCTTGGTGACGAGTAAGTGAGTGATGGAATTCCAAATTGCTCCAAGTAGGGCAAAACTACATCTGTACAAGGAATGCAAGGTGTAGCCCTGAATGATGGTGTCCACGGCTCCTTTGATGATTGAATATATAGTGACGATTCCAAGGAAACCTGCGCTGACGATTCCGAATCGTTCGAAACCGTTCCAGAGTTTTCCAAGGATGTTTGACGCTATATGTTACAAGGTGTTCTCGTCAGTTAGGTTTTTCAGAGACACAGACCCTGGTGCCAGTCTTGATTAACGATCGTGAAATTGTTGATAAAAAAAACGATTGATTGTTGTGCGTAACAGGTAGATCCAGGTAACACTCACTAGTTCTTCGTAGGGTGCATTCTACAGGTACGCATTTGACGATGTGGGCGACTTCGCCCGCAATGACGGCCCTATAGCCTGGAGATTTTGCGACGGCTCGAGCAAATTTCTCGGGTACGATTGCTGCAGTGGCCAGCGCATTACGGAGGACTTGTTGCTCCAAGTTACACCTTTGAGTCAACACGTCTTTATAGAGAGCCTTGATCTGTGTTTTAATGTGTTTTTCCACGTAAATGAATTTTGAATTCACGTAGGAAAATATGTCAAAGTTGCTCACGAGGACCTAACGTTGCGATGCAAACGCTTGACCATCGCGTGTTTCCAGAATGAAGAGTTTCGGGTGCTCGGTCCGGATTAGAATGTAACCGCAAACCGGTTTTTCGCTCCGTACAGCCAAAGCAAATGTTGTTTCTTGAGTTGTTAACGTGTAGACGTCTGGAGTTTGAGCAGAATTTTCAATGGTGCGCAGCTTCGTTGCCATTCCATCGTAGAGAACGTCATAACGGTTGACCAGACAGGAATCGACGGGTTCTGTTTTCCAGAATGCCTGATTACCCTCGACATCCGTACAGGATCCCTCCGACAGTTGGCACTGAGTCGTGCTTCGTAAAATAATGCGGTCGGTCGCCATGTTGACCGACGCCTCGTAATTTGAAATCGTGATTTTGGCGGAAGCTTGGACGATGACGTTGTCCCAAGTTCCAAATGGGTCGCTGTACTGCGCTCCCTTACAGGTACCTTCGCTGGAAATTGACCCGGCGAGAGTGACACTGCATGAAGTGGTGCTGTTTCTTTTTATACCAGTGACGAATGCGGAAAATCCAAGTTGTATGATTCCGGTTTCTTGAAGTGTGCGGCAACCGTTATCGTTGAGTTCGTTAAGGTAGACCTGACGGCCATTTTGCACCACGGAGTTGTGTGAGTGCATGCCGCAGTAGTATAACGTACGGTCGATTTCGACTTTACATTGAATGACTTCCGTTGTTGAGAATTCCGAAAGTTGTAGTAGCTGGACTCGCACGGGCATCGGTGTTGGTGATACGATCGGGATGTCGCATCCTCCGATGTCGTTAAGTGAGATTGTTGTAATGTTTAATGCAGAGGCGCCGCAGTCGTAACCGATGAGACTGGTAACGATGCGGATGAAGATGGTTGCAACAATGCATATTTTCGGATCCATACTGCCACCGAGAACCAGATGTTTCGTTACAGCCTGGTGCCTCTAAGTTTGTTCGTATGAACAATGCGGGGTTTATTTTGGTACATGACTTTGATATTTCCCGCGGATAATATTTCGATAATTTCACAGGGCTTAGTGTACTGGTCCCCGAATTTCCCTTTTTGTGGTTCCTTTAGCATCAATACGCGATCGCCAACCTTAAAATGCTTTGGATTTATGTTACGATCATAATATCCTTTTGATTTTTCCTTCGCTTTTTTCAGGTTGTTGGATGCCAATGTTTGAAGATTGTCGATCCGAGTGAATAGTTCCGCAAGGTATTCTGAATAGGACGAGTCCTGGGAATCCTCGACTTGATGATGTTACATCCTGGCGATCTCGCCCTCCATTGAATAACCTAAAATATAAAAAACAAACATAAAATATCTATATACTTACCCTAATAACTAAGAATATGTATTGGGAACCACTTGAGAAATTACCTAGAAATATTTTTCCTTGTCTGAAATAAAATAGACGACGTATAGAATAATATAATTCTCTATTTTGACAAAAACAATATGTCTTTCAATAGTTTTTATTCAGTAAATGGCTCAAATATAGTAATCACGCGATTTTGCATGATACACATAAAATACTACATGTACTAAGGAATAAATAACGCCCTATGTAGCACTTTATAAAATATATTGTTCGCCCTTAAATTCCTTAAGGCTATGATAAAACATAAAATTTGGCAAAGCCTTCTGTCACCGAACATAGTGTGATAGGAGGAAATAAGGAAACAAATATGAAATCATAATAATAATTCAATCTTCTTAACAACGCCTAAAACCGGGTTAAAATAGAACTTTTCAAACTTGAACTTTTCCAATATTAAACAGCACATTCGGTGTTAAATTATGCCCTAGGCACTATATTTTTGTATCCAACCAATCACGTAAAAATCACCTAAGCCATAGTTAAAATCAGGTTAAAATGAGTACGTCTACCCGCCATATTGAAGAGGGAAAAATCCCGATTCCAACTATGCCCTTGCCATAATTTTCGAACAATTAAAAATATTTAATTTTGATTTTCAAAAGAAAAGATACTTGCTTCGACCTCCTATGACGTCATGTTCTCCTGATACTCCTGTTCTTAGTCGCGACTCGCGAAATTCGTTTCCCTCAAAACTAAAAATCGTACCGCGGTCCCGCGGGTGTCACAATTTCCCTAAAAATCCCCTCTTTCATATAGACACAACTCGCGGCCCCAGCGACCATTGTTTTCCCCAAAAATCTCAAAAAGCTTTCAAATCCACGGATAAACCGTGTTACTGTATATCTCTAGAGTACTCTCGTGCACGCTTCACCTAAAGGGGCCGCCATGATGGTTTCGGCCCGCCAAAATGGCTAACAGTCGCCATATTGAATTCCTGTCACCATCTTTGATTCCCGTAGAAACCCCCGTGGTCATGTAGGCTGCCATGACACCTCCCACCAGCATCTATCTTTATCCCGGTATGTGCATCCCTAAGGAGGCCGCCATCACAGTTCCCCACAATATCTCAGTACACGTGCACTTGGACCTCGCTTCGCCCGTGGCCGCCATGACAGTCGCCACGAGGCGCACGGTCACCCTCGAAATCACGTCACGTCAATTTTATTGATACATCCCGCAAAAATCACGTACTTTAAATATTACTCATGAATCTCGAGCGACATTTTTTCTCCAATCTCACTATCTACCTAGACTATACATCCTGCGGATACTACGACCCTCCACGTGCCGTCATACCATTCCTTTGTTCCAAATTTATTAATGCAAAATCTATTGTTAATCAAGGATAGTCATTGTTAAATCAGATAAATATTCCCCGTAGTGATAAATATCATATTCCATTTTGAATCGTGAATTTAGAGCAATATTAACCATTATACAATGTTAATAATAAATTTGGTAGTAAAATAACCATATAAAATTAAAGCACGAACGTTAATGAGAATATTAGCCCATGAGCAACATATCCCGACGCGCACCGCTAATTTTAAAAGATATTTAATAAAATCTTTCAATAAAATATTTTACGCACAAGTATATATACCTATATACCTGCATATGCATATATATATATATATATATATATATATATATATATATATATATAAGCATATATTTCGATATTTTTGAAGCCTTAATAATTAATGCTCCACTAAAACTTACCACATAAGAAAAAGGAATATTGTGAAACCTTTATTTTAAAACTCCGTATACAGATACAAAATGTAATTGTAAAGCTGCTGGTAAATTAATAAAAATTAATTTATCAAGAGCTCCATTTGATCCTGTAAGAGAAAAAGAGCAAGACGCCGGTACTCCATACCGTCCCATAAGAGTAAGGGAGAATGAAGGAAGCCTACGTCACAACAGCGCTCACTTCTCCGACGCTGGACGCTGCCCCACCAAGATGGCCGCTGCCGCCACTCGAGGAGTATATAAAAGAAGGGGTACCTCTCCTTCGACAGTTCTCCGGTCTCTCCACCAGTCAGTTGCGCTTCTCCGTCCGTCGGACGCGCACGCTGGAAAATCGGCTCTTACAATTCTCGAATCTTTGATTCTTTGTGGGTAACAGTTATACCCTTTTTGCATTTTCATCCGAAGACCCACATCGTACGTTTATTTTTATTGTATTCTATCTATTCTCCGCAAATTAATTCAATTTTTAAAGGTGTAACAATATATTGATAATCTCCAAAAGTCATCATCGTCTTGTGTTAATTTAACCCTGAATTCCTCGTGTTAACCAAAAGTGTCACTCATCGTTTTCTTTGGCATTCTCGCATGTTTCTCGGTGCATTCTAAGATAATTGTCAAGGAATCGTGCCAGCTTATCCAAAGTTCTCTACTACTTTTACCTTGTGTTTTAGTGCTTCTTAGTTGAGCACGAAACGTCCTCATCCTTTTCCGGTGATTGGGTGATCTTTCATGCTGCCTAGTGGCCAAGCACGGTTTCCATAATCTACCGTGCAATCTCACTCCTCAAATAAACGTGAATTCAGTGCTACTACATCGTGCACGAATTTACATCCTTTTCAGTGTTGCGAGTGTGCTGCCTAGAGGCTAAGCACCTCTGCCACAATTTGGAAGCTGGGCCAATACCTGAAACAAATTATTTGCATTGATTAGTCAACTTATTTTTCTCTAATGCCAAGAAGACGTGCCGGTGTTCACTTCCAACGACGCCGCGCTCAGTGTACCCGAGGCAAGTCATCGGCTCCACGTTCCCGCGGTGATAACCGAACTATAGAACAACGTTTCAATCAATTGCCGCTTAGCGCAAAATTGCGTATTATTTCGAACACTCTCCTTCATTCGCGAGTGTATATCTTGGACGACTGTTCGATCCGTCGCGTATCTCCATCGTCGCCTGCCAACGATTCAGACGCATCCACGGTCGTTGCATCACCTGAACACAAAGTTACATTTCCGGCTATTTCATTCGACGTCGAATCCTCTTCTATCGTAGTCGAACCAGAAATCAGTTCTTACCTCACGGACTCACCTGTTGCTGATTCTCCATCCGTCGCTCAGTCCACGAACAATTAAGTTCCATCCTTATGGGTGCGTGTACATCATCATCTAAGAAACCTGCTGTGGAACTTGTCGTCCCTGAAATCACCATTCGGCTCGAGATAGTTCACACTGATCGTAGAGGTTACCTTCAGGTACCGCAGCATCCTCTTCCTCCACCCGCTACGCACCGCCGCTCGTGAGGGTAAGTCAGATTAATTCACGCTACTATATTTTCTACTCTCTTACCCTAATTTCGTATTTTCTACATTTTATAACAATACTTACCAATTACCGATTGTGACCTGGCCCTCGTACCCGTCGGGCGCATTCCCGACGGGTAGGGCCCTTTTTCTCGTTGATCCGCGTTCCTGAACGAAGAGAAAAATTCAAATCAATCCGATCCTATTCCTTTATTTTCTTCTTCTATTACTCACCCAACTCAGCACGTGACTCCTGTTCGTGTCCGTGTACCTGTAAGGAATAAAATAGAATCGAATTAAAATCATTGTCTTCCGATTTTCTCTGTTTCAATACTTAGCTAATTCAGGACGTATCAATGAAGGGCCGATGGGTGGCGTGCGAGTTTGCCGAAGACGAGTTCGTGTGGAGTGTAACCCGTACCCTCATGACGACTCGTGTTGTACGAGAACATAGCAAGGTTTATCTAATCGTCCCAATCAAAATTTTCGTTGACGTATTGTTTTAAGTACTCCATGAGCACGTGGTGGGACCTTTCGATGGTCCCATTGCTCTGTGGATGAAATGCCGTCGTTTGATGTGTTTTTATTTTGAATTTTCGCGCTATAGCTTTCGTCAGGCTACTGCAGAAATTGGACCCTTGGTCCGTAAGGATTGCGCGGGGAGCGCCAAATCGCGAGATGAAATTCTTCACAAAAGCGTTACTGATGTCCACTGATGTTGTCCGGCTTAATTGGATAGCCAGGGAGTATTTGGTGAGTAGATCTTGTAGAGTGAGTATATATTCGGTCTTGTTTCGCTTCGAAGGGAGGAGCCCTACTATGTCCATGGCGATCTTATCGAACGCGGCCCCGGGCGTATCCGTGAGGATCATGGGTTGTTTTGTCTTAACCCTTACAAGTTTTTTGAGTTGACAGTTGCGACAATGTTGTATATAGTCTTGGATCTGTGTTTTCATATTTTTCCTAAAGAAGTATTCCCGGTTACGCTTATAAGTTTTACCTACCCCTTTGTGACCACCTATGATTGAATCGTGTTTCTCCCTTATGATCTCACGTCGGTTTTCCTCAGGGGGAATTTGGACCAATTGTCTACAAATGATGAGGTTTAGGTTTTCTTCACGTAGACTCTCGTAGAGCAGATTCGTTATTTCGGCCCATGAAATATTGCCGATGGTACTTGTTTTTGCGATGTTTATTTGGTCGAAACATGATTCACATACGGCGTCTCGTAGTGATTCGATTACTTCGGTTAAATCGTCGAGTTCGAGATTTTCGTGGATGTTTCCCATGATGGGCATTGCTATTATGCGTTTTGACTTTTCCGTTTTTATACGTACTCGCAGGTACGTTAATTGCTCCAGTTTGGGATAAAAACCTTGCGCCTGGAGGTCATTTGCGCCATTATCAATTGGTTGCCCGGTTGTCGTTACGAATATGACGAGATTGTCTCGTTGCATAGACAATCGGTCGCGCGTTTCGCGCATTTTCAACAAGTTTGATAGATGACGATTTTCGTCGGGGATAACAAATTGAGGGTTTTCGTTGTCCATGATATCGCTAGAAATTGACTCGTCGTCTGATTCGTTTCCACTTACGGGTATACCTTCGTTAATTTCCAATTCGTTCATTGTTTCCCGTAGGTCGGTAAAAACTGGTGACACCATGGAAAAGTCTTGGGGAGGATCGGGAGGCGAATCATCCGGAGGATCCATAGGACGATCCGAAGGAGGGAGAGGTGTTCCCAAACCACTTTCACTCTCAGGGAGTTTTTCTACGTTATCAAGATCGGTAATTACTGGAGGTTGCGTTTCTTTTTCACCATTTGTATGAACATTTTTATCGAAATCCAAAAACGGTTCGTCGTTCGAATTTGAGCGAAGCCGTTTACGAGCGGTGCTCAATTGATTTTTTCCTTTTTTGTCCCCTTTTTGTTTTCTTTTCACCGGGGAGAAGATTGTTTCATCGTCTGAAGTTGTCTTTTTATTTGGTGAATGCGTCACCGAAAATACCGCTTTCATTTCGATAGGGGGGTTCCGGGATAGGGCATCAGCGTTGCCGTTAGCCCTGCCGGGCTTGTAAATGATTTCATATGTATAGTTCGCGAGACTAAGTCGCCAATGTACCAGACGGTTAGCCGGGTCCCTTACGGAATAAAGCCAGACCAAGAGCTTGTGATCCGTGACCAGCACAAACTGTTGTCCGTAATCGTATGGACGAAAGTGATTAACGCTGTAGATAATTGCGAGAAGTTCCTTTTCGATAGTGGAGTAGTTTTGTTCGTGTTTATTTAAAGTACGTGATGCGTAACTTATAGGGCGGTCTTTCCCGATTTCCCCTTGACTGAGGACACCGCCAATGGCACTGTCCGAAGCGTCCGTAGTTATCACGAACGGTTCTGAAAAATCCGGATACTGCAATACCGGCTCCTTGCATAGGGCGTCGCGAAGGGTAATGAACGCTTGTTCTTGCGTATCGGACCACTTGAAGGGGATCCCCCCTTTCACAAGATGAGTAAGAGGCTTCGCGATGCCCGAAAAATTATCGATGAAACGGCGACAGCACCCTGCGAGACCCAAAAATTGCTTGATTTTCTTTTGTGTTGTTGGTCTAGGGTACTTTTGCAAAGATTCCAATTTTTTCGGGTCAGGCTCAACCCCGTTATCACCTATAATGTGCCCCAAGTAGGCCACTTCATGTTTCAAGAACTCGCACTTATCGGGCTGGAGTTTGAGGTTAGCCTGTCTCAGCCCCTTTGCAAGCTTGTTAAATTTCTTTTCGTGTTCACTGAGGCCTTGGGCATAGGTGACGATGTCCTCCAAATATACAAATAACTCGTTTCCCTGTAGGCCAGTAAGTACTTGATCTCTAAGACGTTGAAAAGTCGTGGGGGCATTCCTTAATCCGAAAGGCATTCGGCTAAACTGATAGTGACCAAACGGAGCCGCGAATGCGGTTTTGTGTGCGTCCTCAGGGTGGACTCGGATTTGGTGGAAACCGCTAGCGAGATCAAACACGGAAAAGGACTTGGCGTTGCCCAATTGATCGAGGATCTCCGCAATTTGAGGTAGAGGATAGGCATCCCCCATTGTCCTCTCATCCAAATTGCGATAGTCGATGACCATGCGCCAGCGTTTGTTGCCCTGGGAGTCTTCCCTTTTTGGGACAATCCAGACGGGCGAACTATAAGGGGAAGTGGACGGCTCTATTACTTCCCCAGAAATCAATTCACTCACTTGTTTTGCCATTTCCACCCTATGAACGGGTGGAAAACGATATTGACGGGTAAAGACCGGCTGGTCATCCGTCGTAATGATTCGATGATTAATAGCGCTGGTAAATCCGAGAGGTTTTCCCGGGATGTGAAACAGATCGACGTTTCCTTTAACGAGGGAGGACACATTTTTGCGTTCCTCTCCATTTAAATGCTCTAGACGGAGCAGTGACGAAACGTTTTTTATTTCGTTTTCTTTTTCGATTTTGAGAACCCTTCTCGTTGGGGCCATGAATGTTTCTTCAAAACTTATTTGTTCGTCCCGAAATTCGGGAAAGGGACAGGAAAAGAATGGCTCCTCCTCAACCCCCTTGGACTCCGTATGGTCACCTGTGGGTGGGAAGGATAATTCCATATCGGTACTGGATTTTCGATTGACCTCCTGAACGGTTACTGTAGGTATATACCAGGCCAAATCATCCTCCGTGGAATTATGCGCCATTAAGTGGTCAATCCCATTTTTTACCGCAACCAGTGCTTCGCCTACGAAAATTCCGTCTCCAAAGTGGAGTCTTAGAATGTAACCCTCTTTAACCTCGGCGTTTCGTATTTTGACGCAGCATACACATTTTGAGCGTTTAGGAATGGAGATTGTCTCTTTAGAAATGAAAGGGATCACGTGATCCTTATAACATAACTGTAAATTTTTCCAGTCGACAAGGGCCTCATTTTTGGCAAAAAATTCATTGCCAATAAGGGCATTTCGTTCAATAGGGAACCAATCGTGTACAACGTGGAATTCCGCAAGTGTATCGTTAATATTTAAATAGACTGATCCCAAAGTTCTTACAGGGGCGCTGGAGATGCCCTTTAGGCTCAAAATATTTTCACTTTTAATGTTTGCGTTAACTACATGATGTTTTACGAGGGTAACGTCCGATCCAGAGTCAATCAAAAATTCAGTTAGTCCTGAGAGTTGAGGGCAATCCAGGTAAACCGACGGAGCAGTATCGTGTTGAGTTAAGCGGACCCTGACGGTTCGCACGGTAGTGCCTCTATGGTTCTTACTGGGCGCTCCTGGTGAGTTTCGTCCCGAGGGGTGGCCCTGGCCGCGGGGCGAGAGCCCGAGTTTTTTGGGTCGGATTGGGCTCTGTTGCGTTCATCATTTTGTTTTTTATAGCACATAGGCTCGGAGTGTCCCGGTTTGTGGAATACGCGCAAGGAGGGTGCGGTCTGTTATCGCGCTGATCGTTTGGTTGGGACGCGTTGTTATTGTTATTTATAGCCTTAAATTGAGGGCCTTGAACGGGCCTCTTTTCAGGAAATTTTTGCCAGCAACTCTCTGAAAGATGATTGCGGCTACAATGAGAACAGGCTGGTCTCTCGGACGGGGAGAGAGTTTTCACCTGTGCAACACTTGGCTTGTTATCGGGCCGGAATTGCGAACGATCGCGGCTCATTTCTTTTTCTACTTTTATGGCTTTACTGTAGGCGTCCTCAAGATTTCGGAAGCCCTCGAGTTTTAATCTCATTCGATAATCGGGGGGAAGTTCCTTAATAAAACAATCCAATGTATTATTGTCCAATGTGTCGTAATGATCGGAACGAATTAATCCGTGATTGTCGAGTTCGGCCTCGTTGATGGCCATATGCAAATCTTTTATGCGGCTGATGTAATCAATTACATGTTCGGATTTGAGTTTTGCAATGTTACCCAGTTCACCACGAAACTCATTGAGTGTTTTCGCGGATTCAAAAAGCATTTTCAATCGATCAGCAAAATCGGAAACGTTGTTGAACGTGTAATCCTCCAATGCGGTGGCGGCGCGCCCCCTCAGCCTGTTCCTGAGAAGCTGCGTCAGGTTAGATTCGAGGTTGGGTGTGAACATATCTCTTGCTCGTTTGCAGGATCTAATAAATCGCAGCACCGGAATATTGTACCCATTAAAAGCTGGCACAGACTCTAATGCGTCTTTAAATTTCAAATTTTGGTTACGAGGAACCGGATTTGAGTGGTTTTCATAAAGATTGTTGGTTGGTTCCTGGCGTATTGAATCAGGAGAGGGGGAGCGATTTTGAACGTAACGCTCATTTTTAATTTCGCTGATTTCGGTACGAAGGTTTCCCATCTGGGAGACCAGCGTGGATAGGGCCCTTTGGAGGGCCACCAATTGTTCATTGGGTAGGTTTGATGGTTCGGGAGAGGAAGCCATCTCCCGTTGACACGCCTCGAGCGCTTCGAGTTTCCCTTGAGTTTCCTGATCTTTTTCCATAAGGGATTTTTCTTGTTCACGCAAAACTTCTTGCTTGTTATCTAATTGTTCAGAAAGAATACGAAGGTCCTCATCGTTTAGTTGGCGAGTTTTGGATCGAGTCGCCATTTTGTAAAAAATATTGATTTGTTAGCCGAATTTATTGTTTCGTTATTATTTCCAAAAAAAAATAGAAATGCTGAATTTTGTTGAAATGTTTACTGGTATTTTTCCTAGGATTAATTTAAATATTTATTAAGCTGTTCCAATTATTTGATGATCGTATGAGAGGAAAAAAAAGGTTTTGAAAGGATGTATATATATGTCCATAAAACGATATGTAAAGGTAAAAAATTATCTTATTTTATTTCAACATTTATTTGTTATTGAAAAATATTATTTCAATTTATTTAATTGATTGTAAAAATGGTATTTTTACAGAAAAGGACTTTCATTTACCGATGTGACTTTGTGGTATCCCACCGCTGCCACCAGAAAAGTTAATCCCTGTTACGTCCTGAATTAGCTATGTATTGAAACGGAGAAAATCGGAAGACAATGATTTTAATTTGATTCTATTTTATTCTGAGTTGGGTGAGTAATAGAAGAAGAAAATAAAGGAACAGAATCGGATTGATTTGAATTTTTCTTTTCGTTCAGGAACGCGGATCAACGAGAAAAAGGGCCCTACCCTTGGTCGGGAATGCGCCCAACGGGGACGAGGGCCAGGTCACAATCGGTAAATGGTAAGTATTGTTATAAAATGTAGAAAATACGAAATTACCGTAAGAGAGTAGAAAAGATAGTAGCGTGAATTAATCTGACTTACCCTCACGAGCGGCGGTGCGTAGCGGGTGGAGGAAAAGGATGCTGCGGTACCTGAAGGTAACCTCTGCGATCAGTGTGAACTATCTCGAGCTGAATGGGGATTTCAGGGACGACAAGTTCCACAGCAGGTTTCTTAGATGATGATGTACACGCACCCATAAGGTTGAAACTTAGTTGTGTGTGGACTCAGCGACGGATGGAGAATCAGCAGCAGGTGAGTCCGTGAGGTAAGAACTGATTTCTGGTTCAACTACGATAGAAGAGGATTTGATGTCGAATGAAAGAGCCGAAAATGTAACTTCATGTTCAGGTGATGCAACGACCGTGGAGGCGTCTGAATCGTTGGCAGGCGACGATGGAGATACGCGACGGATCGAACGGTCGTCCAAGATATGCACTCGCGAATGAAGGAGAGTGTTCGAAATAATACGCAATTTTGCGCTAAGCGGCATTTGATTGAAACATTGTTCTAGAGTTCTGTGATCACCGCGGGAACGTTGAGCCGATGACTCACCTCGGGTAGACTGAGCGCGACGTCGTTGGAAGTGAACACCGGCACGTTTTCTTGGCATTAGAGAAAAATAAGTTGACTAATCAATGCAAATAATTTGTTTCAGGTATTGGCCCAGCTTCCAAATTGTGGCACGGGTGCTTAGCCTCTAGGCAGCACACTTGCAACACTGAAAAGGAAGTAAATTCACGATGTGGTAGCACTGAATGCACGTTTATTTGAGGAGTGAGATTGCACGGTAGATTATGGTGACCGTGCTTGGCCACTAGGCAGCACGAAAGATCACCCAATCACCGGAAAAGGATCAGGACGTTTCGTGCTCAACTAAGAAGCACTAAAACACAAGGTTAAAGTAGTAGAGAAACTTGGATAAGCTGGCACAATTCCTTGACAATTATCTTAGAATGCACCGAGAAACTTGAGAGAATGCCAAAGAAAACGATGAGTGACACTTATGGCTAACACGAGGAATTCAGGGTTTAATTAACAGAAGACGATGATGAATTTTGGAGATTATCAATATATTGTTACACCTTTAAAAATTGAATTAATTCGCGGAGAATAGATAGAATACAATAAAAATAAACGTACGATGTAGGTCGTCGGATGAAAATGCAAAAAGGGTATAACTGTTACCCGCAAAGAATCAAAGATTCGAGAATTGTAAAAGCCGATTTTCCAGCATGCGGGTCCGACGGACGGAGAAGCGTAACTGATTGGTGGGGAGACCGGAGAACTGTCGAAGGAGAGGTACCCCTTCTTTTATATACTCCTCGAGTGGCGGCAGCGGCCATCTTGGTGGGGCAGCGTCCAGCGTCGGAGAACTGAGCGCTGTTGTGACGTAGGCATCCTTCCTTCTCCCTTACTCTTAGGGGGCGGTGTGGAGTACCGGCGTCTTTCTCTTTTTCTCTTACATGATCAAATGGAGCTCTTGATAAATTAATTTTTATTAATTTACCAGGAGCTTTACAATTACATTTTGTATCTGTATACGGAGTTTTACAATAAAGGTTTCACAATATTCCTTTTTCTTATGTGGTAAGTTTTAGTGGAGCATTAATTATTAAGGCTTCAAAAATATCGAAATATATGTATGTATATATATATATATATATATATATATATTGTAACGGTTCAATTGCACAGGTAAGCCACCGTCACACAGAACACGCTAGCATCCTTCCGTTTACGCGATACCAGCGTGTTCTGACCAGCGTCCGGAGCGACCGGCCATATCGCCGGCCGGGCGGATCACTCGCGCGACGAATTTGGGCGAGCCCGCGACACCTCGCAAGAGGCTCCGCCCATCGCGACGAGCCAGACCACCGCGGACTCACTCGCAGGAGTACCCGCCCTTAGCAATACAGATCGCGCAGCCTGTACTTTGACCACTCCTATCATACCGAGAGTGCGACCAAGAGTCATCGCGACGCCTCCTCACACCGAGTGCGCGCCTAATATCCTAGAGAGGAACAATCGGGTATATCTTACCCCTCGAAATGGCTATAGTATGCGAACGTCCTGGAAATTACCAACGCTGTCACCCCACCATCGGAGTGTTTCTCGGCGGCGTGATTCCCTACCTGGTCCTCCGGATCCGCAAGAGAAATGGAATTTCTCCTAACGGGCCTGGGGCTATATAAGGGCGTACACGTGTCAGAGCGGCACTCTGTCACAAATTACAACCAATCTATTACGTGGAGTCACCATCATCCGGAACCTCGGATCATCGGATGGGAGCCTTGCTGCCTTCGCCCTGGTCCCCATCCTAGGATAACCTCAGCTTCGGGTAGATACTCTATTTCCTTGGGAAGCCCCAGCATTGCGCTGGAAGTCCTACCTTGGGAATAGAGTCGGCGTGGTGATTGTAGTCAGGATTTAGATAAATCATCCGATCGCTTGTCGCTAGGACAAACGATCGCCTTAGCACTCATCCAACGCCCGCATACTCGGAGTGTGCAGTCGGCAAGCGCCGATCGCGCTTCGCTGCATGCGAGGGAGATCCCACAACCAGCCTCACTGGTTTTTCGTCCTCCTCGCCTGGCACCGAGGAGGTCAGCCGTCCCTTCCGGACGGCCCCGCTATGCGCACTCGAGGAGTACGTATCCTCTTCGAGTCCGCGCATTATTATTAACGCTAGCCTCTCTAGCGCGTGAGCGACACAGCTTGGCAACCGTGCGTTTCGTTGCATTTGGCAACTTGTGCCATCGGAATAAACCGCCATACGCACGACGAATCTCATTCTACGTGTACTCGCATTCTTCTTACAGAAGCGGGCACGAAAACGGCTTTACGCGTATCGACGACGCTCGCGGTCGACGCGAGTGCGGGCGAGAGAGCGAGAGAGAGAGAGAAGCAAGAGAGAGAGCGGCCGTGGAACCACCCGCGCGCTACGACTCGCGAGAATCACATACACTCGTCAAACCCACCTAGGCAGCCTTTCTCGCCGTCCTCCTCTGACCGTCGTAAACGTTGCTACCCCCGATCATGTCATAAATTAACCACGGAATTAACCACTAACAAAATTCATTTTTTGCACCACCCAATGCTAACACAAAAATCCGAAAAGTCAAAATGCCAATGATGACGGATTGCGATGGGCGTCTCTGAGACCCTCAATAACCACTGAGGCATCTCCCAAGAACCACCTTAAGTCCGCTCCATCACTCCCGGCACCAAAACGTACATCGTCCTCCTGGAGGCTACGGGAACCCCTTAAAATTTCCACCGGCGACGAGTTCGCCGCGTATCCTCGTTTTCCCGAACGACCGAAAACGAAAGGAAAACTTTCGCTTAAAATCGCGAAACGTTTCAATATATATATTGAAACGTTTCGCGATTTTGTGCGAAAGCTTTATTTTCGTTTTCGAGGTTTTGTTCACACGGATGTCCGGGAAAACGAGGATACGCGGCGAATTGATTGCCGGTGGAAATTTTTGGGGTTCCCGTAGCCTCCTGGAGGGCGATGTACGTTTTCGGTGCCAGGAATGATGAAGCGGATTTAAGGTGGTTTTTTAGGAGATGCCTCAGTGGTTTTGAGGGTCTCAGAGACGCCTATTGTAATCCGTCATCATTGGCATTCGATATTTCGGATTCTTGAGAGTTAGTCTCGGGTGGTGCAAACAATGAAATTTGTTAGTGTTTAATTTCTGGATCTGGAAAGGTCGGCGAGAAAAGCTGCCTTGTTAGGAGTGACGAGGATAAGGTGAGTCATGCGAGGTGTAGCGCGCACGCGGTTCCACGGGCGCACTCTCTCTCCTGTTTCGCTCGCTCTCTCGCTCGCACTCGCACAGACCGCGAGCGTCGTCGGTACGCGTAACGCCGTTTTTCGGGACTGCTTCTATAAGGAGAATGCGAGTACCCGTTGAATTTGATTCGTGTCAGTTTATATGGCGGTATTTCCAGTCGGCACTCGTTGCCAAATGCAACTAAGCGCACGGGTGCCACGCCGTGTCGCTCACGCGCTAGAGATGCTAGCGTTTTAGTAATGCGCGAACTCGAAGAGGACTTGTGCTCTCCGAGGGCGCATAGCGGGGCCGTTCGGAAGGGACGGCTGACCTCCTCGGTGCCAGGCGAGGAGGACCAAGAACTAGAGAAGCTGGTTGTAGAATTTCCCTCTCGTACAGCGAAGCGCGATCGGCACTTCTCGGACTGCACACTCCGAGTGTACGTGCGTCGGATGCGTAGTATGGCGATCGATCGTCCTAGCGACAATCGATCCGGTGTTATTTAGAGTTCCCTGACTAGCAATCACCACGACGACTCTATCTCCGAGGTCGGACTTCCAGCGCAATGCTGGGGCTTCCCAAGGAAATAGAGTATCTAACCCGAAGCTGAGGTTGTTCTAGGATGGGACCAGGGCGACGGCAGCAAGGTCCCCATCCTGTGATCCGAGGTTTCGGATGATGGTGACTCCACGTAAGATAATGAGTAATTTTGCGACAGAGTGCCGCTCTGACTCGTGCACGCCCTTATATTGCCCCAGGCCCGTTAGGAGAAATTCCATTTCTCTTGCGGATCTGGAGAACCAGGTAGGGAATCACGCCGCCGAGGAACACTCCGATGGTGGGGTGACAGCGTTGGTAATTTACAGGACGTTCGCACACTATAGCCATTTCGAGGGGTAAGATATACCCGATTATTCCTCTCTAGGATATTAGGCGCGCATTCGGTGTGAGGAGGCGTCGCAATGAATCTTGGTCGCACTCTAGGTATGATAGGAGTGGTCAAAGCACAGGATGCGCGATATGTACTGCTAACGGCGGGGACTCTTGCGAGTCCGCGGTGGTCTTGCTCCTCGCGATGGGCGGAGCCTCTTGCGAGGTGTCGCGGGCTCGCCCCAATTCTTAGCGCAAGTGACCTGCCCGGCCGGCGACATGGCCGGTCGCTCCGAACGCTGGCCAGAATACGCAAGTATCGCGTGAACGGGTTGATACTATCGTATTCTGTGTGACGGTGGCTTGGCTGTACAGCCGAACCGTTACAATATATATATATATATATGCATATGTGGGTATATAGGTATATATACTTGTGCGTAAAATATTTTATTGAAAGATTTTATTTAATATCTTTTAAATCTAGCGGTACGCGTCGGGATATGTTGCGCATGGGCTAATAGTCTCATTAACGTTGATGCTTTAATTTTATATGGGTATTTTATTACCAAATTTATTATTAACATTGTATAATGGTTAATATTGCTCTAAATTCACGATTCAAAATGGAATATGATATTTAGCACTACGGGGAATATTTATCTGATTTAACAATGACTCTATCCTTGATTAACAATAGATTTTGCATTAATAAATTTGGAACAAAGGAATGGTATGACGGCACGTGGTGGGTCATAGTATCCGCAGGATGTTTAGTCTAGGTAGATAGTGAGATCGGAGGAAAAATTTCGCTCTAGTTTCATTAGTAATATTTAAAGTACGCGATTTTTGCGGGGTGTATCAATAATATTGACGGGACGTGATGTCGAGGGTGACCGTGCGCCTCGTGGCGACTGTCATGGCGGCCACGGGCGAAGCGAGCTCCAAGTGCACGTGTACTGAGATATTGTGGGGAACTGTCATGGCGGCCTCCTTAGGGATGCATATACCGGGATAAAGATGGATGCTCGTGGGAGGTGTCATGGCAGCCTACAGGACCACGGGGGTTCCTACGGGAATCAAAGATGGTGACAGGAATTCAATATGGCGACTGTTAGCCACTTTGGTGGGCCGAAACCATCATGGCGGCTCCTTTAGGTGAAGCATGCACGAGAGTACTCTATAGATATACAGTAACACGGTTTATCCGTGGATTTGAAAGCTTTTTGAGATTTTTGGGGAAAACAATGGCCGCTGGGGCCGCGAGTTGTGTCTATATGAAAGAGGGGATTTTTAGGGAAATTTTGACACCCGCGGTACAGCGGTACGATTTTTAGTTTTGAGGGAAACGAATTTCGCGAGTCGCGACTAAGAACAGGAGTATCAGGAGAACATGACGTCATAGGAGGTCGAAGCAAGTATCTTATCTTTTAAAAATCAAAATTAAATATTTCTAATTGTTCTAAAATTATGGGAAGGGTATAGTTGGAATCGGGATTTTTCGCTCTTCAATATGGCAGGTAAACGTACTCATTTTAACCTGATTTTAACTATGGCGTAGGTGATTTTTACGTGATTGGTTGGATACAAAAATATAGTGCCTAGGGCATATTTTAACACTGAATGTGCTGTTTAATATTGGAAAAGTTAAACTTTGAAAAGTTCTATTTTAACCTGGTTTTAGGCGTTGTTAAGAAGATTGAATTATTATTATGATTTCATATTTGTTTCCTTATTTCCTCCTATCACACTATGTTCGGTAACAGAAGGCTTTTCCAAATTTTATGTTTTATCATAGCCTTAAGGAATTTAAGGGCGAACAATATATTTTATGAAGTGCTACATAGGGCTTTATTTGTCCTTAGTACATGTAGTATTTTATGTGTATAATGCAAAATCGCGTGATTACTATATTTGAGCCATTTAATGCATAAAAAGTATTGGAAGACATCTTGTTTTTGTCAAAATAGAGAATTGTATTATTCTATACGTCGTCTATTTTATTTTAGATAAGGAAAAATATCTGTAGGTAAGTGGTTCCCAATACATATTCTTAGTCTTTAGAGTAAGTATATAGATATTTTATGTTTGCTTTTATATTCTAGGGTATTGAATGGAGGGCGAGATCGCCAGGACGGAACACTACTGTAGATGCGTGAATAGAGTTCGAATGCAAGGAAGATTGCACAGTGGGAAGGAAGATTGCGAAGTGCAGTACTTCGTGATGTCAGCATAATCCGATATCGGCTTGTACAACTGAATATAATCTTTTTTTTTCGTATGTGAAACTCATTTTTTTTATATGGAATTTGATTGAAAATAAATTACTATAATCGCACAATGATGGTCGAAGACATTCAGCAGTGTATGTTCGACAGATGTTCGAGAGCCGTTTGTTGGAAGTTTGAGAGGCGTCCGAAAACATTCATTCGCCGTTTGAAGACATGCATGAGGGGTTCAAAGAGTTCCAAGATTCTTTTTACGACGTTCATGAGAAGTTTGAAGATGTTCGTGGGATTTTCAAGATTTTCGAAGCCATTCAAGCGATCTTTGACGATATTCATAATCCGGTTGAAGACATCGATGAGGGGTTCGAAGACGTTTAAGGGCGGGGTAAAGTATTAAAAAAATTTTATTTGTCATTTTTTTAAATCTCTTAAATGAATGCATAGTATATCAAGAATATTGTGTTAAAATTTCAAGGCGATCGGAGTAAAATTGACGAAGTTATGAGTATTTGGGCGTCTATTGCTCCAGCTAGTAAGTACATGCAGCTTATGTAGCTGCATGTACTTTCAATGAAGGTTCTTTCGCTTTGTTGGCCTTTATGGAAGAGATGCAAATCAGTCCAGGGCCAAGTTCTCACGAATGGGCCCGACAAGTTGACGATTTGCGAATTAGTAGAGCAGAGGAGCAAGCGGCGCACGACAATAAAGAAGAATGAGTTTTGCGTAGACAAACGCAAAAAGATGTTCTCGATCATCTTGATGGAAGCCTTTTGCTCTACGGACCTGGCATCGACAACTTTGAGTGAGTATAAGAAAGTTATCGAGTTTTATTTTGAATTTCTAAAAATTCAAAGATATTTGAAAAATCTAAAAAAATTCATACGTATTCAGAAAAATTAACGAATCACGAAAAAAAATTGGGTTGCGGGGAAATTTGTTGACTAATTTTTTTTTTTCATCATTTTGTTAATGACATTTTGGAATTATTATTATGCAAAATTAATCTTTTGAGTACCTTCAATATGCATGAATTTTCTCTCTATGCATGAATTCTCAGATTTTTATGCAATCGAGAAGTGTTCTCAAACTTATGTGCAATGAGCACTAAGCGACCAAACTCTTCTGAGTTTTTCAAACCGTTTTTCAGAGACTTGTCATATTTGAAGTCCGTGTGCACGTTCTCAAAATCTACTGGACCGATCGCTTTGAAATTTTGCACAGTACTTCTTCACATAATTCACCAGGTATTGTCGAGAGTTTTTTTGTTTTTTGAATAATTACTAAATTTTCAACAACAAATTAGCCGATTTTTTTTAGCGAAAATCGGGTTGTTGGCCCCCAAGTGCTACGAAAAATCGACAAATCGAAAAAAAAAATCCTCGTCATTACCTGGAGAAACATCTCCTTTAAGAAGTGCATTTTGATTTTTTTGTTTCAGATGATTCTGTTGCGAGTTATGGTGCATACCGCAAATCAACTTTTTTTTCGAGGCACCTCCGGGGCTTAATTTTAGCTCGCTCAATTTTGAATATTTTGCAATGCAAATTTGGGAGAATGTTGTTCAAATGTTACTTTATTATATGTAAATTTTCCAATGAACGAACACTATTCGTTACGCCAAATTTTTTTTTTTAAATCATGCCTTTTTTCCGCCGAATTAACTTTACCCCGCCCTTGAGAGGCTTTCAACGACACTCACGAGGAGCTTGCTGCCAGCCATGCAAGAAACTTTTGAATACGTTCAAGAGACTTTCGACGACATGCATAATACGTTTGAAGGCATTGACGAGAGGTTCGAAGACGTACAGGGACTTTCGAAGACATTCAAGAGATCTTTGACGATATTCATAATACGTTTGAATACATCGATGAGGGGTTCGAAGACGTTTAAGAGACTTTCAAAGACATTCACGGGGGGCTTCAAGACATGCAAGAAACTTTTGATTACGTTCAAGAAACGTTCTACGACGTTCATGAGACGTCTGAAGATGTTCGTGAGACGTTTAAGAGTCGTTCGAAAACATTCACGAGATTTTCGACGACATTTACAATACGTTTGAAAATATTCATGAGGGATTCGAAAACGTTTAAGAGAGACTTTCAAAGTCATTCACAAGGGTTTGAAGAGTTTCAGGAGACTTTCTACGACGTCCATGAGACGACGTTTGAAGATGTTCGTGAGACGTTCAAAAGACTTTCGAAAACGATCATATGACGTTTGAAGACATTCATTAGGGATTCGAAGACGTTCAGAGACTTCCGAAGACGTTCAAAAGATCTTTGACGATATTCATAATACGTTTGAAGACATCGATGAGGGGTTCGGAGACGTTTACGAGACTTTCAAAGACGTTCACGAGGGGCTTCAAGACATGCAAGAAACTTTAGAGTACGTTCAAGAGACTTTCGCCGACGTTCATGAGCCATTTGAAGAGGTTTGTAAGACGTTTAAGATTCTTTCGAAGACGTTCACGAGACTTTCGACGACATACATAATACGTTTGAAGACATTTATGAGAGATTCGAAAACGCTTGAGGAACTTTCAAAGATATTCACGATGGGTTTGTCGACATTCAAGACACTTTCGAACACGTTCAAGAGTCTTTCAACGACATTCATAATACGTTTGACGACATTCATGAAGGGCTTGAAGCCTCGTAAAGAGACTTTCAAAGACATTCGCGAGGGGTTCGAAGAGTTTCATAAGACTTTCTACGACGGTCATGAGACGTTGCAAGATGTTCGTGAGACGTTAAAGAGACTTTCGAAAACGGTCATAAGACGTTTGAAAGCATTCACAAGAGGTTCGCTGACGTTTAAGAGACTTTCATAGACATTCGCAAGAGGTTTGAAGACGTCCAAGAAACTTTCGAATACGTTCAAGAGATTTTCGACGACATTCATAATACGTTTGAAGACATTCATGAGATATACGAAAACGCTTAAGAGACTTCCAACGATATTCACGAGGGGTTTGACGACATCCATGACACTTTCGAACACGTTCAAGAGACTTTCAACGACATTCATAATACGTTTGACGACATTCAATGAGGGGCTTGAAGATTCTTAAGAGAGACTGTCAAAGACATTCACGGGGGGGTTCGAAGAGATTCAAGAGACTTTCTACGACGTTCATGAGATATTTGAAGATGTTCGTGAGACGTTACAGAGACTTTCGAAAACGGTCATAAGACGTTTGAAGGCATTCACAAGAGGTTCGCTGACGTTTAAGAGACTTTCAAAGACATTCGCAAGGGGTTTGAAGACGTCCAAGAAACTTTCGAATACGTTCAAGAGATTTTCGACGACATTCATAATAAGTTTGAAGAGATTCACGAGGGATACGAAAACGCTTAAGAGACTTCCAACGATATCCATGAGGGGTTTGTTGACGTCCAAGAAACGTTCGAACACATTCAGGAGACTTTCAACGGCCTTCATAATACGTTTGACAAAATTCATGAGGGGTTCGAAGACGCTTAAGAGAGACTTTCAAGGACATTCTCGAGGGGTTTGTCGAAATCCCAGACACTTTCGAACACATTCACGAGACTTTCGACAACATTCATTAAACTTTTGAAGACATTCGTGAAAATCGCAAACAAACCAGAACAATTCCAGCCAAACTCAAATGTCATGAAAATCTTCGGTTTATGGATACCGTCGAAGATCACATTATAATCTCGAAGGCCTCTTGAGCGTCTTTAAACCTCGTGTGCACGTCTTTGAAAGTCTCTTAAGCGTCTTCGAACTCCTCACAAATGTCTTCAAAAGTTTTATGTATGTCGTCGAAAGTCTTGTGACTGTGTTCGAAAGTGTCTTGGATTTCATCAAACCCCTCGTGAATGTCCTTGAAAGTCTCTCTTAAGCGTCTTCGAACCCCTCATGAATGTCGTCAAACGTATTATGCATGCCGTTGCAAGTCTCCTGAACTTGTTCGAACGATTCTTGGACGTCAACAAACCCACCGTGGATATCTTTGAAAGCCTCTTAAGCGTCTTAGAATCCCGCATGAATATCGTCGAACTTATTATAAATGTCGTCGAAAGTCTCGTGAACGTTTTCGAAAGTCGCTTGAACGTCTCACGAACATCTTCAACTGTCTCATGAACGTCGTAGAAAGTCTCTTGAAACTCTTCGAACCCCCCGTGAATGTCTTTGAAAGTCTCTCTTGAGAATCTTCAAGCCCCTCATAGAATGTCGTCAATCGTATCATGAATGTCGTTGAAAGTCTCTTGAACGTGTTCGAAAGTGTCTTGGATATCGACAAACCCCTCATCAATATGTTTGGAAGTCTCTTAAGCGTTTTCGTATCCCTCATGAATGTCTTCAAACGTATTATGAATGTCGTCGAAAATCTCTTGAACGTATTCGAAAGTTTCTTGGACGTCTTCAAACCCCTTGCGAATGTCTTTGAAAGTCTCTTAAACGTCAGCGAACCTCTTGTGAATGCCTTCAAACGTCTTATGACTGTTTTCGAAAGTCTCTTTAACGTCTCACGAACATCTTGAAACGTCTCATGAACGTCGTAAAAAGTCTTTTAAAACTCTTCGAACCCCTCGCGAATGTCTTTGAAAGTCTCTCTTACGAGTCTTCAAGCCCTTCATGAATGTCGTCAAACGTATTATGAATGTCGTTGAGAGACTTGAACGTGTTCGAAAGTGTCTTGAATGTCTTGAAGTGTCTTGAATGAATTTTTTTTGTGGGAAAAAAAGAGATATTCCAAACATTTTTCTTTTGTTTTGTTCCTTGTTTATTGAAGATACATAAAAAAAAAATTTCAAAATTTACACGCCCCACGGTGACACTGGGGAACCTCCCGCGTCAGGCCCTGTTGCCTCTGCAGTGGTTCGCGGCACGCAGCAGAACTCGGCATGCATAATACTGCTCGAGTTCTGCTGCGTGCCGCACTCAAAAAAGTGGTTTTGAGAAATACGCGTCCAAAGTTTTAGGTTTGTTAATTTATGCGATAAATTGGAAAAAAAATGTTTACCTTCAATCAGCGATGCCGGCAACATATGCCGGCCTTCAAGAAGCAAATCATTGTCCCTAGCATCTTTTCTCGAACTTGTAGAAGCTCTTCTTGCCTCTTTTGCAGCGTCTGTGAGCGAGCGCTCCGCTAGCTCGATCTGCGCTGCGTCGGTTTCAACGCAAAAATTGAAACAATTGGGGCCGATAAGTTATCCCCAGCGTCTCCAAAACTTTCATGAGGCTTCTCAGGCCATCATTGAATACTAATACCGCGATATCAGCTGCAATATCGACGATTTTTTCGCTCCCGGACTGACACTTGGGGGCTATTGCCCAAACTGATTTGTTGTCGCTTTCGATGTTGTTTTGCGTGAAGCCGCCCGAACAATGCTGCAGCAAATCGTCTCTGCTAAAATTTTCGAAGACTGGCGTAATTGTCTCCAATACTTCCTCAGGAAGAGGTGGCTTATGGCGATGTTCAGAAATATTACCGCTTGCGATCGCTCGCTGCCACGAACACCACGATTCGGCTCCCTCTGGGCAATCGTCATGTTGTGGCTCACTGTCTGTGGATATTTTATGTTTGATAATTGCCCAAATTGTCTTCCTCATTTGTTTAACATCATCGCTGTTTCTCCGAATAGCCAAGCCGTAATATGTGCTCAACTCGTCAATCAATTGTCCGGTGAGCTTTCCTCTGCCAGACAATCCTTTTTGTTTTTTCACAATTTCGCGGAGGCGCGTCCCCATACGTTTTTGGACATGATCGATGCACACTTTGTTTTTTATCTCAAAACCGTCGTGTGGATCACTATTCGATATGCCCAGAAACGTTTTAGAATCGCCGTCACCAATATAATATTTATATTTTATGCCATAGAGCTCTTCAGACCGTTGAACCATTTCGACACCTGAGCGGACTTTCATTTTTCCGGAGGAGCCGCTATGGTTCGCCTGGCACTCATCGTCGTGGGTACTTTTCCATTCCCAGTACTCCGTGGTGCTTTCTTTTTTTTCCCGATGGTCGCAAGCTTTGCAATATGCCGATTTCACCATAACGTCGATCACTTTTTTAGTGTACCAGCCGATTAGCGATGTTATGCCGAAAAGCGAGCGGAAACCGCGCTTATGCCACGATCCGTCGCCTGAAACGATAATTCCGTCCTCCACCCCATTTTCCAACGAAATTGTCTCCTCCTCAAGTGCAGCCTTTTGTTTGCCCTCTGTGCTCACAGCTTTAGTGACAATCGAAATCGAATTTAAGATTCGATCGTAGAAAGACTGAAGTATGGGGCGTGGTAGGTCCATAAATGCACAAAACTTCATCAGGCCATTAAAACCGCCGCCAAGAAGACGCATACTGAATACGATCCGACGATTTATTTCGTATGCATTGTCAATCATAGGACACGAATTGATTTGCACTTTTTCACAATGGCCGCAATCGACCTCGATATTGAATCCGAGTCCGCGCAAACTTTTTTCAGTAAACTTTATATCGCGATCACACACTTTGCACTTCAATAACCTTCATATAATGTTTGATGCATTGACGAGGTGTACTATACGATAATCGAAATCATTAGTAACACCGACCTCTAAATCGTCCGACGATTTTAACTTGTGCACCGATGCGCTCACATACTCTGCAGAACTATTTTCGGAGCTATAACGGCTTGGAGGTTTTCGATTCGAAATTTTCGTTCGACTCCTCGTCACATAGCTCCGTTTTGTTCCCTTTTTCCCCGCGTACTGTTACGTCCGCGCGATCTCGCCCTCCATTGAATAACCTAGAATATAAAAAACAAACATAAAATATCTATATACTTCCCCTAAAAACTAAGAATATGTATTGGGAACCACTTTAGAAATTACCTAGAAATATTTTTCCTTATCTAAAATAAAATAGACGACGTATAGAATAATATAATTCTCTATTTTGACAAAAACAATATGTCTTTCAATACTTTTTATGCATTAAATGGCTCAAATATAGTAATCGCGCGATTTTGCATTATACATATAAAATACTACATATACTAAGGAATAAATAAAGCCCTATGTAGCACTTCATAAAATATATTGTTCGCCCTTAAATTCTTTAAGGCTATGATAATACATAAAATTTGGAAAAGCCTTCTGTCACCGAACATAGTGTGATAAGAGGAAATAAGGAAGCAAATATGAAATCATAATAATAATTCAATCTTCTTAACAACGCCTAAAACCGGGTTAAAATAGAACTTTTCAAAGTTGAACTTTTCCAATATTAAACAGCACATTCGGTGTTAAATTATGCCCTAGGCACTATATTTTTGTACCCAACCAACCACGTAAAAATCACCTGAGCCATAGTTAAAATCAGGTTAAAATGAGTACGTCTACCCGCCATATTGAAGAGGGAAAAATCCCGATTCCAACTATGCCCTTCCCATAATTTTCGAACAATTAGAAATATTTAATTTTGATTTTCAAAAGAATAGATACTTGCTTCGACCTCCTATGACGTCATGTTCTCCTGATACTCCTGTTCTTAGTTGCGACTCGCGAAATTCGTTTCCCTCAAAACTAAAAATCGTACCGCGGTCCCGCGGGTGTCACAATTTCCCTAAAAATCCGCTCTTTCTTATAGACACAACTCGCGGCCCCAGCGACCATTGTTTTCCCCAAAAATCTCAAAAAGCTTTCAAATCCACGGATAAACCGTGTTACTGTATATCTATAGAGTACTCTCGTGCATGCTTCACCTAAAGGGGCCGCCATGATGGTTTCGGCCCGCCAAAATGGCTAACAATCGCCATATTGAATTCCTGTCACCATCTTTGATTCCCGTAGGAACCCCCGTGGTCCTGTAGGCTGCCATGACACCTCCCACGAGCATCCTTCTTTATCCCCGTATATGCATCCGTAAGGAGGCCGCCATTACAGTTCCCCACAATATCTCAGTACACGTGCACTTGGACCTCGCTTCGCCCGTGGCCGCCATGACAGTCGCCACGAGGCGCACGGTCACACTCGAAATCACGTCCCGTCAATATTATTGATACACCCCGCAAAAATCACGTACTTTAAATATTACTAATGAAACTCGAGCGACATTTTTTCTCCGATCTCACTATCTACCTAGACTAAACATCCTGCGGCTACTATAACCCTCCACGTGCCGTCATACCATTCCTTTGTTCCAAATTTATTAATGCAAAATCTATTGTTAATCAAGGATAGAGTCATTGTTAAATCAGATAAATATTCCCCATAGTGCTAAATATCATATTCCATTTTGAATCGTGAATTTAGAGCAATATTAACCATTATACAATGTTAATAATAAATTTGGTAATAAAATAACCATATAAAGTTAAAGCATCACCGTTAATGAGACTATTAGCCCATGCGCAACATATCCTGACGCGCACCGCTAATTTTAAAAGATATTTAATAAAATCTTTCAATAAAATATTTTACGCACAAGTATATCTACCTATATTCCTACATATGCATATATATATATATATATATACATATACATATATTTCGATATTTTTGAAGCGTTACTAATTAATGCTCCACTAAAACTTACCACATAAGAAAAAGGAATATTGCGAAACCTTTATTGTAATACTCCGTATAAAGATACAAAATGTAATTGTAAAGCTCCTGGTAAATTGATAAAAATTAATTTATCAAGAGCTTCATTTGATCCTGTAAGAGAAAAAGAGAAAGACGCCGGTACTCCATTCCATTCCATAAGAGTAAGGGAGAAGGAAAGATGCCTACGTCACAAAAGCGCTCACTTCTCCGACGCTGGACGCTGCCCCTCCAAGATGGCCGCTGCCTCCACTTGAGGAGTATATAAAAGAAGGGGTACCTCTCCTTCGACAGTTCTCCGGTCTCTCCACCAGTCAGTTGCGCTTCTCCGTCCATCGGACCCACATGCTGGAAAATCGGCTTTTACAATTCTCGAATCTTTGATTCTTTGTTGGTAACAGGTATACCCTTTTTGCATTTTCATCCGAAGACCTACATCGTTCGTTTATTTTCATTGTATCTATCTATTCTCCGCGAATTAATTCAATTTTTAACCGTGTAACAATATATTGATAATCTCCAAATGTGATCATCGTCTTCTGTTAATTTAACCCTGAATTCCTCGTGTTAACCAAAAGTGTCACTCATCGTTTTCTTTGGCATTCTCTCAAGTTTCTCGGTGCATTCTAAGATAATTGTCAAGGAATTGTGCCAGCTTATCCAAAGTTCTCTACTACTTTTACCTTGTGTTTTAGTGCTTCTTAGTTGAGCACGAAACGTCCTCATCCTTTTCCGGTGATTGGGTGATCTTTCGTGCTGCCTAGTGGCCAAGCACGGTTACCATAATCTACCGTGCAATCTCACTCCTCACGTGATCGTGAATGCAGTGCTACTACATCGTGCACGAATTTACATCCATTTCAGTGTTGCGAGTGTGCTGCCTAGAGGCTAAGCACCCGTGCCACAATTAGGAAGCTGGGCCAATACCTGAAACAAATTATTTGAATTAATTAGTCAACTTATTTTTCTCTACTGCCAAGATGACGTGCCGGTGTTCACTTCCAACGACGCCGCACTCAGTCTACCCGAGGCGAGTCAGCGGCACAACGTTCCCGCGGTGATAAGAGAACTCTAGAACAACGTTTCAATCAATTGTCGCTTAGCGCAAAATTGCGTATTATTTCGAACACTCTCCTTCATTCGCGAGTGTATATCTTGGACGACCGTTCGATCCGTCGCGTATCTCCATCGTCGCCTGCCAACGATTCAGACGCCTCCACGGTCGTTGCATCACCTGAACACGAAGTTACGTTTCCGGCTATTTCATTCGACGTCGAATCCTCTTCTATCGTAGTCGATCCAGAAATCAGTTCTTACCTCACGGACTCCTCTGTTGCTGATTCTCCATCCGTCGCTGAGTCCACACACAACTAAGTTCCATCCTTATGGGTGCGTGTACATCATTATCTGAGAAACCTGCTGTGGAACTTGTCGTCCCTGAAATCATCATTCAGCTCGAGATAGTTCACACTGATCGCAGAGGTTACCTTCAGGTACGGCAGCATCCTCTCCCTCCACCCGCTACGCACCGCCGCTCGTGAGGGCAAGTCAGATTAATTCACGCTACTATCTTTTCTACTCTCTTACTCTAATTTCGTATTTTCTACATTTTATAACAATACTTACCAATTACCGATTGTGACCTGGCCCTCGTCCTCGTCGGGCGCATTCCCGACCAAAGGTAGGGCCCTTTTTCTCGTTGATCTGCGTTCCTGAACGAAAAGAAAAATTCAAATCAATCCGATTCTGTTTCTTTATTTTCTTCTTCTATTACTCACCCAACTCAGCACGCGACTCCTCTTCGTGTCCGTGTACCTGTAAGGAATAAAATAGAATCAAATTAAAATCATTGTCTTCCGATTTTCTCCATTTCAATACTTAGCTAATTCAGGACGTAACAGTACACTGTCGGATTATCCATTTCGATGTGCAAAGAATAATTCTGAGCGATCGATATTTATAAACGAAACGATTCGGAGCGGTTAGACACGAGTAGCGTCGCTTCTATTCGCAAACTGACGCTATGATGCTATCCCTATACCTGCCTTGAAAATTTTTCAATTATCGCCACCTATGGCTTTTTTCGAAACTATATTTATAACAATAGTCGGTTTTTGTGAAGGGAGACAAAAGAATACCTGGGAAAGACCCGCAGGACCTGGGAAAGGCCCGGTATACCTGCCTACCCTGAGGCGCCCAGCAGCGCGGGACCCCGAGCGTCACGGAGCGCTGCACCGCTCCACAAAATATTCAATATCTCCGAAAATAATTATTTTTTCGACCTGGGTCCAACGGCATCTTAATCTTAAATGTATTTTAGATTTTTCTAGATGGTTTTTTAAAAATCGATTTTTTGAAGCCGTCACAGTGGTGTTGTCCCTTAAACGATTTCGAATCTCTCATGAATGTCTTCAAACGTATTATGTATGTCGTCGAAAGTCTCGCGAACGACTTCGATAGAATCTTAAACGTCTCACAAACCTCTTCAAACGTCTCATGAACGTCGGCGAAAGTCTCTTGAACGTACTCAAAAGTTTCTTGCATGTCTGGAAGCCCCTCGTGAATGTCTTTGAAAGTCTCATAAATGTCTCCGAACCCCTCATCGATGTCTTCAAACGTATTATGAATATCGTCAACCATCTCTTAAACGTCTTCGAAAGTCTCTGAACGTCTTCGGATCCCTCATGAATGTCTTCAACCGTCATATGGTCGTTTTCGAAAGCCTCTTGAACGTCTCACGAACATCTTCAAACGTCTCATGGACGTCGTAGAAAGTCTCCCGAAACTGTTCGAACCTTGTGAATGTCTTTGAAAGTCTTTCTTAAGCGTTTTGGAATCTCTTATGAATGTTTTCAAACGTATTGTGAATGTCGTCGAACGTCTCGTGAACGTTTTCGAAAGACTCTTAAACGTCTCACGAACATCTTCAAACGGCTCATGAACGTCGTGGAAAGTCTATTGAACGTATTCAAAAGTTTCTTGCTTGCCTTGAAGCCCCCCGTGAATGTCTTTGAAAGTCTCTTAAACGTCTTCGAACCCCTCATCGATGTCTTCAACCGTATTATGAATATTGTCAATGATCTCTTGAATTCTTCGAAAGTCTCTTGAACGTCCCACGAACATCTTCATACTTCTCATCAACGTCGTGAAACGTCGCTTGAATCTCTTTCAACCCCTCATGCATGTCTTCAAACGGCTTAGGAATGTTTTTGAACGCCTCACAAACTTCCAACAATCGGCTCTCGAACATATGTCGAACATACACTGCTGAATGTCTTCTACCATCATTGTGCGATTATATTAATTTATTTTCAATCAAATTCCATACAAAAAAAATGAGTTTCTCATTCGAAAAAAAAAATCTTATATTCAGTTGTACAAACCGATATCGGATTATGCTGACATCACGAAGTACTGCACTTCGCAATCTTCCTCTCTACTGCAATCATCCTTGCATTCGAACTCTATTCACGCATCTACAGTAGCATTTGTTTAGAGGCTCATTCTGATTGCGATGAATCATCAACCGCGAGAGGGCCGCTACATGAAACTTGGCGATTGTTAGCAAAGAACGATCACTATTACAGTCGTAATGATATCTACGAAATCGAGAGTACATATTGAACAAAATGGCGAAACTTTTTTCTTTTAGTCGAAGTCCAAATTCGATCCATCGTGAGGATAGAATTCCGAATTGAGATAAAGTTTAACTCTGGTGAGTTCGCAGTCGACGAATAATGAAATGTCCTTTGCCATATAATTCTTTTCACCAGTCTGTGCCTCAAAAATGACATTTTTTGTTTCTCCAGCTGGGATGGCAGCTTGTGCGATCCATGAATATTTTGTTGTGTTGTGTAGTCGTGGATACTCCTATGGATCCCAAGAGCGAAGACTCCAAACTCGTATTGCATAAAATAGAACGGCTCGTACCGTATGTAACAGTCTCGGATCAGCGAAAAGTTCAACCCTTAAAGTTCCCCGCCAAATACGCCCCAATCTCCATGAGTGTCCGAACATAGGAACTGTATGAATGTCCATTGCTGCCTGCGACCTCTAAGCACGTGTAGTCTGTAAAAACCTCGAATCAGCTGGAGAAGCCACGATATGTCATACTCGCGCTGCAGACGAGACGGAAAATTAAGAAACAACACAATGCGAGCCACTTTGATCATTCTAACATGAGCGATGTCAAACTATACCTCCACTCGCAATGTTATCCATATGGAAATTTGAATTTGAACATTGAACAAAATCTACTCTACGAGATGTATGCAAACTTTCAGCAGACGTATTCCAACAAAGAGGCTGATCCATGGCTGAGCAGGGTGGAATATTGAGAAAAAGCCCCCCTCGTTGTCATTGAATGCTCAAAGCCACACGATTCGCATAAGTCCGGCCATTTTGACGTGCGTCTTGAATTTGAATTGAAAAACAATATTCCGCCACAAACTTCGGCATACTGCATGATCCTTCATGATCGTATTGTCGAGTACAATCCAATCAGTGGTGGGGTTAAAAAATAGGTATAAAATCATGCCGATGATTCGCACCCGCATCAGTCAACATGGAGCTTATCGTCGATGTATAGGGCTTCAAGGGTCCCATCAACAAATTTATCCTAAAGGAGAAGTCCATCGTCAGACTCCTCGACAAGGATGCTAAACAGCTGACGCTCGCCTTCCACGCACCATTTGCATGGGACTCTCTACCGGCCAAGTACAAAATGACAAACAAGTGGTTGGAACGCAATTTCCATGGAATACGCCGGGATCAGAGCGGCATACCATACCAGGCAGCTAGAAAGACAATTCGAAGAATCTTTCAAGGAGCTCCCGCTATCGATGCGAAGGGATTTTAGAAATGCGCCTGGCTATCAAGATTCACGGATGCTGCAACAAAGGTAATCGACTAGGCGACTCTGGACTGTCCATCGCTGCAGAAGCTGCCGAAAATCACGAAATGCACAAGTCCCCATCACCCCTTCAACATGAAATACAACTGCACCAATGCAAATGTATAATCGCTGAAACGCTGGTTGAGTGTATACGAAGCATGAACGAGGGATTTTTTTTTCAATGAATAAAAAACATTTCGATGGAAATATATACTATTTGTATTCTTCATTTATTCTCCGACGAAACCACATTGAATTTCTCCTTCACCTACATTACGATAAAACATTGTTGATGCTTTTTTTTTACATAGTCAACACATAAACCGTCGAAAATAATTGCGAGATGACCGTGGTGCGAACAGTTCAACGATGGTGTCCAACGAATTTGATCTTTTTTTTCCGCCTCAGAGACGATGGAAGCCTGTTGTATTTTCCACAACTTCATGTAGCCGTTTGCGCGCCAGTTTCAGCATACTCTCGATGGTGCCGTTCGACAATACAACGAATTTTTTTCCCGTCCACCATGTTCACAGACGGCGGAACTCGACACTGTTGTATTTTCCACCAATGAACTGCATGCAGAGTTGACCATCGCGTGCCACTTGTAGCATACTCTCGAACATTGCCGGATCTTAGTCAAAGGCCTTCACAAGTCGGGCGGGTAGGAAGACGGAGAACTCATCCGCGATATCCGCGATGTAGCGTTTCCCAAATGTAGTTTGTACGGCCCTCATATCGGAGATTAGTCGTTCCGATTTAACGGGAAGTTCTGACAGCTTCTTTGTTGGGCGGAGTTCCACCATCCGGCCGACTTTGCTGATACTCGACAGATCCATTTGCCCCGCACTTTCAAAGTTCTTTTTTGGAGAGATGTTGATGGTGCGATGGAATAGTGCAGTCTCAGCTTGGTCGACAGAATTATAAGCTCCCCCGTAAGCCTCCCCTTCTCAAACATACACAAACTTCTCCCCTCTTTTCCAATCGTGAAAAACAGGTTCAAACACGTTCGAAGAACCCCTTGCGTGGTGAATTTTCACAGCATTTATTACACTCCCGACGTTGAGGTGGGGGGCCATCGATGTGAGCTTTCATCTGCGGCGTATTATAATGCTCCATGCATGGAACATATATCACTTCATTGTCGTTCTGATGATGTAACGGCAAACGATCCCACAATAAGCCCACATATTTACCCCAATATTTTAGGAGCATAACCTTTGGAACCTGTTCGAGCTCGTTTTTAGTCAAGTCCAGGGGGTGCTTGGATGGATGCACTGCGTCCATACTCGCACATGCGAACATCTTGACGTTATATCTCGGAATGAAATCGAGACGTCGATGAGACTTCTTTTTTCAATAGTGCAGCTCAAATGGTCCATCGGCGCCAACGGCCCTTGACGATAGATCCCCAAAGTTTTCAGTTTTCCCGAGGAACCTGTCAGGACCTGTTTAGAGTGTCGCCGAGCTTTGTGAGACGGGTTGGATGCTACCATCTTGATATTATCTTCGAGATAGAAGCAGGCCAGCTGCATGTCGTAACTAAAGACCACCCATGTGGCGCCTAGCGTTTTCATATTACCGAAAATTTTTCGACCCATATATGGTTGTCACACACACGCACGCACGCATGCACGATTTTCCAAGAAACCTGGCAGGACTTGTTTCGAGTATCGGCGAGCTTTGAGACGGGGTGGAAACAACTTGACATTGTGTTTTGGAATGGAACCAGCTGCATGTCATAAATTAGGGGGCTCTGAAAGGCCACCACGCACGCACGCACGCACCCGAACGCACGCACACGCACACACCCGCACACACATACGCGCGCGCACACGCACACACACACATACACACACCCACGCACGCACGCACCCACACGCACCCGCACGCACACACACACACACACGCTCGCGCGCGGGCGCACGCCCCCCCCCCCCCCCCCCCTCGCACCCTACTCACAAACACACGCAGACACGCACCCGCACGCACACGCGCGCACACACACACCCGCACGCGCGCGAGCACGCCCCCCCCCCCCCCCCCGCGCTCCGTCGCCCCTCTCCCCTACTCACCTCCTCGCTCCCTCCCCCTCGCCATCCCCCACGCTCGCTCCGCTGCGCTCCCTCACCCTCTCTCCCTCTTCTTCGCTCCCCCCGTCACTCCCTCGCCCCTCTCACCCGCCCGCCAAAAAGTGGCTTAGAACCGACCTAGAGACATACTACTGATGCAATCAACGGCTTGGTTGGTACATTCATGTAGTTGTCGCCATAACCCCTTCATACTCGATATAAGGTCTATCGATTTCATCTCCGGTCCAGTAACCGATGCCGAAGACGTGGATGGTCTGTCGCGGAAATGGAGCTCGGACGATTGCCACGCAGTTCCTAGCGAACACAGGTAAAATCGATTCTCTCAATCATACTTTTAGCATCCCTATTACAACCTTGAAATGGCCCCGTCGGGTTTGTCATTGATTTCATCTCGGTCCCGTTCGGAGAGAGTGGATCATGTAAGCATAGGTATAAGCTGCGAATGCGATAGCCCTTTGCGTACGTGTAAAAAATGACACGAACGGATCAATTGGTACTGTTGTATCCCCGGCTCGAGAACCCGGGATAGGTATTTTTGGGATCGTTGCGAAATTAAGAGTTGTAACTCAAGTTCGTTGAATAGGAATATAAGTTTATTACTGGGCTGGTCTTATAATTGAATTTACAGTGTGTCGGTCGTACCTTAGGACCGAACCGTTCAAAAGCCAACCAAGGACTGACTACTCCCTGGTAACTTCTCTTAATTGTCGACTCTGATTGTCGCAATTTGCCCTAGATCGAACATCATCCGATGCTTCGTCAGGACGTGTCGCAAAGCGTCTTTTTGACGCTTGCATTTTGGCAAAAGCGTGACTCTTTCGCAAGGAGGATCCGAAACGGTCTGGAATGCCGTTTCGTAAATAATTTCTCGACCGTTTGGTCGTTTCGTTGTATTGCGTAAATTAGCGGATACAACATCCCTCCCCCTTAAACGATCAAATTCCTCCTGGGATTTGTTTTAATGTTCGGTCCTCCGGTTTACAAATTTATATTTCCATTTTCCCATGTGATTATCCCAGATCTATGTATCGTTATTTTTCTTAAAATAATTCTCGCATAAATATAGTACATTTTCTTTTGTATACATTTTCGCCTGTTCGTTTTACACGGAATCCGTCGTGGATATGTTTCGCTTGATTTTTAATCTCAATTTTGACACGGGCAGCTTCCTTTTTGCTGACTGTGCGTTGCTTGATTGCGCCGGCTCGGCGCTGCTTTGGCCCTCATTGTTGACGGGTTTCCGTGCGTGGTTCATACGGTAATAGCATATACAGGCTATTCCAAGTATTATCGGCGCGATTGCGCTTAGCGAATAATCACCTATTATATGTCCATATGTTCTAGAATCGCTTGATTCCGGTTTTAGGTTATTTTTTATGATTTTTAAACGTTTGCCGATCCTGTTTAATTTTTTTGGGTCGTATATAATTTCGTGCGGTAATACAATTTTTGTCGATGTATGATCGAGTATGTGCATATCTGTAGACAAGAATGATAAATTATATTGTGGTAGGAAATCGGCGTGTTCGTTTTGTCTTATTTCGCCGACTGTTTCTAGTTTAAAACTAGGGGTGGTGACGGAACATTTTCCGTCCAAAGCCAGAGTCCCTGCACCCGTAAGCGTTGCGTATGCGGTCGGATGTTTTCCGCAATGGATGAGCAGTGTTTCGGGCTCTGGTGCAACGTATAGCCACCTACCATGGCGTTCTAACGCAATAATTAGAGTGCTATTTATCTGAGCGACTCACAGTAGGAGAAAAGCCCAAAAACCTGGCCAAAACCTCAAATGACCTTTGACGGGAATGAAAATTGGCTTACAGGGGTTTTCAAGGTCGCTGATTACGAATCTGAAAGCCAAATTATCGTAAACAAAATGGCCGATCCAATATGGCTGACATGAATGTTAAAAAGTTGCCAGATGTCGACAAAAATTGGTATTTACGGGTTTTCAAGGTCGCTGATTACGAATCCGCAAGCCAAATTATCGTAAAAAAAATGGCCGATCCAATATGGCCGACATGAACGTTAAAAAATTACCAGATGTTGACAAAAATTGGTATATACGGGTTTTCAAGGTCGCTGATTACCAATCCGATATCTATTGTTTATAACTTGCAACAAAGAGCTTACAGCAAATTGTTATAAACAAAATGGCCGAGTATCCTGCTAAATAGATAAATTAATATATTTAAAAAAATCATCATAATAAAATAAACGTGAACAGTGTATTCTACGCAATTATTATTTTTATTTCCAAAATACATACGGAACGTTTCAAAAATTGAAAATTTTATTCTTAATCAAAATCGTAATCGGAGTCGGAGTCGGAGTCAGAATCATTATCCGAGTTTGTATCTATTACAACTCCCGGCACGGCTTCAATCTCGGCGCAAAATTCGTCTGCTGCAGCAGTCACTTTAGGAGCGATCAACATAGCTACAGCTTCCGGCGACAAACTCTTCAGCTTCTTCTGTGGTAGTCTTCTGACACTTGAAATGTACGGATCAGAAGTAACTAAGAGCCGATGAAAAACATCTTCCATAGTTTTAACCCTGGAACTTTTTCGCGCAAAATCTTCTCGATATCGTTTGATGTCTTTGTTTCGAGCTTCCTGAGCATCTTCGGATAATTGGCCGATTGGTAATAGAGCATGAGTTATTATCACTGGACCATAAATTAATAGTTTGTGCACCGAAGTAGGCATGGTGTCAGCACCAATTCTTTGTAACCGGATCCTGTAATAAAGACATAAAATTGTAGAAAATTGGTGTTAAAGGAAAAGATAAAATTTTCAATTAATACAAAAACTTGAACAATGTACATAATTTTACCAAATAAATAACCGCAATAATTGAAATAATTTTAAGAAAATTAGACAGAAAATATTGACATGGATTTGGTTAAAAGAAAGCTTTGCTTACTATATAATATATATATATTCAAATATTTTATTTGAATGTTATAACATTTCATTCATATTTAAGAGATTTTTATGTGGTTGATTTTAATATGTATATATATATATGCATACGTATATATCGTAATTAAATCACAGAAAATTTATATATATATATATATACGCATACATATATATTAAAATAATTTATTTCAAGCGTATAACAGCCGTCTTGTCCGTTATGATGCTACTTCACCCATTCTCAGGTAGAGGCGCAGAGGCTGCTCAATAGTGCCGCGTGCACGCTCGGCTACCGCACGATGCGAAAAAAATCATAACGGACAAGACGCACGTTTTCCGCAGGTAACTCTTGTAAATTTCGAAAGCTTATACATTAAACTAAAGGCCGAGACTAGGAGCTTTGCAAAATGTGACAAAATATATAACTTTTCGGACCGTTGAAAATATAAGTTTTCAAAATTATTCAATTTTATTTATGCCGAAGGCTATACTACATTTCAATCATTTATACATAAACTTTAGATTCAACCGATGTAAAAACATGTTCTACATACCTCCAGAAGTCGTATCCATGTTGCAGAATTGAAATTAAACCCGTCACTTTAAAGTTATGGGTTTTTGAAGTCAGCGTTATTTTCGTCTGTTCAGCGCGTGACACGTACACTCTTCACGAACACTAACTGCCAACTGACGCTGCGGCGCAGGTATACACTTAAAGGGCTTTCCCTTCCACAATAGAATGCAGTTACTAGTCCTCTACCTGAATGACTACTCAACTGACCCTATTTCGAAAATTTATTTTTTGGGGTTTTGGCCAGGTTTTTGGGCTTTTCTCCTACTGTGCGACTCTTCGGTCGCAATTTGCGTATTTATCTTTAGATGCGATATATAATGCCACCTCGCATGATGCGCAAGTATGAGCGGGACGCGCTGCTTGCTTTGGTCGGCAATAATAATGTGACGCTATAGCTTTACAATTTCCTAAATCATTTTTTGTTATATGTAGGCAAGATTCTCTCGTGGCTTCTACCGCGACGAGGTCATTTTTTATTTCTATAAATTGATAACTATGATTTTCTATTTTGGTGGGCAGAGGGTAAGCTTTGCTGATTTTATATTCCTCAGTGCCAATTAACGGTATTTTTATTACAAGTACATGTATGTTTTTGTACTATACGCGCCTACTTCTGATAACTCCAATAACTTTGACATTTCCGCATAATTTATCGCGGTAGGGAACGTATGCCCTATCGGCACATTGGGTAAAGCGTTAGTCAAATAGGTCGTCAATTGTCTTGGCGATAATATGCTTGGCCCACCATTCCTCTCGTGAGTCCTATTAAAAAGTTAACTACTTGTCGTACGTCACTTAGTAAAGACTCTACAATGAGGCTCACGGCCATCATTCGTTCATCCGATTGTTGCCGGACGTTTTGGTCGTTGTACTGGTTGACGACTCTTTGTTTGATCTGTTGCACGCGAGCTTGTAGCACCTTCTGATTTTCTTCCAAACGAATTGTTGATCGATTAAAAAGATCTATTGTGGCGTCCAAAATTTCCAAACATATTTCCTGTTATTGCTTTTATTATTTCCCCCAATCCGTCTATCAAACCTCGTCGATAACGCCTTTTTTGGTTTCCTGTGTGTCGAATGCGGCTTGTAGTTCGTTGTTAATTTTATCTACCATGCGCGTCGTTGTTTTCGTGACCATATGGCAGAGTAAGTTGGCTCGCAGGTCTTGAGCGCATAGGTCTATTATTTTCTTCGTGGCTTCGGTGATCTGCGCTTCCTGTTCTGCTATTCCACTCAGATCCATTTTTACTGCCAGTTTCCATACGTCGCGGGTTATTGACATTGTCCCGATTTCCTCATAGAAAATTCCGGGTGAAACCGTGAACCTTTCTATCCGGTATGGTTTTTCCGGTGTATCAGCCTCACCTGGGCTCGACCCTAGAGCCAGATCTAGTATCCTGCGAAAATAATTCGCGGGGTTAAACTCTTTGGATCCGACGTGTTTTTTTTTCTTCTTTTTCTTTGGGGAATTTATTTCCATATATAGATATACATATAGGTTTATGATCTATCTTTAGAATTTCAATTCTTTTTCATTGAAGACTTTTTTGTATTCGGACTCGTTGCTGGGTCTTGAGTAATAATGCCCTCTTTCTCTTCATTTCTGCAATGTTCGCGTTTTTGTGCTTCGATCAAGTTGCTCGTTTAATGCGTGAACGCCGACATTTTCATTCTTGTTTCGACTTTCGACAGAAGCCGATCGCCTTATACCTCGGTGAGTATTCGTTCTTTCTCTGTCTTCTTTATTTTCCTTTTATCTCGCTTCATAATTATTATTATTGTTTTTTTTCAGACATGGATTACTCGCAATGCGAAGGAGAAACGCTGGTACTCGGAGGTGAGGAGGACGGTCTAGAATTCGTTGTGGTATGTAGACGAATTCTCTTTCCCGTTTTTTTTCTAGTGGAGGAGATTCCCTTCCTCCTAAATAAAACAATGTTTTCTTTTCTTTTTCCTCAGACGGCACGGGTTCCCAAGAGGGCTCGCTCATCCTCTAAGGGATGGTGGCGGCGGCTCTTTATTCAGCACGCCGTCGGTGTTCGTCGCCGTCGCGCCCGGGTCCGGGCAAACCTCCTCAAGATTTGGGGCGAGGATCCGGACAGCTTGGAGGCCATGGCGTGGGGCTGGGAACCCGCCGACTTATTCGGATTGTGTCGGCTGTTTTATGACAGCCCGGAAGAGGGTTGGTGGATCAGCCGCCCCACCATGTGGTGGCTGCACGCCCTCTTCCCCTCCCCTCTGGGGTTGAAACCGGACCCCATTTGGGTGTTCGGTTAACCACCGAATGTAACAATATACCACCTTTTTTCCCACGTATTCGTGTGTTTATTTATTTTATTTTTCCCTTCCTCTTTTCAGGGCGTAATGCGGGAGAGCCATTGTGGCCTCCATTAATTATAAGAATCGCTTTCCGCACTTCATGTGCGATGTATATATATTTCCTCTCCTCTCTTCTCGCCTTTTTTTGTTTTTTGATGACGGGCCTTTCTTGCGGTCGAGCCGCGGCCCCTCCTGTCTCCGCGCCTACCCGCTGGCCATCGCGACGGCTAGTGGGTGATATATTTTTTTATGCGATTCACGTGTACACGTGCTTCCTTGCGTCCGCGGCCGATACGGTAGGTCTCACCTGCCTCTCGGCTTCGGACCGTGTAAGGCCCTACCCACTTCGGAGTGAGCTTGGCCGATCTGCCCCTCCTCACGGTCTCGTCGTAAAGGAGGACTTGATCACCCGGGCGGTACTCTATTTTACCGGCCGTGTGATCATATTGATGCTTCAATGTCTCCTTACCCTTTTTCAGGTTTCCTTGTGCTTGTTGCCATGACGCCCTCAGGCGCCCGCGTAATTCCGCTGCGTAATCGTCGTATGAATACGTGGCTCGCGGAATTTCTCGCAGTGCGGTAGGTAATTTAGCCTCCTTTCCGAACACTAATTCGTACGGCGTATTACCCGTAGCCGTGTGTGGCGTGGTATTGTATGTGAACATGGCGTATGGAATCCATTCGTCCCCGTCCCTTTGATCCTCGCGTACGAAATTTTTCAGGTATTCTGCAAGGGTCTTATGTGATCATTCCAGGGCTCCATTCGATTGTGGATGGTATGCCGTGGTTTGCAATTTTTTTATTTGTAGGAGATCACACATCTCTTTAAATATTTTGCTTATAAAATGTGTGCCTTGATCCGAGAGGATTTCAGACGGGGCACCAAATTTACAAATAATTTCCGTTACAAGGGCCTTTGCTATTGTATTGGCTTCTTGATTTTCTAACGGAATTGCTGCGCTATATTTTGTTAGTAAATTCTGGAAAGTCAGAATATATTTGTTGCCTTTTTCGGTCACCGTCAAGGGACCTACTATATCAACAGCACATTTTTCGAACGCTCGGCTTGGCGTGTCTGTGATTACCATCGGTGTCTTCTTAATTTTTCCCGATTTATTTCGCTGACATTTGTCGCACGCTTGTATGTGTGCGGTGACGTCTCGTTTCATTCCCGGCCACACATATCGTTGACGTATTCGCTGCAGCGTCCGTGTGATGCCTTGGTGCCCACCTAGAGGGGCATCGTGATATTCTTGTATTATTTTTGCTCTGTCTGCCTTGCTTGGGGTGGATACGCCAATGCTGCAGTTTTCTTCGTCGCTCGCGCTCGTGCTCGCGCATCGCGACTCTTTTAACTCTTGGGGAGATTCCCCCTGTGCCACGCTTCCCCAGGCGGCCTCTTCTCCACGTGCTGTCTCGTAGCACGGCAAGTCGTATACTCGGCCTCTCCTCCTTGTGCGGACATTCGTAACGCTCTTTTTTTTCGTGCTCTCTCTCTCTCTCGGGTGCTCTCGCCCGTGTTGTCATTGTCCGAGTCCGTATTGTCGGACTCGGTTTCTTCTCTCTCGCTTTCATAACGGCTGGCGGCCATACTGTCTTTCTTTGTTTTCTCTCTCGCGCTGCCGCGCGGAGTCTTCTTTCTTTCTGTATTCAATTCTTTCTTTGCTGTGCTACCATGCTTTTGTGTACTTTTTTCTACCTCTTGTGCCTGAGCTCGTGTCAAGGCATATATACGACTTAACGCGTCTGCGTTTGTGTTTGATTTTCCCGTTTTATGTTGGATTTTATAGTTGTACTCTTCCAATTTTATTCGCCATCTCATTAGACTTGATCCTGGGTCCTTTACGCTGAATAACCATGTCAATGGTTTGTGATCCGTTATTATGGTGAATTTTGTGCCGTAAATATACGGTCGAAATTGATGTACTGCACATACGATTGCAAGTAGTTCTGTTTCTGTAGTCGAATAATTGGTTTCGGCCTTGTTGAGAGTTCGACTTGCATAACATATGGGTAAATCCTCTCCAATTTTCCCTTGGGACAGGATTGCACCGATTGCCTTATCTGAGGCATCCTTTGTCACGATAAACGGTTTCGTGAAATCAGGATACTGGATTATGTGTGCTGTGATCAGGGCTTCCCTTAAATGGTCAAATGAGCTTTGGCATAATTCGGACCATTCGAATTTGACACCTTTTTGATCAAATTCGTTATTGGTTTTGCGATCTTGGAAAAATCTTTAATAAATCTGCGGTAGTACCCGGCAAGTCCCAGGAATGATTGTATTTTTTTTACATTTCTCGGTATTGGAAAATTTTTTACCGCTTGAAGCGTTTCGGTGTCAGGCTTTACACCGACTTCTGTTATTAGATGACCGAGATATTGCGTTTCCTTCCGCATAAATTCGCATTTCTTTGGTTGTATTTTTAAATTAGCTTCTCTTAGCCGCGTCAGCACTTCACGTAGTAGCTTGTCGTGCTCGGCAAGTGAGGCTCCATGTATGACATTACCGTCCAGATATACGTAGCATTTTCGGCCTAGCAAACCGGCCAATACTGCGTCCATTAATCTTTGGAACGTAGGAGATGCATTTTTTAAACCAAATGGCATTCGACTATACTCGTAATGCCCTAACGGCGTTGAAAAAGCCGTTTTCGGTTTGTCTTCCTCCGCCATTGGGATTTGATGAAATCCCGAAGCGAGGTCGAGGGTCGTGAAGTACTTTGCCTTTCCCAACTGGTCCAGTATCTCTGCGATATTGGGCAGTGGGTAAGAGTCACCTGTCGTAGCCTCGTTTAACTTCCGAAAGTCAACGACCACCCTTTTTTGGACTATTCCGTCCGCATCTGGTTTTTTCGGCACTACGAGCAATGGAGCATTCCATGGGCTCGTGCTTGGGCGGATTATATCCTCATCTAGCATTTTTCGTGCCTGCCGTTGAATTTCTTTTTTGTGCTCCTCCGGCAGTCGATAAGGCCGCAACTTTATCGGCATTGTCCCGTCCTTGAGCGGTATCCGATGCTCGACTGCTTTTGTACAACCCAGTAGCTCTCCTTCGAGATAAAATACGTCGGGGAATTCCTCGCAAATTTGACGCAAAATCGTTTCTTCCTCCGCGTTCAAATGCGAGTTCCCCTTAATCTCGCGTCATAATTTTTCCATCCTTTGCTTTCGTAATTCTGCGATTTTGCCTACGGCCTGATGCGTTTCCTCTTCTTTCTTGGTTTTGCCGCATTTTTCTTTTCCCAGGCTAATTTTGTCGATTTCCAATTTTTCCATTTCGACCGTAGGTCTTTTGATAATTTGCTCTTTCTCGAGCACGTTCATTATTGTTACATGACAAGTGTTTGCCTCTGCCTTTACGACGGCTTTTCCCATCGTAACACCCTTTTGCATTTGTTGTTCCCTTGTAACTCCTTGGCCTTTTCCCATCGTCCTCGCCTGCACTATACATTCTGTGCAGGCGGGTATTTTTAAGTATTTCGTGCCGTGTACAAACGGTATTTTGTGCCCTTTAATTTCTATCATTTTTCCTCTTAGTATGTTTATTCCTTTTACGAGCGGTCCTTGAGCGGTATCCGATGCTCGACTGCTTTTGTACAACCCAGTAGCTCTCCTTCGAGATAAAATACGTCGGGGAATTCCTCGCAAATTTGACGCAAAATCGTTTCTTCCTCCGCGTTCAAATGCGAGTTCCCCTTAATCTCGCGTCATAATTTTTCCATCCTTTGCTTTCGTAATTCTGCGATTTTGCCTACGGCCTGATGCGTTTCCTCTTCTTTCTTCGTTTTGCCGCATTTTTCTTTTCCCAGGCTAATTTTGTCGATTTCCAATTTTTCCATTTCGACCGTAGGTCTTTTGATAATTTGCTCTTTCTCGAGCACGTTCATTATTGTTACATGACAAGTGTTTGCCTCTGCCTTTACGACGGCTTTTCCCATCGTAACACCCTTTTGCATTTGTTGTTCCCTTGTAACTCCTTGGCCTTTTCCCATCGTCCTCGCCTGCACTATACATTCTGTGCAGGCGGGTATTTTTAAGTATTTCGTGCCGTGTACGAACGGTATTTTGTGCCCTTTAATTTCTATCATTTTTCCTCTTAGTATGTTTATTCCTTTTACGACTATACAGTCCATTCCAAGGAGTCCGTCTACTGCTAACGGTACTTCCTTGCCGACCACGTGGAACTTGTGCGTTATCACAGCGGCCGGGGTGTCCAGTTTCAACTCAGCTGTGCAGAGGGTACTGAGCGCCTTGCCCCCGAGGCCGTGGAGTTCTATGACCTCGTCCCCGATGGGTGTATCTGGATCCAACTCATTCACCTTTACAATGCTGCACTGGGCCCCTGTGTCACACCGGAGCGTCAGCATTTTTTCGCGAGCCTGCTTTGACGCTATATGTAGGTCACTGGCGTGTACTCGCGGCAGCTGAGTGCTGACGTGGTAAATTCTTCTTGGTGCCTTGTCATTGTGTACATATGGCTTTCCAAGTAGAATGTCGATTATTTTTCTTTGCGGTATTTTTCGCTTGTTCACTTGAACGCTTTTTGTTTCTTTCTCTATGGAAAGAACGCCGACTGCTAACGAACTGACGGTTCTTTTGGGCGTATTTTCTTGGGTTCTTTCATTTGGCCTATATTCATTTTGTTTTCTTGGGAACTTATAGTTTGGCACATAATTGTAATGCTTCTGTGGGTTACTCGGGCCTTGCCATCCTGGCCTTCTTCTACAGGCGTTATATCTGTGACCCGGTTTTTTGCAATAATTGCAAATTATTTCTGCTTGATGAATCGTTTTCATTGTCACTGGCAAGCTATAACGCGCTTGCGTATGTGCCTGATGCGACCCGGGCCGTTGGAATGGGAACGATTTTCGCCCCTCGTGGGCGTGTGACGGTGCGGACTGTCCGCTACTGTGGGAGACGCTCTTAGCGATGGTTTTGGTCCCGTCGACCGATTTTTCCTCTTCGATTGCTCCGCTGATTGCTTCGCCCAATTCGTGGTACCCTCGTGATCTTACTATTAGCTGTAAGTCCTTGCGAAGTCCATGTTCGAAATTTTTCAGGGCAAAATGCCTAATTAACTGTTCGATTGCTCTTCGACCAGATTCCGACTTGACCATGGGCGTGCAACCCGTGATTAAATCCATCATTATAGACTCGACGCGGTTTGCGTAAGCTTGAACAGTCTCGTCATGTTTTTGTCTACAGGAATTGAATTCGATTTGTAGCGCGGGGACTGTTCGCTTCGCCTCGTACAGTGATTTTAATAATGTCAGCAAATCGTCGAACGTCTCTACGTCTTTGTAACGAAGGTCTGCCGCGGCCTTGCCTTGCAATTTGAGATGCAATATAGCTTGTAATAAATCCGCGACATTTTCTGCGCGGACTCGAGTCGACGCGTATTTTATTGCTCGTATAAAATCTGTAACATCTTCTGGTTTGGAGGCGTCGAATACGGGAATGCTCATTCGAGCCTCTTTCATTGACACATAGTCGTCGTGTTCGGCCATTATTACTGTCCGTTGATTTAATAACGTAAAATCTTGGCGATTCAATTCGCGATTTTATTCGACTTCAACGGGATTAAATGTTTCGTCAGCACTGGACGACGCGTCTGACGAATTGTGTTCCGAAGGCTGATTATGTTGTCGCTTCGGATTTAAATACTTCGCATATGGTACGGGAGTCAAATCTAATTTTTCTGTGCTTGGATTTCCCCTACGACGCTTTCGTCCTAAATCACTTTCACCGTCGTAAATGACGACAGTGTTAAAAAACGAATCTAACGATCGCGATAGTTCGTCTCTCCCGGGCAATCGATACCGGTCTGCTTTTTCTTCGTCCGACATAGACGAATTGTCTGGCTTGGGAGGATTTTTATTTACGAAATGTTCCGTCACTTACAGGTAGATGATCGCAAGATGCATTCTGGTTGATGAACTGCTGATCGTCCTGTTCTTCGTTCCTTTGTTTCGTACACTGCTTCTGGGTACGATTTCTCCTATTGTTGAGTCCTTCTTCCGTTGATCCTCGGGATCCGGGTTTTCTGGGATTGGCTCTGCTTGGCTGTAGCCTTTCCTCTGTATTCCTCTTCCGACTCGGTCGGGCTGGCTCACTCGAGCACACGGGTTGACTCGGTCACTCGTTTATGGTGCTTGAGTGGTAGTTGTGCGTGTGCACACACAACGAACGAACTTTTCGGCAGATCCCACCGCTGCCATCAATGTTGTATCCCCGGCTCGAGAACCCGGGATAGGTATTTTTGGGATCGTTGCAAAATTAAGAGTTGGAACTCAAGTTCGTTGAATAGGAATATAAGTTTATTACTCGGCTGGTCTTATAATTGAATTTACAGTGTGTCGGTCGTAGCTTAGGACCGAACCGTTCAAAAGCCAACCAAGGACTGACTACTCCCTGGTAACTTCTCTTAATTGTCGACTCTGATTGTCCCATTTGCCCTAGATCGAACATCATCCGATGCTTCGTTAGGACGTGTCGCAAAGCGTCTTTTTGACGTTTGTATTTTGGCAAAAGTGTGACTTTCGCAAGGAGGATACCAAACGGTCTGGAATGCCGTTTCGTAAATAATTTCTCGACCGTTTGGTCGTTTCGTTGTATTGCGTAAATTAGCGGATACAACAGTACATTCGGGTAGTTTTCACCATACCCCCGTCATACTCATCATAAACTGCATCGATTTTATCTCTGGTTCAGTAAACGATGCCGAAGATGTGGATGGTCTGTCGCTGAAACTGAACTCGGATGATTGCCACACAGTTCCTAGAGAACAGAAGCGAAATCCATTCTGTCAATCATGTTCCTGGTATACATTGTAACGTGTTTTTTTTTGGTAACATCTCGTTGGCCCGCCGCGCCCTTTAGTATGCCCGGCGAGGGCGTCCTCCGGCTCGGGGCCACCATTGCCGCCGCGACACGATTCCGTAGGGTCCCGAGTAGCTGCATATTATTTGCTTATTCCGTCTGTATTTCTCTCTACTTTTTTTTATTATGTAATGTAAACCCGATGTCGAGGTTTCTCCAGCGGGAGGAAGCACACACCGTCAGGACAGGAAACATCAGAGGCAGCGGGGATGGCGCAGTCGACCGTTCACCCTGGGCTGAAGATCGGAAAAAAGCAGGGGGCCCTTAAGTGGCTGAACGATCGGAGCGGCCGAAGTCCATGCGACAACTGTAACGTTCGCGACTCCCACATTATTCGGAGAGAATAATTAATCGAGGCCGGATCCACGCGCAGACCTTGCGTCTTCGCCCCCCCCCCCTTTGCGAGCTTTCTCTCAGCCCGTGTAACCCGGAGGATCGAGAGGGTTGCGGTTATTCTTCCCGCCAAGACCGGAGTTTCGTGAGGGCTAGCGCGCTGATTTATTTTTTTGTCCCGGGAGTTACGAAATTCGACGCTCGCGCTAAAATCGCAGGCGAACTCCCGAAACAATCGGCACGACACTGCCCTCTCGCACGAAGCTAGCGATAAAGGAGCAGAGCGGGGTGGGCATGGGTACACGTCTCGCGCGACGGCTGGCGTGCCGGGCAGCTTCTCGCAGGGTACCGAGCCGGACGGACCTGTGACGACCAACGTAGGCGATCTTGTATTATTGCCGGTGGGCTCCGCGTTGCCCGTTGCAACAATCCGCGTAGATGCCTGACCGCGTGGTCGATCCTCGATTTCGGGTGCCTTTTTCGTGGCCACGGCCTCTGTCGTGTTATTAAAGCCCGTCCTACGTAGCTAGCGCGTATCGTCGGAAAATCGTGTCGTGGTTGCGCGCGGGAAGCTCAATCGCGTTTCGCGCCCAGCTTCGGCTCGAATTTTCCGTAGTCCGTAAAAAGTGTGAGTGAGAGAGTTCCAACTTGGTTCCAACGGGTTCCAACTTGGAGAGCTGGAACCCGTCGTCCTCGGTGATCCCCCGGCCTGCGGCGAGGCTTGAGTCAGGGGAAAGGTGAAGAGATTGCCTTTAAGTCGGGACGTCTTCGCGGAGAACGAGCCTCCCGTTTATCATCGAGGAGCGGGTTCGAACCCGTGCGGGCTCCCGTCCATGTAAGCTGCATCTACCGGGTGCCCCTTTCCTCGTGGTGAGGATTTTCCCGGCTTTGTCGCGGGGGGGGGGGGGGGGGGGAGGTTGCTGAGTGGCGGCGTCCGTGTAAGTAGCGAACGGGGCATTTTTCCCGGGATATTCTTTCTTATATTTAACGCTCGACCGGGTAACCGATTAGCGGGGGCTCGGTTTTGTAATATCAGTGTGGCCGGCAGGGGAGAGAGAGGAGAGGCCAAAACGAGCTAGACGTATATTGCATCTGTGTGTAGGCCCCGGTCGCAATTGGTGTGTGGGTGCGCGCGAGAGCAATTGTCTCGCGAGATTTTGCGCGTATTGTATTTATTTGTTTCCTGATTTTCGTCCCGTGTTCCTTGCGACGGAGGGGATATTGTTAACGAACGAAAGAATAAATTCCCTGACGACGAATTTTCACTGCCGCGCGGGATTGGTACCTGACCCATCCCCTCTACCTCATCCACGAGGCTGCAGTTTGGCCGGACACTGCGTTCCCTGTTCTTGTCCCGACAAGCCGATCTTGGGCTGGCGCCCTATATAAATTGTCGGGACGGGAGGAGGGGAGTTTTGTGACTCTCTCGGTCCGTTTTTTCTTTTCCCCCAGCCCCCTCGATTTTGTGGTCACAAATTTGGCGCCCAACGTGGGGCCGTGTCATTGCGCGCGGAAAATTTTATTTATTTGGACGAAATTAATTTTGAATTTGTTCTCGATCTTTCGTCTCCTTCGCAACCGTCTTTATCGTGTTCATGGATAAGTCTACGTTTTTTTTGTGTCTTGTCAACATCGTCGTCGACCTTTTGTTCACGTCCTCTAAACAAAAAAAGTTTCACAGGGCGATCGAACGAAGTATTTACGAGGCTTCGAGTGTCGTGCGCTCGAGGTTCCTCGCGTCGCTAAGCCGAGTTTTTTTTGCTCGGCCGGTGAGTCCCGGGCGAGCGATGGCCTTGTGCCCGACGCTCGCTTCATTCTAAACGATTTTGTGTTTATGTTTCGTTTGCGTTCGCACATTCTAGGTCCGGTATAAGAAGCAACGACATCCCGAGCGAAATATCACGGATCCCGATTATTCGTCGATATTCCCGTCTACCGGGTGTCTCAAAAATTTACAGACCGCGACATCCCGTCGAGACGTCTCCGATATACTGGGTGTACCAAATAAGGAGTAGCGAAGGAAAGATGCCCGATACGTAAGCTTGGCTTTGGCTTGTTGCTTTCTTTATCTCGTTGGAGTTTATTTATTTATTTATTTATTTATTTTCTTTGTCTCTGTGTTGACGATTCTTTTAATCTTATTATATCGTATTAAACATTGTTTTTTTTCCTTCTTTCTCTTGTTTTCTATATTTGACCCCTTATAGACTCGTAAATCCTCAAATTTTACGATATGTCCATCGCTTATTTGATTATTTTTTTTTTTTGTATTATTTCTTTTGTCCGATTTCTGGGCTGGCTTACTGCTTCCCCATCTCTCGTCCCATTATCATTATTTTCGTCTGTTTGATTAGTGACACCCCGCTTTTCGCTGCCGCTTTGCTAATAACACCTAGGCCGCTCGTTAGTCCCGCGGATATGGACGCGACCGGGGAACAGGTCGACCCCCCGCGCAGGGAGCGTCTTACGACGGACCGCTTACGCTGCGAGTTTGAGCGGCGCGGGTTGCCCATTACAGGAACCCGCGATGAGTTATTCGAGCGATTAGATGATATTCTTCGCCGTCCCTTCAGTCCCGAATTAGATGATACAGGCTTTACCCGATTTCGGGATCGAGTGGTGCCACCATTCGCAGATACGAAAAGGATGGGAGTTCCTCTGGTTGATCGGGGGTCCGAGGCTCGGGTGAGCCGAACCTTGGAGGATCCCATCGTCACCACCCGCCGAGGTTCGAGTGTGACTTTCCCGCCAGCCGGTCGGGAGGCCACGTCGAGCTACCCGGCGTCCGGTCATTCGCCCTCGGGATATGCGAGACCCTCGGGATCGGTGACGATTCCCATCGAAGCCGATTCGGGGGCGTACTCCGGTTCCGTACCGGAGAGTTATACGGTGATCCAGCGGGCGGAGGCTCGAGGACCTTGAGTCGACCGCCCGCCGCCCCTTACGAGTTCCGGGGTGGGGAGTACCATCCCGGATGTTGGCCGTTCGCGGTTGGCGGATCCAGGGGATCCGTCCAACAGGTCAACCCCACTCATAAAGGGAGGGTTCCCTCGTGACCCCATTTTACCAGCGCGGTCCGCTTACGAAATTTTACGCAAGTCGGACCTGAAATTTAACGGGAACCAGGGCGAAGACATTGAAGCCTTTATTGCCCAGGTTGAAGAACGTCGCGCGATGCTGGCCGTCTCGGACCACGATTTAATTAATTGCTTCCCGACATTTTTGGGCGGAATTGCCACATAGTGGTTCCGCAACAAGAAACTTTCCATTCATTCATGGGGCGACTGTGTGTCGTCTCTCCGCGTCAGGTTCGGAGACCCCAACTTTCAGTTTACGTTGCGAGACCAGATATCCCGTAGAGGTCAGGGAGAGTATGAGTCGGTGTCCAATTTTCTCACCTGCATGCGCGTCATGTTTGACCGCGTTGAGCCTAGGATGGGGGAAGAAGAGCGGCTCAATTATGTCCACCGTAACCTCTTGCCTCGGCTCCGCATTCTTATCCTGCGCAGGGTAGTGCGGACCTTGGACGATTTAGAGGAGATCGCATCGGAGCTCGAGAGGAGTCGGGAGACGGTTGAAGGGACGCCCATCCCTCCGGAGAAGTTCGTCTTCCCGGACTTGGTTTACCGACCCCCTCGATCGAAGGGCCGCGGCGTGGTCCAGTTCAACCAGCAGGTTATTCCGCCTCCCAGAATTCCCGGTGGACTGGCCGTTGCCGGGTTACCACGAGAGCCTTTCCGTGCCGGGAGACCGACGCGGCCGGCGGCGCGCCCCCCGGGTACGGGCCTATGCTTCGTCCCTCCGAATACACCAGAGCAACCGGCTGCGTTCCCGACTGCGGGGTCTGGCGACGGCGTTATGCCTCCGGGAGAAGTCTGCTGGAATTGTCGTGGGACGGGACACCGTTCGAGAGAATGCCGGCAGCCACCGCGAGTGCATTGTTTCCGTTATGGTAAATCGGAAGTGACCACGCGGCAGGCTCATAGCTGTCCGGGAAACTCCTCTTGGGGTCGCCGATGAGGGCCTGCGCGTCCCCCCGGGTTTCTCCTTCGGCCCAAATAATATTCAGGCCTAAACATCGTCGGCCATTGACGGATTTTTGTAATTCCACTGTGCATAGTCCTAGTAGGAGTATTTTATTATTGATCTTGGAAATACGGGATCGTTCTCTCCCGGCTATGGTTGACAATGGTTCTACGCACACCTTCCTTGGTTCAGAAGGTGTTGTGTTGGCGGCCCAATTCGGCTTTGTTGGTAGGAAGGGACCCGGGCGGGAGAGCACCTTTGCCAACGGAGACCGAATTAGTTGTGACGAAGAATTAAATCTTCCCGTAAAATTGGAAGGTCGAAGTTGTGAGCTGATTGCGAAGGTGTTCCCCGAACTGCCGGTTCCCTTGCTACTGGCCCTCGATTCTCTGGAGCGGTTGTGACTGGTTGTGGACCACGGCCGCAGGGTATGGCATTTTTCTGAAATTTCGGAAGAGAAGTACACCTTTGAACCGGTGGAAGGTCCCGACGCGCTGGATCCATGTGCAGCGCTAATCGATCTGTCTGAAACTCAAAAAGACCAACTGGAGCGGTTTCTGTCTACCGAAATTCCGCTTTTAAAGCAGGCACCGGGAAGAACGTCTCTTGTGGAAACCAGATTGACGTCGGGAGTAGCGCGCCGATAAAACAGCGATATTTTCCCGTGACTCCAGTAATTAGGGACGCCATTTACCAGGAGGGGGATCGAATGCTCCAGGAGAGGATTATCGAAAGTTCCAAGAGCGATTGGAGTACGCCTATTGTCATGATTCGGAGGCCAAACCACACGTACCGTTTTTGTTTGGACTTCCGTCGCGTCAACAGCGTGACAAAAAAGGACGCGTACCCGCTCCCGATCATGGAGAGTATCCTGGACAAGTTGCGGGCCGCGGAATATATCTCTACGTTAGACTTAAGCCAGGCGTTCCACCAAATCCCGTTAGAGGCATCGTCCCGAGCCATCACCGCCTTTACTGACCCGGGTAAGGGGTTGTTTCAGGTCCGGCGAATGCCCTATGGTCTCACGAACGCCCCGGCCACCTTCCAGAGATTGCTGGATCGACTCATAGGCCCGGAAATGGAACCCCATGCTTTTGCCTACCTGGACGATATCATCGTTTTGACCGAGGCCTTTGACGATCACTTAATCTGGCTTAAAGATATCTTTGACCGCGTACGAGGTGCGGGCCTCCTGTTAAACCCCGAGAAGTGTGAATTTTGTTGCTCGGAGGTCCGGTATTTGGGATGTTTTATCAATCGAGAGGGTCTACAAGTAGACCCGGCCAAGATTGCGCCGATACGCGATTTTCCCGATCCCCAGAACCTTACTCAACTACGGAGGTTCATCGGTATGGCTTCCTGGTATCGTAGGTTCATCCCGCATTTCGCCGAGCCACTATCCCGGTTAACGAAGAAGCGCCAGTCTTGGGCGTCGGGGCAGGAGCAAAAAACCGCAATGGGACGCTTGAAGCTCGCCGTAACGACTCCTCCAACATTGGCGAGGCCGGACTTTTCGGCCCTTTGTCCTCCAAACGGACGCGAGTCTTTCCGGGCTGGGGTCAGTCCTTACGCAGTCCGATGCAGAGGCGGAACACTCGATCGCCTTTGCGACCCGTTCCTTGTCGGATGCGGAGCGCAACTATTCCGTGACAGAGTTGGAATGCCTGGCCATCCTGTGGTCCGTCCGAAAATTTAGAGGTTATCTGGAAGGTTACCGGTTCACCGTTATAACGGACCACGGCAGTTTGCGCTGGTTGCAGTCTCTGAGGAACCCGACGGGACGACTCGCCCGTTGGGCCCTACAGATCATGCAATACGACTTTGAAGCCGTTCATCGAAAGGGGGCTCTCCATCATGTCCCGGACGCACTATCGCGGATGTTCGAAGACAGAAAGCCGCTGACGCCCGGGGAAATATCGTCAGATGATTTCCCGGAGGGTATGGTGATGCCGGTTGTCGGCGAACGGGCGCATGAACTGTTTGGCCCCGAACCGCCTTTCCCGGAAGACCATTGGTATTCCAAACGCTGGCTTGAAGTATCGGCCCGGGGTGAGCGAATTCCCGATTGGAAAATCGTGGAAGATCGATTGTATCTCCGACGTAGGATCATCAGGATACCGGAAGGAACTGAGTGGAAACTAGTCGTCCCACGGCCCGATCGCCTCACGGTTCCGCGAGAAAGCCATGACCTACCACAGTCGGGGCACCTCGGGGTAGAAAAGACCTTTCTCCGGGTGGTAGCGACGTATTTCTGGCCTCGTCGGCACAAAGACGTCACTCGCTACGTGGGTAGATGCAACAGGTGTCAACGTATTAAGGTCGTACAGGCTCCTCCTCCCGGATTAATGGGTCGTCGTGTGATAGAAGCTCCGTGGCTAGTAGTAGTCGCCGACATCATGGGCGCTTTTCACCAAGTCGCTCCGGATTTGCCTACGTGTTGGTCATTCAGGACTTATTTACAAAATGGGTTGAGTGCTGTCCTTTGCGAAGGGCAACGGGGAAAAAGATACGGGAAATGCTCAACGAGCTTGTTTTGTCTCGATGGGTGCCCCCGAAGTTCTCTTGACCGATAACGGTACCGAATTTGTTAATGGGAGTTTAAGGACATGGGCTGAGGACGTGGGGGTCTTTCACACCACTACTCCTCCGTATCACGCCCAGGCTAATCCCGTGGAACGGGTGAACCGAGTACTCAAGACCATGGTCGTCTCCTCCCTTAACGACGATCACCGTGCCTAGGACGAGCACCTCTAGGAATTTCGTTTTGCCTATAACACGGCGCACCATTCCGCGATCGGATGTAGTCCCGCCTTTTTGAATTTCGGTCGAACACCGTGGCCACACAATTTTTACCGGCGTCAAACTATGGAGGGACGGGAAATAATCCCTCTACCCCCGGATGAGTGGTCGACCCACATATGACAGGTGGAAGAACTCCGCGGAAGGGTCAGTTACAACCTGGAAGAGGCGTATCGGGAACAATCGGAACGTTACAATAAACACCGTAACGTCGTATCCTACAAGGTAGGCGACGTCGTCCTTAGGAAATTGCGTGTTCTCTCCTCATCAACGCAATACGTGGCTGCGAAATTAGCGCCGCGATATCAGGGTCCATATGAAGTTAGTCGAGTGGTGTATGAGTTTACGGACCCCGAAGGAAATGTAATTCCGAAAGTTTCAATAGAAGACCTTAAACCGTATCGATCTCCCGATTCTCCTTCTAATGACCAGGCCGGAGTCACGGAGGATCGTGTTGGAGTGGGTGATAGGCCGGATCATGGTGCCCCTGTTGTCGGAGCGATCCCGGATCCGCCTCCGCGGGGTCACCCCGAGTTGGGCGTTGGCCCACAAGCTCGGGGTCGGGATGGGTGGCCTCGCTCGTGCCTGCTGAGATGACGGAATGGCGGCTTGGGTAGCAATGAACCACGCGGCGCGCTCCTGGATAGACCTGCTAGAGCAGGAGAGGGGACAGCCCTTCGAACCGGCCGCCGTCGAAACCGCGATGCGGCCCACGGGGCAAGAAGATGCTGGCCGGTTAGCCCTCGGCGAAATCGCTGAAGTGCCGGGGGAGACCTCCGACACGCCGGGGGAAGCGCCAAAGGGAATTGACAGTCCTGCGGCTGAACCCGATGCGAGGTCGATTCCAGGGGACGCCGCTTCGACGGATTCGAAGGAACTAGTGTCGACTCCGAGCCCTTCCCGCACGGTGGCCCCCGCCAAACCCGCTCAAAACCGACCGAGGGATTGCTGGGACTGCGATGGCTGGGGCCACGTGCGTTCGAACTGCCCGAAGCCTCGCAGGCGGGACCCCATCTGTTTTTCCTGTGGTCGCGTGGGGGTCACGCTGAGCACGGGCCCCAGGTGCAGTGGGTGGTGGCGGGCTGATGGTGGGCGAGGCGCGCATACCCGAGTCCCGGAAAATGAGCGAGGGGGCAAAAATTAGGCCTCCCGACTCCATTTCTTTCTTTTCCACCTTTTGTACTTTTTTTTAAATGTTTGGTATCACTGTTGGGTTCCCCCGCTCCCCCTATCCTGTAAAATCCTACGGAGCGGCGAGGTACGAGCCCCGATTAAACGGATAAATCCGGAAAGAATGGTTGGTGACACCCTTGGTTCTCCCTCTCCCTTTCGTCATCCTGGAGGTATGGAGTTCCCGTGGGTATGGTCGGGGTATGGCGGATGGGACTCCCATGAATTTCGGCGACGCGAATCGGGTGTGTAGCAGATCTGAGCTTCCTTATTTTTATATTTACTTAACCATAATGATGCTATGAGAGGGCGCTACGGAATCGGGCGTGATGGAGGTCGTCGCCGCGTGGCGCGATTGACGGGATAGCCGGGCAGGGCTGAGATCTCGGCCGGGACGGCCGAAGTCTGGGGAGGGGGTGTTGTAACGTGTTTTTTTTTGGTAACACCTCGCTGGCCCGTTGCGCCCTTTGGTATGCCCGGCGAGGGCGTCCTCCGGCTCGGGGCCACCATTGCCGCCGCGACACGATTCTGTAAGGTCCCGAGTAGCTGCATATTATTTATTAATTCCGTCTGTATTTCTCTTTACTTTTTTTTATTATGTAATGTAAACCCGATGTCGAGGTTTCTCCCGCGGGAGGAAGCACGCGCCGTTAGGACAGGAAACATCAGAGGCAGCGGGGACGGCGCAGTCAAACGTTCACCCTGGGCTGACGATCGGGAAAAGGCAGGGGGCCCTTAAGTAGCTGAACGATCGGAGCGGCCAAGGTCCATGCGACAACTGTAACATTCGCGTCTCCCACATTATTCGGAGAGAATAATTAATCGAGGCCGGATCCACGCGCAGACCTTGCGTCTTCCCCCCCCCCCCTTTGCAAGCTTTCTCTCAGCCCGTGTAACCCGGAGGATCGAGAGGGTTGCGGTTATTCTTCCCGCCAAGACCGGAGTTTCGTGAGAGCTAGCGCGCTGACTTATTTTTTCGTCCCGGGAGTTACGAAATTCGACGGTCGCGCTAAAATCGCAGGCGAATTCCCGAAACAATCGGGACGACACTGCCCTCTCGCGCGAAGCTAGCCATAAAGGAGAAGAGCGGGGAGGGGCATTGCCGGTGAACCCCGCGTTGCCCGTTGCAACAATCCGCGTAGATACCTGACCGCGTGGTTGATCCTCGATCTCGGGTGCCTTTTTCGTGGCCACGGCCTCTGTCGCGTTATTAAACCCCGTCCTGCGTAGCTAGCGCGTATGGTCGGGAAATCGTGTCGTGGTTGCGCGCGGGAAGCTCAATCGCGGTTTGCGTCGAGCTTCGGCTCGAATTTTCCGTAGTCCGTAAAAAGTATGAGTGAGAGAGAGTGCTTGGAGAGTTGGAACGCGTCGTCCTCGGTGATCCCACGGCCTGCGGCGAGGCTTGAGTCAGGGGAAAGGGGAAGAGATTGCCCTTAAGTCGGGACGTCTTCGCGGAGAACTAGCCTCCCGTTTATCATCAAGGAGCGGGTTCGAACCCGTGCGGGCTCCCGTCCATGTAAGCTGCATCTACCGGGTGCCCCTTTCCTCAGGGTGAGGATTTTTCCGGCTTTGTCGCGGAGGGGTGGTTGCTGAGTAGCGGCGTCCGTGTAAGCAGCGACCGGGGCATTTTTCCCGGGATATTCTTTCTTATATTTAACGCTCGGCCGGGTAACCGATTAGCGCGGGCCCGGGTTTGTAATATTAGTGTGGCCTGCAGGGGAGAGAGAATAGCGGCCAAAACGAGCTCGACGTATATTGTATGTGTGTGTAGGCCCCGGTCGCAATCGGTGTGTGGGTTCGCGCGAGAGCAATTGTCTCGCGAGATTTCGCGCGTATTGTATTTATTTCTGTTTCCTGATTTTTGTCCCGCGTTCCTTGCGATGGAGGGGAAATTGTTAACGAACGAAAGAATAAATTCACTGACGATACATTTTTACTGCCGCGCGGGATTGACACTTGACCCATCCCCTCTACCTTATCCACGAGGGTGCAGTTTGGCCTGACACTGAGTTTCCTTTTCTTGCCCAGACAAGCCGATCTTCGGCTGGCGCCCTATATAAATTGTCGGGACGCGACGAGGGGAGTTTTGTGACTCTCTCGGTCCTTTTTTTCTTTTCCCCCCGCCCCATCGACTTTGTGGTCACGCCATATTACATGCTCAAAACCATCCCTTTGAGTTTGTCGTTGATTTCATCTCGTTTTCGATCGGGATAGTAGATCATGTAAGCAGAGGTAACAGCTGCGAATGCAACGATAGCTCCGTTGAGCACGTGTTAAAGATGCCATCAACGGCTCGGCTGGTACATTCGTATAGTTGTCGCCATAACCACTTAATACTCGTTATAAGCTGTATCGATTTCATGTCCTGTTCAGTAAACGATGCCGTAGACGTGGATGGTCTGTCGCCGATACGGAGCTCGGACGATTGCAACGCAGTTCCTAGCGAACGATGGTTATATCGATTATCTCAAGCATTTTTCTAGCCACCATACTACAACCTTACAACCGTCCCGACGAGTTTGTCGTTGATTTCATCTCGGTCCTGTTCGGGGAGAGTGGATCATGTAAGCAGAGGTATAAGTTGCGTATGCGATAGCCCCTTTGCGTGAGTGTGAAAAATGACATGAACGGATCGACTAGTACCTTCGGGTAGTTTTCGCCATAACCCCATAAGGGCTGCATCAATCTCAATCTCTGCTTCAGTAAACAGCGCCGAAGATGGGGATGGTCTGTTGCCGAAAAAAAACTCTGACGATTGCCACTCAGTCCCTAGCAAACAGAGGTGAAATCGATTCTCTCAATCTTTTGTCAAGTATCCATATCACATTCTCGAACCCGTCCCGTCCAGTTTGTCGTTGAGTGCATCTTGTTTTCGATCGGGACAGTGGATCATGTAAGCAGAGGTCAAAGCTGCGAATGCAACGATAGCTCCTTTGAGCATATTTTAAAGATGATATAAATGGCTCAGTTGGGTAGTTGTCGGGAAGTTGTCGCCATAACCCCTGTATACTCGTTACAAACGGCATCGATTTCATCCTCGGTCCAGTTAACGATGCCGGAGACGTGGATGGCTTGTCGCCGAAACGGAGCTCGGCGGATTGCCACTCAGATCCTAGCAAACAGAGGTGAAATCGATTCTCTGAATCATTTTTCTAGCATCCATATCACAACCTTGAAACCGTCCCGTCGACTTTGTCGTGGTTTTCATCTCGGTCCCGTTCGCGGAGACTGGATCATGTAAGCAGAGGTATAAGCTGCGAATGCGATAGCCTTTTGCGTACATGTATAAAATCACATGCACGGATCGATTGGTACATTCGGGTTGTTTTCACCATAACCCCGCCATACTCATCACGAACTGCATCGATTTTATCTATGGTTCAGTAAATGATGCTGAAGATGTGGATAGTCTGTCACCGAAACTGAACTCGGACGAGTACCACTCAGTTCCTAGAGAACAGCGGTGAAATCGATTCTGTCAATCATTTTTCTGTTATCCGTTTCACAGTCTCAAAACCTTATCGTCCAGTTTGTCGTTGAATTCATCTCGTGCTCGATCAGGAGAGTAGATCATGTAAGCAGAGGTAAAAGCTGCGAATGCAACGATGGCTCCTTTGAGCACGTGTTAAAGATGCAATCAATGGCTCGTTTGGTACATTCGTGTAGATGTCGCCAAAACCCCTTCATACGTGTTATAAGCTCTATCGATTTCATCTCCAGTTCAGTAAACGAAGCCGAAGCCGTGGATGATCTGTCGCGGAAACCGAGCTCGGACGATTGCCACTAAGTTCCTAGCGACCAGAGGTGAAATCGATACTCTCAATCATTCCTCTAGCATCGATAACACAACCTTGAAACCGTCCCGTCGAGTTTGTTATTGATTTCATCTCGGTCCCATTCGGAGACAGTGGAACATGAAAGCAGAGGTATAGGCTGCGAATGCGATAGCCCTTTGCGTCTGTGTAAAAATGACATGAACGGACCATAACCCCGACATACTCGTTATGGGCTGCATCGATTTCAATCTCTGGTTCAGTAAACAATGCCGAAAACGTGGATGGTCTGTCGCCGAAAAGGAACTCGGACGATTGCCACTCAGTTCCTAGCATACAAAGGTGAGATCGATTCTCTCAATTATTTTTCAAGTATCCATATCACATTCTAGAAACCATCCCGTCGAGTTTGTTGTTGATTATATCTCGTCCTCGATCGCGAGAGTGGATCATGTAAGCAGAGAAAAAAGCTGCGAATGCAACCATAGCTCCTTTGAGCACGTATTCAAGATTAAATCACGTGCTCGGTTGGGACATTCGGGTAGTTGTCGACATAACCCCGTCATACTTGTAATGAGTTGCATCGATTTCATCTCTAGTTCAGTAAACAATGCCGACGACGTGGATCGTCTATCGCCGAATCGGGGCTCCGCCGATTACTACTCAGTTCCTAGCGAACAGAGGTGAAATCGATTCTCTCAATCATTTTTCTAGAATCCATAACACAACCTCGAAACCGTCCCGTCGAGTTTGTTGTTGATTTAATCTCGGTCCTGTTCGGGGAGAGTGGATTATGTAAGCAGAGGTATAAGCTGCGTATGCGATAGCCCCTTTTCGCAAGCCTTAATACATGATATGAAAGGATCGATTGGTACATTCGGGTAGTTTTTACCATAACCTCGTCATACTCGTTATGGGCTGCATCGATTTCAATCTCTGGTTCAGTAAACAATGCCGAAGATGTGGATGGTGTGTCGCCTAACAGAGACTCCCACGATTGCCACTCAGTTCCTAGCAAACAGACGTGATATCGATTCTCTCAATCATTTTTCAAGTATCCATATCACATTCTCGCAACCATCCCGTCAAGTTTGTCGTTGATTGCATCTCGTATTCGATCGGGAGAGTGGATCGTGTACGCAGAGGTAAAAGCTGCGAATGCAACGATAGCTCCTTTAAGCATGTGTTAAAGATGATAACAATGGCTCAGTTGGTACATTCGGGTAGTTGTCGCCATAACCCCTTTATACTCGTTGCAAACGACATCGATTTCATCTTTAGTCCAGTAAACGATGCCGAAGACGTGGATGGTCTGTCGCAGAAACGGAGCTCGGAGGATTGCCATTCATTTCCTAGCACACATAGATGAAATCGATTCTCTCAATCATTTTTCTAGCATCCATAACACAACCTCGAAACCGTCCCGTCGAGTTTGTCGTTGATTTCATCTCGGTCCTGTTCGGGGAGAGTGGATTATGTAAGCAGAGGTATAAGCTGCGTATGCGATAGCCCCTTTTCGCAAGTTTAAAACATGACATGAACGGATCGATTGGTACATTCGGGTAGTTTTCACCATAACCCCGTCATACTCGTTATGGGCTGCATCGATTTAAATCTCTGGTTTAGTAAACAATGCCGAAGATGGGGATGGTGTGTCGCCTACCAGAAACTCGGACGATTGCCACTCAGTTCCTAGCGAACAGACGTGATATCGATTCTCTCAATCATTTTTCAAGTATCCATATCACATTCTCGCAACCATCCCGTCAAGTTTGTCGTTGATTGCATCTCGTATTCAATCGGGAGAGTGGATCATGTACGCAGAGGTAAAAGCTGCGAATGCAACGATAGCTCCTTTAAGCATGTGTTAAAGATGATGACATTGGCTCAGTTGGTACATTCGGGTAGTTGTCGCCATAACCCTCTTATACTCGTTGCAAACGACATCGATTTCATCTTCAGTCCAGTAAACGATGCCGAAGACGTGGATGGTCTGTCGCAGATACGGAGCTCGGAGGATTGCCATTCGTTTCCTAGCACACATAGATGAAATCGATTCTCTTAATCATTTTTCTAGCATCCATATAACAACCTTGAACCCGTCCCATCGAGTTTGTCGTTGATTTCATCTCGGTCCCGTTCTCGGAGAGTGGATCATGTAAGCAGACCATGTAACCTGCGAATGCAGGTTATACCTCTATGCGCAAGTGTATAACGTAAAGTGAACGGATCAATCGGTACATTGGGGTAGTTTTCACCATAACCCAATCATACCCGTTATGGGCTGCATCGATTTCAATCTCTGATTCCGTAAACAGTGCCGAAGACGGGGATTGTCTGTCGCCGAAAAGAAACTCGGACGATTACCACTCAGTTCCTCGCAAACAGAGGTGAAATCAATTCTCTCAATCATTTTTCGAGTATCCATATCACATTCTCGAAACCATCTCGTCGAGTTTGTCGTTGATTTCATCTCGTTCTCGATCGGGAGCTCACGTAAGCAGAGGTAAAATCTGCGAATGCAGCGACAGCTCCTTTGAGCATGTGTTAAAGATGAAATCAATGGCTCGGTTGGTCCATTCGGACAGTTGTCCCTATGACCCCTTTATACTCGTCACGAACGGCATCGATTTCATCTCCGGTTTAGTAAACGATGCCGAAGACGTGGATGATCTGTCGCCGAAACGACGCTCGGACGATTGCCACTCATTTCCTAGCGAACAGAGGTGAAATCGATTCTCTCAATCATTTTCCTAGCATCCAAAACATAACCTTGAAATCGTCCCGTCGAGTTTGTCGTTGATTTCATCTCGGTCCCGTTCGAAGAGAGTGGATCATGGAAGCAGAAGTATAAGCTGCGAATGCTCATTAGCGTACGTGTAAAAAATTACATGAACGGATCGATTGGTATATGCGGGTAGTTTTCACCATAAACCCGTCATACTCATCATAAACTGCATCGATTTTATCTCTGGTTCAGTAAACGGTGCCGAATATGTGGATAGTCCATCGCCAAAACTGAATTGGAGCAATTGTGTTACGTCCTAGCACTCTCGCCCTCCAAATATTCATATCTGGTACAAATTGTAATAATTATTAAGATTTTTTCGTCGTGCCAAACGCGCTCATTTATGTTTTTCTTGGGGTACATATTAATCAGAATGACCCATATATGGTCTGTTTCAATCAGATACCCCATTCTATAAAATATTCATAAATATATCTTTAAATTTAGCACGCGTATATCTACCCGTATACTTTAGGGACAAACAGTTCCCATAATAACTCGTACGTTACGGGTACGCTAAGCGTAACCGTTACTTAGGACAGTCCTGACAATTGTACTAGGCAGTTTTAGTATTCTTCTGCCACGAACGTGTAATGTCAGGACGTGTCTCGACAACAACCTATCCTAATCAGAATACGTGTACTATCTTTGGTGTCAGAATTTTATGATTTTCAGAAGTATTGGGATCGTATTCATGATTTCCAAATCTAGGTGAACTTGTAATAATTAGCACGATTATCAACAATACTGTCGTATAAAGATACACGCTTTCTTACTCCGACAGATTTGTTGAAAATTGAATGTCGTTGGTGCCTTGTCAACGTATCGGTTATCAACAATCATCTATCAACAACCGTCGAAGATATTTCGTCAGTGTTGTAATGATAACGACTTGTACAAAGTATCGATATTAGGGTGAAAACTTTTCATAATCATAGTGTCAAAGTGCGGCGTGTGTTCGCTTCATGATTTGGGTCGACTAATTTAGCAAACGCATACAACTATCGCATCATCAGCTGGCGTGTTCTTATTCCCTCTCCCATTACTATCGTGATTCAGAAAAATAATCATAATTTTTCGAACCCTTCGACAATAGTAACGGTGATGGAGAAAATGTATTCTCAGCTCTACAATCTGTAGCTCAGAATATCTCTCAGCAGAATAAGCTCTCAACTCAGCTCTACAATCTGTACCTCACAATATCTCCATACTTGCCGTACGGGAAGGTCATCTCTCGACTATTAAGATATTTCTTCGGCGGAAGGCCATATATTATGAAGGGCATTAAGCGGGCCCTTTTGAAACATTAATTAATTACAGTAGCGCTTAATAAAATAAAATAAAATAAGTCATAATTAATTATTGAACCCAATAATAAACTGGAATAAAAAATTTCGCGCAAGTTTAGTGAATTTAGGAATTTTTGTTTTCTTTTAAAAGTCGCTGCTACAAAAATTCTTCTGCTAGTCACATTATCCCAAGTTTTATCAATAATATTTTCTTTAAACATTTGGTGACTCCCGTTTTTATTGTTGTTACAGAACGTTTAGAACTTTTTACACACGTGAGCGGTTTACGTCAGACACTCAGAGTTCTGTAGTGTATAAATTATTAGATAGAAATATGATCAGCGTATCATTTCCATAAAGTGCCATATAAATGAAACGATTCGTCTTTTTCGTCGTAATTTTTCTTTGAAAGTTCGGTAACTTGGCTTGCAATTTTACCAGTATGCTGAGATGTAATTTTACTTCATTATAGACGAAATGAGTTAGTTGTTAAATATTTGGGTTCGTAAAAAGAATAACTAAAGTGTATAAAGCCATTGGGCTAGATAGCGAAGAATATCCGGTAAAGATGCCTTTTAGAAATCTTAAGTGAATAAAATAAAATAAATTTTCAAGCGAACCCGTAGCGCACTCGGTCACGTGCTTATCTAGTCATCGCCGTCTAATTATTAAATCTCGCCGCACGCTATTTTTTTTCTTTTTTCTTTCCCTTTTTGCTTCCTACGTATATTTTGAACTTTACCGCATGAGAAAGTGTACATAGGAGAAACCGGGAGGAAGATCAGTACACGGATCAAAGAACATCAACGGTGTATCAAATATGGCCACATTGGACAATCAGCCCTGGCCGAGCATTGGATGGAAACTGGTCATGCCATTCAGTTCGATAAAGCCCAAAGTCTGGCCCCATCAAACAGCTATTTTTCTAGGAAACACCGAGAAGGCTTGGAAATCCGAAAACATCCGGACAATCTAAACAGAGATGGTGGATATCACGTCAATCCCATTTGGCACACCGTCCTCCCGGTTTTTTAATTGACCGGCCGATCAATTAAAACATCTGATTGGCTGGTGCAGTGATCTGGAACGATGACTGCAAGTATATAAGGAATGCCTGAGACACGGGAGCTTCAGTATCGGAGCTCTCAGCCCTGATGATGCAGACTGTAACGTTTGCGAAACGTCGGCACAACGCTGATTCTCAACACGGCCTCCATCCGGAAGCCACATACTCTTCAAATTACATAAAGAGCCGTGAAAGCCTTAAAACTAAAATTCACAAAAATTCATAAAGCATCGTAACATACGTAGGAAACAAAAAAAGGAGAGAAAACCGAAGAAGAAAAAAAAACGCGTGCCGCGAGATTTAATCCAGTGCCCTCGCGGTTACTAGGTAAGCACGTTACCGACTGCGCTACGGGTTGGCTTAAAGATTGAATTTATTCACGTCGCTTAAGATTTTCAAAAGGCATCTTTCTCAGATATGCTTCGCTATCTAGCCCAATGGCTTTGTATACTTAACGTATTCCTTCTACGACTCCGAATATTTAACAATTAACTCATTTCGTCTTTAATGAAGTAGAAGTTCATCCCAGTATATTGGTAAAGATTCAAGCCAAGATACCGAACTTCTAATAAAAAATTACGACGAAAGAAACAAATCGTTTCATTTATACGGCATTTTACGGAAATGATACGCTGACCACATTTCTATCTAATAATTTATATACTAAATAACGCTATATACCTGATATAAACCAAGCACGCGTGTCAAAAATTCTAGTGGTTCTGTACCAACAATAAAAATGGGGGTCACCAAATGTTTAAAGAAACTATACCGAATTTAGCACTATTACCTCAGTAACTTTACGGTTAAAAATAGCATTCCTTAACTATTAGTATTAATGCTGCATATATTCGTGTATTAATGCCGTTTATGTATAGCAAAGGAATATATATCCCAATAATGAGCGTTTCCTTTATGAATGATATCCTCATAAGAACCGTTGCTTCTGTGAAAGATGTCCTGATAATAACCGTTTCCTCTGCGGAAGATGTCCTGATACCAACCGTTTCCTCTGCGGAAGATGTCCTGATAATAACCCTCACCTTTGGAAAAAACTTAATAACAAGCTTCAACTTTACTTAATAATCTTCAAAAATGATCTCATAAAAAAAACGTTATTTCTTGAAATTAAAAAAAAATCGATAACTGTTTCAATGCGCAAAACGCGATCCTTGAGGTTTCATATGTTTTAAAAAATATATCTCTCGAATAACAGTATTATATGTGCATCTATTGATAACGATATTGATTATGATGGGTGTCTCAAAACGACCTCGCATTTCAATTTATTAATAAAACGTTTTTCTTTAAGTACGAATATTTTAATTTTAATATAAGGTACAAACATGGACATTATTCGTGGAACACAATATCCGATAAATAGCATAAGGGGCATGGACTTGAAGACATATTCTTTCAACAAGATGGCTCAACCGCCACACTGTGGGCGAAACAATGCAGTTATCGCAGACAAAGCTTAATGTCCGTGTTTTCTCGCGCTGCAGCGCGAGATAACTAGACTCTAGTAATAAGTACATTAAGGGCGCGGTAAAGTTAATTCGGCGAAAAAAAGGCATGTTTTTAAGATTTTTTTGGCGTAACGAATAGTGTTCGTTTATTGAAAAATTTACATATAATAAAGTAACATTTGAACAACATTCTCCTAAATTTGCATTGCAAAATATTCAAAATTGAGCGAGTGAAAATTAAACCCCGGAGGCGCCTCGAAAAAAAAGTTGGTTTGCGGTGTGCACCATAACTCGCAACAGAATCATCTGAAACGAAAAAATTAAAATGCATGTGTTAAAGGAGATCTTTCTCGAGGTAATGACGGGGGGATTTTTCTTTTTCGATTTTTCGTAGCACTTGGGAGCCGAAAACCCGATTTTCGCTAATAAAATGGGCTAATTTGTTGTTGAAAAATTAGTCATTATTTAAAAAAACAAAAAAGCTCTCGACAATACCTGGCGAATTATGTGTAGAAGTACGGTGCAACATTTTAAAGCGATTGGTCGAGTAGATTTTGAGTTATCGTGCACACGGACTTCAAATATGACAAGTCTCAGAAAAACGGTTTGAAAAACGCAGAAGAGTTTGGTCGCTTAGCGCTCATTGCACATAAGTTTGAGAAAACTTCTCGATTGCATAAAAATCTGAGAAAATTCATGCATATTAAAGGGACTCAAAAGATTAATTTTGGATAATAATAATTCCAAAATGTTATTAATAAAATGATGAAAAAAAAATTTAGTCAACAAATCTCCCCGCAACCCAATTTTTTTTCGTGATTCGTTCATTTTTCTGAATACGTATGAATTTTTTCAGATTTTTCAATTATCTTTGAATTTTTAGAAATTCAAAATAAAACTCGATAATTTTCTTTTACTCACTCAAAGTCGTCGATGCCAGGTCCGTAGAGCAAAAGGCTTCCGTCAAGATGATCGAAAGCATCTTTTTGCGTTTGTCTACGCAAAACTCTTTCTTCTTTACTGTCGTGCGCCGCTTGCTCCTCTGCTCTACTAATTCGCAAATCGTCAACTTGTCGGGCCCATTCGTGAGAACTTGTCCCAAAGAACTTGGTACAATAGCGCGCCGCGCAGCTGCCGCCCAGGTATCAAACCCGGCATGGAGCAATAGACGCTCAAATACTTATAACTTCGTCAATTTTACTCCGATCGACTTGAAATTTGAACACAATATTCTTGATATATTATGCATTCATTTAAAAAAAAAATTTTAAATGAAAACAAAAATTTCAATACTTTACCCCGCCCTTAAGAGGTGCGGTACAGATTTTGCGGTATACATTCCCGAGTGAAACCTACGGGAGACCTTTTTTCACGGCTTCTATTTACATTCGGCCCTTTTATCTCTAGCTTGCGTAAATAACCTTGCTAAAAAATAGAATCATCGCTGCCAGGAGCAGTACAATTATTGACTGCGCCGAGTATTTCAACAAGTGAGGGAAGCTTAAGCAATGTTCCAGTTGACTCCACTGACTATGAATTAAGTGATTCTTCCAATGGCGACTACTAAAGTTGTACGGAACCAACTAGTGGATACTATACGCTTAATTAATTAATCCTGTATTAACCTAATTTAAAGAAAATTATTGTCATTTTCGTATAAACAAAGCGTTTTGCCGTACCATGCGTCCATATTGGATCCGCTGTTCTATTTGTTAAATGTTAACTCCAGATTCGTAATAAGCGACCTTAAAAACTCTTAACAACAAACGTTTACCCAAATCGAATGCGTTTTTAAATCAATTTTTACTGTATCAGATCCGCCATTCTGTTTGGTTTGTTATTTTGACTTCAGATTTGTAATCAGCGACCTCAAAAACCCTCCAGTACAGACTTTTAACTGAATTGAATTCGTTTTCGACTTTTCGCCAGAGATTTGGGATTCCGTCCCACTGTGCAACGCGCGAGAGTTTAGTGGGGGTATTGGTTTCAGAATACGGTTCTTTAGGGAGAGCCACTTATTTCGGTTATCGCCCTTGAGAGCGTCGGACGACCAGATAGCCCCGATGGGCAAGTGGTCCGACAAAATGTTTTTGCTCGTCCAATTCGAGGATGAACCGTACCATATATGCGCGAAAAGTAAATTGACCATTGTACAAGGATCTACGTGCATCGTGAAATATAGAAACGGTGGCCGATATGGCGCGCAGATCATTGCAGAAAATGGTGAGTAAGATAAACATACAATTATAGAATGATTGAGTCCCTATCGAAAGGGTCACACAAAATTATATTATTCCTTCGTCCATTTCTACGATATATTAATTTCAATTGTTAAAAAGGTGATATTGTCCATCTTAATCAGTTGAGTTTAATAAGTTGATTATTACAGATGTTATAGTGATTTAAAATTGGTGATTTACCAAAATTATTAAACATTAATAAATACAGATATTATGAATATTTCATATTCATAACTGAAATTGTCAGGCGCTGTGTAGACGTAGCAATGTTGATCTCCGAGTTTCGACAACTGGAGTTGCCGAGCTCCGGCAACTTTAGTTGCCGAAACTCGGCACTAGAGTTCCTATACCTTCACAGCAATGCAATAAACAATAGTCGCGCGATTAGTTCCCCACTTACCAACCTCATGACATGAAAATCGTCATAAGCGCTGCGATGATGGTGCAATTTTAGTTGAAGCAACTGTTAACTTTTTTACAAGTTTTCGGAAAGGTTGTTAGTTGCAGCAACAAAAAGGTAGAGTTGCCAGTTGCCGCGGCTTTCGATTATATGAAAATCATAGCAACCGTCAAGTCCACCTATTTGTTGCTATAATTAACAACCGTTACTGAAACGTGAAAAGTTTATATGAAACAAAATCACCCAGTTGATACGAAACCAATAAAAAACCATTTTTTCCCCACAAATTAGATAATATCGCCAAAAAATATAGACGGTGTGTAGACGCAGCAATTTTGATCTCCGAGTTTCGGTAATTCTAGATCCCGAAACTCTGCACTATGGTTGCCAGCCTCATTGCATGAAATTCGCATTAGGCGCTGCGAAGACGAAGCAACTTTATTCGAAGTAACTGTCAACTTTTTCACAAATTTCCGTAAAGGGATATCGATGGGATAATGATGGGTATTTATTTTTTCGTCGTCAAATCAAGACACATATCTCGGTTAATTTGAAGCATTTTTTCATAAAAATTGGTATAAAACTAGATGAATACATACTTCATAAAATGAGTATAAACTCGATCATTTCAGCATTAGTTATGTCCATGAAAAACAAAATCGCAATTATTCACAACAAAGCACTCGTTACGTAACAGAATGGAGGGGGGCGGCGGTCTGGCCAAGCATTACAGCCCTGGTATATATAGGGGGGGGGGGGGGCTTCTGGCCAAGCGTTACGGTCCTAGTACATGTAAGGGGGGGTTTAAAAATAGGGGAATTTGGCGTTGCGTAATTTGTGTACGTTCGCTAACCGTTGTTAGTTACAGCAACAAAAAGGTAAAGTTGACGGTTTCAGCGACTTTTGATACATGCATTACATGCAAATCGTCATGCCAGTTGTCGAGTTTCAAAACTCGGCAACTAGCAACCAGCAACATGACGATTTTCATATAATCGAAAGTCTCATCAACCGTCAACTTTACCTTTTTGTTGCTGTAACTAACAACGGTTACGCAAAGTTGTGAAAAAGTTGACAGTTACTTCAACTAAAGTTGCTCCGTCTTCGCAGCGCCTATGACGACATTTCTGTAATAAGGTGGGCAACTGGGGAACTAATGGCGCCACTATAGCGTATTGCATTTCTGTGCAGGTATGCGAACTGTAAAGCCCAGTTCCGGTTCTCAACCACAGTTTTCGATTGCCGAACTCGGCAATTGAATAAATTCCTGATTGCTGCAACTGGAAACTCACAAATTTTTACTAGTTGTCCCAAATTGCTGGTTTTCGCCATCGGCAACCACAACGCGTCGAGCACTCTCCCTCCCTCCCTCGCATCTTCGCTCTTCGTATCATCCTTTCGACACGTTTGACTTGCCTACTCACGAGTGCAAAATGGAAGAAAATCAAGAAGAGTATTCCGCAATGAATACTACAGAGTTTATTGAAGAAATCAGCAACCACAGCGCAATCTGGGATCAAAGTTCCGAGGAATATTCAAGTCGCATGGAAAAAGTAAAAGCCTGGGAAAAAGTTGGCGTCAAATGGAAAGCCGATTTCGAAAATTTGGGTTCAACCGAAAAAAATAAAATAAGTAAGAATTTTGATAACTTTATTAATGAGTTTATATCATCTAATCTTGCCATGAATATTTATATTATTTTGTTATTTTAGAGTAACTAAAATAATTTTTTTTTACATTTTACTTCGAAAATTTCTCTGTATCGCTATTTTTTATTGATCGTCGACGATTTAGTGAATCCAAATTAACAAGATCCAAATTTCTACTCCTTAGAGTAAATTTCCCAAATCATAGTCATAGTTTTCAGATTACGCCGCACGATGCCGGCTGTGTTGAAACCTGCCCTTTTTGAAGAAGAACTAAATAGCTGGGAAGAAATCGCAGCATTTTTTGTCAACGAAACTAAAGCTAACGGTGTTCTCTTCAAAGATCTTGTTACTGAATCGTAATCCTATAGGATTACTATTTTTCAAAGTCTAGCACGCGATTTTGCAAAGTATGAAATTCGCGAAAAAACCGGAATTTTCAAATGACATACTGGATACAAAAAAAATGCAAAATAAAGCTGACTTTGTCTTCTTCGAAACTCCGTTTAGAAAATTGATTTCGATTCATTGTCGCCGAGATGTTGGTTTGTTTGTGCGGATAGAACATATACAGAGTGCCTAATGCTTTTGACCAAGGCATGTTCTGATAAGCCATAAGCTTCGTAGCCAACAAAACAATTTATGGCATACGTAGTCCTGCAATACAACTGGGTTCTGGTATCTGAATAGTTCCGCTGATGCTAAATACCTAAAAAGTAACAATACTTATGTTACAATTTTTTTTAAACATTGTTTGAAAAAATGCTAGAACTTAGTTATTGCCTAGTTAAGGATGTTGAGTCCCTATGAAACATGTTAATGTTAATTGTTCAATAAATAGCTTCTTAATCGTCATCAAATGTTTACACGACCTCCTGAATACTTCATGTAAAAACATACCAAATTTTCAGAATTCTATCATCATTACTTCAACCTCCTTAAGGGTTGAAATAAAAAATGATAAGAAAATTCTGAAAATTTGGTATGTTTTTGTACGAAGTATTTAAGAGGTCGCGTCAAAATTTCACGACGATTGGGAAGCTCGTTATTAAAAAATTAACATTTTGTTAAGAACAACTTTTAAAACAAATTTAAAAAAATTGATTAATAAACTTCGTTTTGTTTCCGTTGCTTTCAGTATATTATAGATATTACAAAATTGAGAGATAAGAAAAAACTTATTGCAAAGTTACATCAGTTTCCATAAGACAACATTTAATTTGTGAATGTTAATGTTCAATAACGAACTTCCTAATTGTTGTGAAATTTTTACACGACCTCTGAAATACTTCATACAAAAACGTATCAAATTTTCAGAATTATATTATCATTTGCGATTTGGGACTCAATATCCTTAAGGCACAATTATGGATACGGAAGCAGTGCAGCCAGATCGCGCGCGAAAGTTACCCTTTCTCTAGTCCCTCGCGCGCCCATCACACAATCATAGTAGCGCGTGTCCGTGAGCGAGCGACGCTCGGACATCTTCGGAAAGAGCCGAGTGCCGTCGAACTGTCCTGACCGCGCCTTCGGCAGCTACACCAACAGATAGACACTCTGAGCACGTTCATGTGCGGCCAAGCCGAACGAAGGCTTCAAGGGAAAAAGCAATCTGAGCACGGCCCGCGCGTGACGTCACGCGAGGGCACGCGCGAGGCTTTTAGATGATTTCAATGCTTATTTAGCTCTTGATTCTCTGCGTTATTAATGTATACAAAAAAATATATCGCGCACTCTGAACGCTTATTTTTTTAGTTTATACGTTAATTTAAATATAATAATAAATCCAAATTACAACTTATTTATCTTCTAAAAAATTGTTTACGCTTTACTCACACCCGTCCTTATGCCAAATAAATTGTAATTCAGAAAAGTAAGTGAAAATATATTTATATTCGTATTATTATATTAATTCTCATACTTTTATCAAGCGATAAAGTATTATCTCGAAAAACAAGTCAATCATCAATCCGGCCGCCAAGCGTAACTGCCAGAAAGTGCACTTTTAACACAAGTGATAAGATGGTCCCGTTGGTAGCGTTCCTGGCTTCGGTCCGTAGGGGCGCAGGATCGTTCCTCACGCTCAGCGCTTTTTTTTAAATCATGGTCACCATTAATTTTTATTTGATTAGTTATTTTTATTAGTTATCATATTTATTTTAATTAGTTATCTTTTAGTACCGAAAAATTTATCGCGCACTCTGACCGCTTATTTTATTAGTTTTTAGGTTAATTTAAATATACTAAATCTAAAATACAACTTATTTATCTTCTAGCAAAATGTTTGCGCTTTACTCACACCCGACCCTATGCCAAATTAATTGTAATTCATAAAAGTAAGCGGAAATATATTTATCTACGTATTATTATATTGATTCTCATGTACTTTCATCAAGCAAAAAAGTGTTATCCCCAAAAACAACCATCCATCCGACCGCGAATCGTAAGTACCAGAAAGTGAACATGCATTGACACAAAAAATTAAAGGAACACGAAAAGTTGAACTTCGTCAAAAGTGGTCGTACAAAAAAAAAGGATGTTAACGCTTCAAGTTTCTAGTTTTAGTTCCGACAATGATTTTTTTTTGAGAATCACTGATTGCGCGGTAGGATGAAATATCACGGCAAAAAAAATTTTGCAAATTTTTACGTTTTTCAAAGTTCTGCACGTGTTTTGGAGATTTTTTTCGGACTTGACCAATATCAAGGTCATTGAGCCCATTCAATTCAGTTCAATTTGCTTCTTTTTTTATCTCCTTACGACCATTTTTCGCTGAAATATCGGCCTCCTCGTCGGCCTCTGAATGAAAAAACGTCCTTTTGTCTTCAGTCATCGATATCTCGGGAACTAATGGTCGTACGGGAATTCGACCGGCAATTTTGGAAACGTGAATACATACTCTACAAGCTCTGATTATTATTGTAGGATAAAAAAAATTATTTTTGCCATCAGTTTTAAAAAAGTACAAAAAATCGATGTTCTCTTGTTTTTTTTATAAAATCCACCGCTACTTTGCAAATATTGCGATAAACACTATTGTTTATGGACGGTCATTCGGCTCAATATGTCCCCAAGAGATATGCAAAATTCCAAATTGATCCGTTCATCGGTCTTTCTTGCCCGATTGACCAAAATATGAAAAAAAATTAAAGGAACAAGTTACCTCCTTCTCAGGCATCATTTCATGATTATTAAGAGGAAAAACAACTTTTCACTACTTTTCGTACAATTGGGTATTGAGTTCGCATTAAATGTTGGAAAAGAACCCTGAAAATCATATTGACTAAAAATTTTCGATTTTTTTTTCTTTCAATAACAAAAATGTTGAAATTTTTTTGTTTATAAAAAAATCTATTTCTATTTTATTTATTTTTTTAATGTTGACATTTTTTTTCGATTCAACATTGTACCGCCAGCATTAGAATTACCCAAAGTGTACGTAGAATTACCCAAAGCGTACCTCCCCGTGGTATGCTTTGGGTAATTCTAATGCTGACGGTACAATGTTGATTTGAAAAAAATTTCAACATTTAAAAAAAAAAATTCGAAACTGATTTTTTTATAAAAAAAAAAATTTTCAATATTTTTTTTATGAAAAATTTTTTTTTTCGAAAATTTTTAGTCAATATGATTTTCACGGTTTTTTTCCAACATTCAATGCGTACTCAATACCTAATTGTATGAAAAGTAATGAAAAGTTTTTTTTCCTCTTAATAATCATGAAATGTCTGAAAAGGAGGAAACTTGCTCCTTTGATTTTTTTTCAAATTTTGGTTAATCGGGCAAGAAAGACCGATAATCGGAGCAACTTGGAATTTTGCATGGCTCTTGGGGACATATTGAGCTGAATGACCGTCCATAAACATTAGTCTTTATCGCAATATTTGCAAAGTCGCGGTGGATTTCATAAAAACCAAGAAGACATCGTTTTTTTGTACTTTTCTAAAACTAATGGCAAAAATAAAAAATAAAAGTTTCACTACAATAATAATCGGAGCTTGTAGAGTATTCACGTTTCCAAAACTACCGATCGAATTCCCGTACGACCATTCGTTCCTGAGATATCTCAGCGAAAACTGGTCGTACGGAGAAAAAAAAGCAAATTGAAGTGAATTGAATCGGCTCAATGACCTTGATATTGGTCAAGTCAGAAAAAAATCTCCAAAACACGTGCAGAACTTTGAAAAACGTAAAAATTTGCAAAATTTTTTTTGCCGTGATATTTCTTCCGACAGCGCAATCAGTGATTCTCAAAAAAAAATCATTTTTGGATCTAGAACTAGAAACTTGAAGCTTTAAAATCCTTTTTTTTTGTACGACCACTTTTGACAAAGTTCAACTTTTCTTGCTCCTTTAATTTTTTGTGTCAATGTATGTTCACTTTCTGGTACTGACGATTCGCGGTCGGATGGATGATTGTTTTTGGGGATAATACTTTTTTGCTTGATGAAAGTATATGAGAATGAATATAATAATCCGAAGATAAATATATTTCCGCTTTGTTTATGAATTACAATTTATTTGGCATAGGGTCGGGTGTGAGTAAAGCGCAAACATTTTGCTAGAAGATAAATAAGTTGTATATTAGATTTATTATATTTAAATTAACGTAAAAACTAATAAAATAAGCGGTCAGAGTGCGCGATAAATTTGTCGGTACTAAAAGATCACTAATTAAAATAAATATGATAACTAATCAAAATAACTAATAAAATAAGAATTAAGGATGTTGGGTCTCAAATCACAAATGATGATAAAATTCTGAAAATTTGGTATGTTTTTGTATGAAGTATTTCAAAGGTCGTGTAAAAATTTCACGACAATTAGGAAGCTCGTTATCAATAACGAGCTTCCTAATTAGGAAGCTTCCTAATCAATAAACGAGCTTCCTAATCAATCCTAATCGAGCTTCCTAATCAATCCTAATCAATCCTAATCGAGCTTCCTAATCAATAAACGAGCAATTAGGAAGCTCGTTATCAATAACGAGCTTCCTAATTGTCGTGAAATTTTTACACGACCTTTGAAATACTTCATACAAAAACATACCAAATTACATAACAATTAACATTCACAAATTAAATGCTGTCTTATGGAAACTGATGTAACTTTGCAATAAGTTTTTCTTTTGACCTCTCAATTTTGTAATATCTACAATATACTGAAAGCAACGGAAACAAAACGAAGTTTATTGATACATTTTTTTTTTTTTAATTGTTCTTAACAAAATGTTAATTTTTTAATAACGAGCTTCCTAATCGTCGTGAAATTTTAACACGACCTCTTGAATACTTCATACAAAAACATATCAAATTTTCAGAATTTTCTCATCATTTTTTATTTCAATCCTTAAGGAGGTTGAAGTAGGGATGATAGAATTCTGCAAATTTTGTATGTTTTTACATGAAGTATTCAGGAGGTCGTACAAAAATTTCATGACGATTAAGAAGCTATTTATTGAACAATTAACATTAACATGTTTTATAGGGACTCAACATCCTTAATAGTAACCATGATTAAAAAAAAAAGCGCTGAGCGTGAAGAACGATCCTGCGCCCCTACGGACCGAAGCAAGGAACGCTACCAACGGGACCATCCTATCGCTTGTGTTAAAGATGCATTTTCTGGCACTTACGATTGGCGGCCGGATTGATGATTGACTTGTTTTTGGAGATAATACTTTATCGCTTGATGAAAATATGAGAATTAATATAATAATACGAATATAAATATATTTTCCCTTACTTTTCTGAATTATAATTTATTTGGCATAAGGACGGGTGTGAGTAAAGCGTAAACAATTTTTTAGAAGATAAATAAGTTGTAATTTGGATTTATTATTATATTTAAATTAACGTATGAACTAAAAAAATAAGCGTTCAGAGTGCGCGATACATTTTTTTGTATACATTAATAACGCAGAGAATCAAGAGCTAATTAAGCATTGAAATCATCTAAAAGCCTCGCGCGTGCCGTCGCGTGACGTCACGCGCGGGCCGTGCTCAGATTGCTTTTTCCCTCGAAGCCTTCGTTCGGCTTGGCCGCACATGAACGTGCTCAGCGTGTCTATGTGTTGGTGTAGCTTTCGAAGGCGCGGTCTGGACAGTTCGACGGCACTCGGCTCTTTCCGAAGATGTCCGAGCGTCGCTCGCTCACGGACACGCGCTACTATGATCGTGTGATGGGCGCGCGAGGGACTAGAGAGAGGGTAACTTTCGCGCGCGATCTGGCTGCACTGTACGGAAGTATAGATTATAGTTCTTATATCATTATTATCTGTATATAATTGTGCTGTCGTATGTAAATCTCCTTTTCCATTAATTTTCAGTTGTCGAGCTGCAGAAACGTTGGAAAAACTTAAGGACTTGCTTCAACAGAGAAAAAGCTAAAAAAAAGGGATCCAAAAAGTGGTTCAGCTGCTAATTCTCGAAAGGAGTACGAATATTACCAAAGAATGTCGTTTTTATTAGGTGTGACAGAAGCAAGACCCTCACAATCGAATCCAACGATGGGTGAACGTGATCCCCCAAATGCACCGAAAAAAAAAAATTAGACGGCATTCGCGAAACGACTCAGTTTTTACTGAAGAAACGGAGGCCGATGTCCCAAAGACAGTACTATGGATGAACCTGGTCCCTCGAATGCACCTGAACAAAAAAAAGCACAGCAGTCGGGAAACGACTTAGCCTTAATTGAAGAAACGGAGGCCGATGTCTCAAAGAACTCGACAATGGATGAACATGGTCCCTCGAGTGCACCTGAAAAAAAAATGGACAGCAGTCGGGAAACGACTCAGTCTCGGTTGAAGAAATGGAGGCCGATGTCTCAAAGAACTCTACCAATGATTTGAAGCGAAAACAGGAAGATGGACGTGACCCGGATCTTCATTTTTTGCTGTCATTATTTACCGCATTTAAAAAAAGTACCCGAGGATTCTAAATTAGATCTTCAGACAGATATTCTGAATACTTTCAAAGTTTATATCGAATAAACCAAAATTACAATACGGTAATGACACATTCCTATCTAATTATTCGCACACACGTCATTCACACGATTCAGAAGGTGTATCTTTTTTAGTTTATGATCCGATATCACCCGCGGCTACCACTGTATCGCAAGAATCAGATGCGATGGAGGATGTATTTTTGAATTTGTGAACAAGTGAGCATTTCATTACGTTGCTACTTTACCTTTTTTTACATCAATCAATGCTTGATATCAATGTGATTATGTAAAAAAAAATAATATGAAACTAGCCAAGCAATTCTAATTTATTCATTATAATTCCCCGTCCCTTCCTGGTTTGCTCGTATTTCTGAAATCACGTAAAAAATAATCAATCATACTTCGAATAAGAAAAGTAACTTGAAAATGCTGACCTTACAGTAATAGCGAGTCGTTCTGAAGGAGGAATGCTTTCTCTCATTTTAGTATCTCATCGTTTTTAATCACCTCCCAATATAAACAGCAACTTATTAAATAATTTACAAGACGTTCTACAATATTGATTACATTTTTCGTCATTCTTTCTAAGCTCACTCATATGACTAAATTGTGTTTAAATTTCAAAAAAGATATGAATCCAACTCCGTCGATTACGACAATGAGTGTTTCGTTGTCGACGTCGGCGGCGGCGACGTAATAAAGGGACAACATTATTTTCGTACTTATTATTAAACGATAGGCGGTCCCCATTGCCACCGATATATCCCATAACCTACGATTTGTAATAAAGAAGTCCCGGCAACTGTCGATACGTGTTGTATATAAGTAAATCCTTGAATTTTGTTCTATTCAACAATTTTATATTATGAATAGACAGTTATCAGGACTTCTTCAAATAGATATATCGGTGGTGATGGAGACGGCCTATCGATTAATAATATATTTGTCACAAAATAGATTAATTGAAAAATAAAATTGTTATGCATCGAACCTCTCTTTACTGAGCAATGCTCGGTTATAGCGGCATTGTAATTAAAAACTATTCTCGGATTTTAATGTGTCTTCAACGTATCCATATTTAAATATAACCTCGTTGTTTAACTAAATTAAAAATAATATTGATATTATGGATTTCTAGGTGACAAAACAGTCCTCGAAAAATTAAAAACGGAAAGAATGCGACTCGCGAACTATTGAACGACGAAGAACGTTCCACGCCCATAAGCTTCGAGCCCCGAAAAAATTCATTGGTGGCACCTGCGGCACGCTCTGATCGCGAAAAAAGAGATAATACGTATTCGATATGCAGCGAAGAATCGGATCTTCTTAGCTTATCGACAAAAAACGATTCGATGCTATTGGGTTTATTGGACGAGATCATCCCCAAAACGTTGCCCGATAGCAAGTTCAGATCTTCAGCTTTTACGGAATCGGTAGAAAGGATCGTCAGAAACTGTCGAACAATATAACGTAACGATTAATCTGGAAGACTTCAATAGCGCTCTCCAGGAACCTATTTTTTTTTAGTACGCCGGTCGAAGAGAGATACAATAAAACAGGTATTGTGATTTGTAGCCAAAACATATTCCCTATACAATTTTCGCTGTTCCCTTCGCTACTCTGTTTATGTGCTCTCTTAAGGGGTTTCTTAAAGGCTCTATTGAGGGGTTCGTTTCTAAAAAACGAAAATTTACGTTTCGGTTTTCCTCTTAAGTTTACCATTGAAAAAAACAAGGAAATGTTTTTCTTTTTCAATTTTTTCAATTTTAATTTTCAATTTTATTTCCATTTTATTTCTTTTGCCGTCTATTAACTTTTAGTGAGGAAGTAAATTTCGACTAGTGTACCTAAACATGTAGCGGACAGTATACAATATATCAGCTAGTTCCGTGCCAGAATATAAACTGGTTGCTTTCCCTATTCTGAAACTTGTTTTATTCTCTATATAATCAATTCTATGGCAAGTGCTCACAAACCGCAGGTTTCCTGATTTATGTCAAATGTTCTGATTTAATTCTTTATTTATCATATGTACCCAATAAGCAACAGAACCCTACAAAAATGCATGGCTGAATGTTTATTAGAAGAATGATAAATTCCTGTTTTCACACGCGTATGTTATAGAGCACTGGCAAAATCAGACCTGTGCTGCAAATGAAGAACATAACAATGACACCACGTTCAATATTACGTTAGATGTTTTTCAAGAAGATGGCCAGCAAATGGACAAAACTGACGACCAAAGGGAGATTTCTATTTCAGTGCCACAGAGTCCCCAAGATCCACCGGAAGAAAATTACTTTTGTATTTATAATGATAATATTGCTATTTATATTGTTGTTTGTATAATGATAATATTTCTATTTAAAGTGTTGTTTGTATCGAACATAATATCTGCCTCTTATCATAGCCGATCGCGATGAAGGTGATGCTAACGACAGTGTTACGCAAAATGGCTTTTTATGACTCGAATCCAACTAGCGTCCATTATTAACTCTGTCCTTGTGCAAAATACACATCACAAGGTCACTCGTCTTTATAAAGAACCTATGGTTTTCGAATCGCCAGGTTAAGTTTTTGGTAAAGCCTTTCCAGGGCTGGATTACGTGTCAAGGTGGTAATACGCGTACCAATAGGTCTGTAGCCCAACGGTGTCTTTATCGACGGCGCAATCTTGCTGCCAGATCAGAGTCAGGACCAAAGTGAGAAGTGAGACGAGTTTCACATGTTTTTGGAGTACTTGCCGAAAAGTAGATCAAAGGTCTCTTTCCTTCGGAGTTCCGTTGTAGCGAACGGTCGAGATCTTCGGAGAAAGAGGACGAACCTTGTTGAATACGATGTGAAACAGGTGAAGAATCAGAGCTTGTCAGGATTCGTTAGGACAAGGTGTCTTCAGATTCACACAAAGGAGAAGATCACGAGTGTATTATAATAAGTTGTTAAATTTCATATATAATTGAGGTTTCCAATAATATAGATTACACTCGGATGCGGATAACACTTATTCGGTTTCTTAATGCGACGGTTTAAACGTTACAACAAACGATTCGATGCGCTATACCGAGTTCTTAATAAAACTTGTGCGCGTTATCCCGTATACTCTGTACGTAGTTATTGTTAGCGTAGCAGCTAACAGCAGAGGGCTCGGGGAGAGAACCTCGTCGTAACAGGGTTTCTACGATTCTAATTTCTAAATCATCGATCCTTGATTCAATTTGTTGGTGGGTCTTCGTCAATTTGTTGCGACAACATTTCCCCGACAACATCGATCCTTGAGTCAATTTGTTGGTGGGTCTTCGTCAATTTGTTGCGACAACATTTCCCCGACCGCCTCATCTCTCTCACAAGGAACATCCCTCAGGTGTCCGCCTCCGATTTTGTTGAAACTCATATATGTGATAGAGCATAAACAATTTTGAGACACGTATTTTTTTTTATCGGCGGAAAAACGGTTTTGAGGGGTGAAACGCACCCTCGAAAATGGGGATGTTTTTTCGTTTTTCGTCGATAACGTTTTAACGGTATGAGATATAAAAAAAATTCAAATTGCAACAATGTTTATTTTTTCACGTACTATACATTGGAGATGAGAACGATACCATTATCGACGAAAAACGAAAAACACCCCTATTTTCGAGGGCGCGTTTCACCCCTTAAAACCGTTTTTCCGCCGATAAAAAAAAATACGTATCGCTTACTTTTCGGTGCTTTATAACATATCCAAATTTCAACAAAATCGAAGGGTGTCACCTGAGGGATGTTCCTTGTCAGAGGCGATCTCCCATGGCCGGCACGCTCTCCAGATTTGACTCCATGCGATTTCTTTTTATGGGGTTATTTGAAATCTCTGGTTTATGTCGATCGACCACGGACCATAGCACACCTCAAGAACAACATTCGCGACGCCATTGCCAACATACCGATTGATATGCTGCAAAGAGTGGATACGAATTTCAAAAATCGACTTCATCAGTGTATGCGCAATGGGGGTCGCCATTTATCCGATGTCATTTCCAAGACTACATGAAAACAAAATTGGGATATTGTATTCGCAAATAAAAAAAAATTTTAAACAATAATTGAAGTACTTTTGTTTTTATTGACCTTTCAAATAAGTAAGTTTCTCTGGCGCACCCTGTAGTACCAACAATGTACCTGTTATTACTATTGATGGTAAGGCTATTTTAATGAGCTTATCGAAGAGTCCGTTCATGGCATTCCAAAATTCATCGTGCTTAAGTATAATGTTGGCTTTTTCTATGTCTCTATTGATGTCATCTAAGTCTTGGCCAATGTCTTTAAGGTAGGATGTATCTATTTGGTTTGGCACATCTTTTACGTGCATAAGTAATTCTGTAAAGTTCGTTTCCAAGTACGTTGGGCTTGGGTTTATCAATCGATATTCTTTTGGAATTCCGTTTAGGATTGTTTTGGTAACGCCTTGCACTAGTGTGCATTTGTCGATCGTTTTTAAAAGTGTTACTTCCTTAATGTAGATTTTACTAACATAGTTTTTACATTCTACAGTTACCGGAACAGGTTTCCCAATTTCTGGTATCAACAACACTCCATGATTGTCATATAAGGGGATGTAGCTTATTTTGGTGACCTTGATTCTACTCAGTTCACATTGTTCGATATCGTTTTGACACGTTGGTTTATTGATTCTGTTATAAATCGGGTGAGTATAGTGTGTAATATAGTAATTGTCAATCTTTTTCATTCGCATAATCTCAATCTCGTTGGTTATCATGTAGTTGTTTCCTTGTCTTAATAAGTGAGAATATTTCGGTGCAGCTACTATATACGTATCATTGTCAATCTTTGGGATACGTACGACTTTGTACAATTTCCATTGATTGTTTTCTAGTTTCAGAATCGTTAGTTCGAAGATGAGATTACTGCCTCTGAGCAATATTAATTTGTCTGCAATATCTATGAAGTGTTGCGCTTGACTTTCATTATAATAATTGAATACATGGTCGGCGTTCAATTCCTTTAACAGCTTGTCGATCATGTCGACAATGACTTCCGGTTCTACTAGTTGCGGTAGAATCTTCTTAGTTTCGATAGCTAATATTACATTATTTATATCAAATAGCAACGTATCTATGCATGACATGAGAGATATTACATACATGCTTCGAAACTGCGCCAATTTCAACACTGATGTGTTCTCCTGTTTCTGTAGCCAGCTTACGGACAACTGCTGATTGCTTCTGGACTGACGTTTTAATGAGATTTACCGAATCTGTTGCGTTTTGGATGTTCTTATCGATTCTTTCTATGTCGTCACTCGTAGCGGTTTCGTACAGAAACTTTTGGATCATTCCGCAAAAATTACAATCTCCTCTTTTGCGTCTTTCATGAGTTATTATTTCGCACGCAGCAACTAAATCTTGATTTCCTGATTTTGTGACATGTTCAGTTATTTCCTTTAAACTTCTGAGCGTAGGTATCACTTTATTACGATTTTCTAGGGTGTCTTTGATGTTATTGAGTTGCAAAAACTTTGTCTGAAGATCGTATACTATGTCGTTTCTTTGCAAACACGTACGTCCACTTAGAGTTGGTGTTATCACTCCCCATGTTCTGTATATGGAATTGCGTCTTCAAATCTTTCTCTTAGCTTTTTTGTTCCCTTCATCACCAATTTTTCGTTAAAAATGCGATCGTCACCTTGAACTCCGGGGCTTAAGGTTATTAGAAGTTGAACTTGTTTTCTTAATTTGTGGACTTTCATACTGATAAGATTCACGACTTCTTGGGATTCATCTGATAATTCCACATATCGATCGATTTCTTTATAAGCTTGGTAGATACTTTTAAGATCAACGATTACTGAGAATTTCATTTCCTCACTATAGGTTAATACGTATCCCTGATATTCCTCTATGAACGAGGTGTTTCCGAAAGTTACCTGTTCAATAGCAAAAGCGCTGTTAATCGCGATGAGCGCGATCGTTGTCATCAGCAACGCCTTCATTATGTTCGTCATCTGGAAAGAACAACTTTATTCTATTTAGATGCACTATTTTTTCTTTATCATCGATTCTTATTTTAACATTAGACTTATCTTTATAGAGTTCTATTGCTTCATATGGTCCTAGCCACTCGAGGTCTAACTTATGTTTTTTACTTTCGTTATGAAGATAAATTTTCTGTCCCGCCTTGATCTTGCTAATATCTATTTTATTACTATTTTCATTCAATCGTTGAGCTGTCTGTTCCTGTCTTAATTGCAAGCGTTCTCGTGCTTCTGAGAGTATAGCGTCGTGTGTTTGTGTCCATTTCTTCAATAAATCGTCGTATGTCAGGGATTTTTTATGAGGCAGGCTTGACGGTTTTCTAAGTTTCCTGTTAAATGCCAATTCGTCGGGCCGATATCCGGTTGCACTGTGTACTGAACTGTTGTGAGCGAAAGCTATCAATTTTAATATATCCTTCCAATTATCTGTCTGTCCCTCACACATAGTTTTAATTGATTCTTTAAGTAAGGAATGCATTGTCTCGATGCTACCATTACTTTGAGGATGGAACGCGGTGGTTCTGATGTGTGATATACCATGTAATTGTTCGAAATCCTTCATTAATTTCGAATTAAATTCTTGTCCTTGGTCTATTAGAATGATTTCAGGAGATCCGTGAATCAGTATGAAATCGTCGTTTAATGTTTGGATTATCTCCGAGCTTGATTTCGTCTCAAGTGAACATAATACAATATACTTAGTTAAACAATCTTGTATGCTCAGTATGTATTCATGACCTGAACGCGATCTTTGTAGTGGGCCGAATGTGTCTAATGCGACTTTTTCAAAGGGTTTATCTGGCAGCTTGGGCACAATAGCGGGTGCTACTTCACGATTTCTTACAGCTTTGAATTTTTGACATATTTTACAATTCTTGATATAATGTTTCACGTCCTCTTCGAGATTTTCCCATTCCCTGTGTTCTTCTACTCTTTGTATGGTTTTATACTCTCCAAAATGTCAATTCGAATTGGTTCCATGGCTCTCTGCTATTATTTTTTTCTTGTCTGTATAGTCGGGTTCTTTAAATGTAGAAAAACAGTATTCGTACCGGGTTTCAAAGTCTTTGATACTAATAAATCGTAGTATTGACAGAATTTCTTCTTTCTCTACTTTAGTCATTATGTCGTCCGTAAAAATCCGAACATGTTTCGTTCCTTTGATCTTATTAACAATGAGCTTGGCTCTTACTTTATTAAGTATCTAATAGTACAGACTTTGGGGCTTGTTATCTATTGGCCGGCTAATCTTTATCCAGTGCTTTCCTTTCACATTGGGTTTTTCTTTTAAAAGGTGTCCCAGGTTGTTTGGATTGTACAACTTGTATGTTGAATATTGGTAATAGTCGTTAGGCAATGCTATGTCTAACTCGATTTGCGGTTGATCTGAGGTTTCGTCTTCATTTATTTCTTCTTTTCTATTGGAAATCTCAAAATCTTTGACAGAATTTGAATCTCTTGATCGTAGGTTATAATTAACTTCGTTACGGCTTTCGTCAAATGTCTCGTCTTCAGGTAATTCCATATGAGCTTCTCTAGATAATGCGTCAGCTGCTGCATTATGTTTTCCTTTTACGTATTCAATTTCGAATTCGTACTCTTCGAGTTTAAGTCTCCATCGTAATAGCCTGGAAGCAGGGTCTGGCTTATTAGCTAACCATTTTAGTGCTTGATGGTCGGTCTTTATCGTAAACTTTCTTCCTAAAAGATATTGTCTGAAACGTTTCACTGCCCAGACTATGGCAAGTAATTCTTTTTTCGTTGTTGTGTAGTTAGTTTCAGCTTTATTCAACGTTCTAGATATATAAACGCATGGATGTCCGTCTTGTGACAATATAGTTCCTAGCCCTTGGTTTGAGGCATCAGTCGTCAATACAAACTGTTTTGTGTAGTCCGGGTACTTTAATACAGAATCCGTGATACGGAAATTTTTTCCCAGTATCGAATGCTACCTGGCACTTATCCGTCCATGTTATTGGTTTACTCCTGTTTTCCTGGTAATTTTTTGTTAGATCAGTCAAAGGCTCAGCTATGGCAGAAAACTTCGGAATAAATTTTCTATAGTATCCAGCGAGTCCTAGGAATGATTTAACTTGCTTAGCTGTCCTGGGTGTAGGAAATTCTTTTACGGCTTTGCATTTTTCTGCGTTGGGTTTTACTCCGTCACGTGTAATAACATGTCCCAAGTATTCGAGTTCGGGTTTCACGTATTCACATTTATCCGGTTGCAATTTCAACTTAGTATCCCTCAATCGATTGAGGAGTATTATTAGGTTCTGACTATGTTCTTCCATGGTTTTTGCAAAAACTATTATATCATCAAGGTATGCAAAGCAAATTTTTCCTATTAAGCCTCTCAATGCAGTGTTCATCATTCTCTGGAAAGTTGCAGGTGCATTTTTTAGGCCAAAAGGCATTCGTAGGTATTCAAAATGTCCTTGGTTTGTACTAAAAGCGGTATATTTTCTCGATTTTTTCTCCATTGGTATTTGGTGGAATCCTGCACTCAAATCGAATGCAGAAAATACTGCTGCTTTTCCTAAATCGTTAAGAATATCTTCTATGACTGGTAAGGGGTATGAATCCTAGGCTGTTTTTTCGTTCAATTTTCTATAGTCAATTACCATTCTCCACTTTGTCTTTCCTGACGCATCTTTCTTTTTCGGTACTATCCAAACGGATGCATTAAATGGTGATTGAGAATGTTGGATTATTTTCTTTTCTACTAACTCTTGTACTTGTTTGTCTACTTCCTCCTGATGAATTTTAGGTGGTCTGTAGGATTTTATTTTGATAGGTTTGGTTGGTTCATCGATCACGCTCACGTGTTCTGCTAAGTTAGTACTTGCTGGTTTATCGTCGTCCAACTGGAATAAGTCTGAGTAATTCTGTATGATTTTCCAAATTTCATCCTTCTCTTTGGTACTTTTAATATGTTCCAACCTGGTCTTGGCTTTTAATTCCTGAATCCTTTTTCTACTTTGGTTAATTTTATTGCCCGTCAATCGTGGTTTTACTTCGAAAATTTGAATATTTTTTGTCTGGAAAGAGATATTCTTTTTTCCTTTGTTTGCTAACGGGATGTTTACAATGCCTTCCTTTATGTGATGGATGCTTTCTCCTTGAGGAGTTCTTACTAGTACTGTTCCTTTCCGTTTCTCTACTTCTACGGGGATCGTTATAAAGTGTCCAGCGGGCACAGTGAATTCGGAGGATTCTATCTCTTGATACTTTTTATTAGCTCTTATTTTTTTTCGGGGTAGATCGATTATTACATCATTGTTCAGTATAAAAGAGTTCCTATCAATGCGTCTTCCCTAATTGGGTAATCTGACGGAACTATATGAAATTTGTCATGTCGGTCGTTAATATTTCCTTTGCACTTTATAAATGTGTAGCCAAGCGTTTTGCTTGTCTTTTTACCGGTGTTAAAAGGATAGGTTTTTTAATTATGTGTTTTGCCTTCACGGGATGTTCTTTGACTATATTAATGGATGCTCCTGTATCTATTAATGTCGTTAGGGTTTTGAATGTCGTCTGTTCAAAGTCAAATTTTGCAGTAAAAAGGTGTCCCCGATCTATTGCTGAGATGTGCTCGCGTCGTAGGTGCTCTCGTCGTCGCTTGTGTTTTCTTGTTCTCCGTTTGTCGTGTTTACTTCCGGTTGAGGAGGTCTCTTCCGATGCAAGGTTTCCCGAAAATTTTGGTTTCCCTTTTGGGCAGCCTTCTTCTTCTGATCGGTACCTTTGTTGAAGGGACTCGGTGTTCCTTGATCCTTCTTCTTCTGATCGCAATACAGCTCCGTATGTCCGGGTCTTCTGCAATAGGTGCACTTTCCGTGTGGATGATTCATCACCATGACATACTCGAGGGCCTCTTTCATCTGGCTGGTTGTGTTTATTGAGTCAAGATTGAATTGTTAGATGTCATTCTGATATTGCCGTTCTTCTTCCGACATTTCTTCTTGTTCCTCCTTCTCTTCGTGCGACTCGTATTCGTTGGATTCCGTGTGATGAATGCTAGATTTATTCATCGAGAAGAACTTCTTGTTTTCCTGTGGTTTGTTACCGAATCTCGACTTTTCGTGGTTGAATCCGGGTTTCTCAGGTTTTCTCAAGTGCTGAGTTTCATGAAACATTCCTCGTTGTCTTTGGATGCTCCTTTTGAAAACTTCGTGCTCTCGAGCTGTTGCTTCTGCTTGAGCGAGCGAATATATGTCCTTCGTTCTGAGATAAGCTCGTGTGTCTTCCTTAAGGCTTTGCAAGTAAGTCTGGATTATGTCTTTGTCAGATATCTGTGAATATATGGTGATTGATTCGTCGGTCTGATGAGCCTGTTTAAGTTCGAGTCGTTTAGCGTTTAACCAAGATATATAGATTCTTCGCAATCTGGTGTTGTGTTCTTGGATCGTTCCCTGAATGTGGATGCATGCTGTTAGTTCGTTCATGAGTAGCAGCTATGACTTCACCGGGTTGACCCGTTTTATCAAAACAACTTATAATTGGTCGTATGTGTAGATGTCGACATTTGAGATGCAGCTCTGTGCTCTTCCTTTGATTTTCATAGTTAATATTTTTTCCAGTAGTAGGCCGTGTTGTTCCGGCGCTGTCCAGTGCCTTGCTCTGTCAACTTTTGTTGTCCATTCCGAGATGTTGACCGCTCCTTCTCCCGTGTCTCCGGTGAACATAGGTACTATATCTATAGTATCCTTTGCTGGTGCGGTTTGATTCGGCAGCAGGTCGTGGGACATTCGTTGTGGCCTGCGGGCATAGTTCTTTCTTCTGTTAGGCTGACTTTCATTGTCGTCATCATCGTCGTCGGGGTCATCATCATCTGGATTCCCAGGTGGTGGTGCATTAGGAACATTTCGATGAGGTCTATTTGGTGGTCGCCCGTCATCCTGAGATGGCCTTTGGTCTGGTTGGGAGGAGTTCGATTGTGACTCCTGTGTCCGTATAAGTTGTCTCATCATGGTCTCGAGATTTTTTACTTCGTCTCTCATAGTCTGTAGGTCTTGTCGGAGTTGAGAATTTTCGGTTTTCAACATTTTCGTTTCGTATTCGTTCGTCCGTTCTTGTTGGTCTTTAGTAATAGTTAGAGTAGTCATTTGTTGTTGGTGTACTCTCTTTAAGTCGTTTATGGTGGAGTGCATATTTCTAATGTGTTGATCTTTCTGCTTAAGGTTGGGTTGTATTTCCGAGATAGTGCTTTCTAATTCCTCCTTTTCCCTTTTACAGTCCAGCAAGATACTCTCTTTATTTTGTTGGATTTCTAACCTTGCTTGTTTTTCTAATTGTTGTTTCTCTTTTATAAGTCTGTCTTCTGTCTGTTGGAATTCCCGTATTTTGTCGTTTAGTTGTCTGTTAAACTGAGCATCACAGTTCTTTTTTTATTTCTTTAATCACTTGTTCTTGCCTATAGGCGTTTTGTTCTTGTAGAGCTTTAAAATTATCTCGGGTTTCACTGGTTTCTTTCTCAAGGTATTGCTTCTGCGTTATAATCTGGGATTCTAACGTTCGGTTCGTACTTTCAAGTATTTCGATTTGTTCTTGATACGATTAGATTTCTGTTTTGATGATCTCTACCTGATCTTGTAAGTATTTCTGTTTAATGATCTGGCTTGACTTTTCCTTTTCTAATTCCCTTTTTTCTACCTGGATTCTTTGTAAGTTACGTCTAAGCTCGTGTATTTCATCGTGTTGTGCTGAAAATTCTGATTGTTTTTTCTGTACACTTCTCGCGAATTCGCTCTCGAGATCCGAGTTTCGGGTTTCAAGTGTTTTAATAATGTTATTTTGTTCAAGATTCGCTTGACCTATCCCTTCTACAAGAGCAAGATTGCTATCGTTAGTTTTTTGTACATGGACCAGCTCAGTTTTTAATTCAAGTTGTGTTTTTTCGAGTTCTAATTTCTCGAAATCAAATTGGGAGATTTGTTGTCCCTGCAGTCTGATTTCTTTTGTGAGCAGTCTTATTTTGTTTTTAGCCTCCTGAAGCGCCTGTTGTAATTTTTCAATTTCTGCGTTTCGTAAATTTAACTCTTCTGTCGCTCTGTCTTTTAGCGTAAGTCCTTCGTCAAAGTACTTGCTTACTAACAGGGCAAGTTGAGAGTTCGCTACTTCGGCTTCTTTGAGATTTTTTGCGAGTACAGGATTTTCGGTTGATTGTTTTTTTCGTGGTGGTCTGGTTTCACTCGAGCTAGATGTTTCTGACTAATTGTCTTGTCTTAGCGATTCGATTTTTCGGTCGCAACGCTATGGCAAGATTTTGTTCTGGAATTTCTTCAATATCCTTTTTTCCTGTGAATGCTAGAATATAATCTAATGGATGAGGTGTGTCGTGATAAGCTAATAATCGTGGGTGATTCTTTGGGTCTTTGTGAAACTTCCAAGTAATTTTTTCTATCTGCTCAGATTTCCTCAGCGCGTTCAAATCTTCTTTCGGTTCCCATTCGGGATGATTTTTATAATAGAGAAAATAACTAAACAGGATTCGTGAAATGTGTTTTTTGAGTTTCTTTACGTGATTGGGGATTTCTTCAACTATAATACTTCTTCCTGATATGCTATTTCCTGTTATTGAGATTACTTTTCTTTTTCGTTTCGTTTGTATTTATATATCTGTAGTTTATAAAGATTTCCGTTGTTTTTTTTCTTTGCGTGATTATATTTTCTTATTCGATACTTATGATTATTAATTATAACAATTGTCAGACGATGTTGAGTTTTGAAGATTCTCGTGATCCGAAATCTTGTTAATTATTAATGAAAATATAAATAATGATTTCAAATTACATGATCTTTGTCATAATATTAAATTCCACTAGCACCACTAGATTTATGAATTTATTTATTTCCCGTATCACCGATTCTTCATCTATGGAAGTATTGAAATATTATTATATTTTTTATTTTTTTCTCTTTTCGTTATTTTTGGACTGGACGTAGATTCCAATGCCAGTGGTTCTTTCGAAGTTAAACATACAAAATTACTTAATTACGTTGTTTGAAGAATAAGGTAATTTCAACTTCCTATTTTTAATTTGTCGTGCGCAGAATGATAACTGCGGAAAAGTCTTGTTATAAGAGTTTCCAATTCCTTTACAAAATGAGTGGGGTCTTGATACTTACTCTTACTCTATGTTCGCATACAATACTATTCGAACGATGTTAATCTCGATGTCTTGAAGCGGCGAACAATGTTACAACGATCGGTTGTAGACTTCTCGCGTCGATTGATGATCCAGCCTACCGTCGGAGTTGAGGTTATTTTCTGAAGGCATGCCTCTCCCAGTTTTAATTCAATCCTTCCCGTGCTCGTGCTCCTTCGGCGAAGTCTTATAGATGCGCGGTACGTGCAAGTTCCGATACACGATTGTTCGTTGCTCACTTACGGAAAATTCAGTGTGGCAATGTCTTTTCCGTTAACACAAAATTGACTAAGTCAAATGTCTGTTTAACGTTCACTCACGCACAGGTTTGATGTTCGTAGTTTTACCCCCTTCTTCGTGGAGTTTTGGCGACCATTTCCACTTGAAGTTTTGGTATTACGATTTTTCATCGATTATGTATCCTGGCAGGATCGCACATTTTCTGTTACGCAAAATGGCTTTTTATGACTCGAATCCAACTAGCGTCCATTATTAACTCTGTCCTTGTGCAAAATACACATCACAAGGTCACTCGTCTTTATAAAGAACCTATGGTTTTCGAATCGCCAGGTTAAGTTTTTGGTAAAGCCTTCCCAGGGCTGGATTACGTGTCAAGATGGTAATACGCGTAACAATAGGTCTGTAGCCCAACGGTGTCTTTATCGACGGCGCAATCTTGCTGCGAGATCAGAGTCAGGACCAAAGTGAGAAGTGAGACGAGTTTCACATGTTTTTGGAGTACTTGCCGAAAAGTAGGTCAAAGGTCTCTTTCCTTCGGAGTTCCGTTGTAGCGAACGGTCGAGATCTTCGGAGAAAGAGGACGAACCTTGTTGAATACGATGTGAAACAGGTGAAGAATCAGAGCTTGTCAGGATTCGTTAGGACAAGGTGTCTTCAGATTCACACAAAGGAGAAGATCACGAGTGTATTATAATAAGTTGTTTAATTTCATATATAATTGAGGTATACAATAATATAGATTACACTCGGATGCGGATAACACTTATTCGGTTTCTTAATGCGACGGTTTAAACGTTACAACAAACGATTCGATGCGCTATACCGAGTTCTTAATAAAACTTGTGCGCGTTATCCCGTATACTCTGTACGTAGTTATTGTTGGCGTAGCAGCTAACAGCAGAGGACTCGGGGAGAGAACCTCGTCGTAACAGGGTTTCTACGATTCTAATTTCTAAATCATCGATCCTTTGCTGCATAGGGTCGATATTTGTAGCGATGGTGGGGTAACTCGTCGATGCAACCGTGGGACCCACCCATACATAGATTTTCTCACAGTCCCTTATCTGGACCACGTGCATTTTTAAGTGGCTTGGGCGACGGCCGCGTATTGCGGGCGGAAAGCCGTAAAATTCGATCTTAGCCAAGATTTATTTAAGGGCTCATTTACTCATGCGAGTCGTGAGACGTAGCGATATTTGTTTCTGGATAGGGTTTCCTTTCTTTATGATAGTCGCCTGGTCGCGTATACAACTTTTGGGCCGCAGCTATAAATCTTACCGGAAAAATATAACGTTACGATATTTGTTCGTTCTTATTCTACGGATATAAAATAAAGACTTTGCTCTAACTAAGGCAATTTATGCAATTGGCTTAACAACAGCGATGACTAACCACCGACAAACGATTTCGAGAACAATTCAGACGTAAGCAGTGTCGACGAGAATGCGAATGACGTTAGGAACCAAAACATTTCACATGAAGGCTCGTCGGAGAGTTCGCCGCTAGTGATACTACAAATCGTCAACATTCAAGGAAAGTCGACGCGTGACGATGCAGAAATGTTTGTTCACACAGCTGGTAGAACGAAAGCATCGGTAAGAAAATCCTATTGCATGTACTGTAAACAAATGCAGAGCTAACTAGTTCGTCACTTGGAAAAGAAACACAAAGATATCGACGAAGTGCAGAAGTTTGCGGTTCTTCCAAAAGGAAATCCTGAAAGATTGAACATCATCGATTTAATTCGAAAAAAATGTATGTTCGATTATAATACGAACAATGAAGTAAACGATGGAGAATTAATGGTATGTCGAAGACCGAGTACGAACGTATCACAACTAGCCTCACACTTTAAGGCATGTCAGAAGTGCAAAGGTTTTTTCTCGAAATCCAATATTCGCCACCATGCGAAGCAATGCTTTTCCTACGATGGAAAAAAACCGAACACTGTTCGTGCGGAGTCGGAAACTACTGGGTCGCATTCATCAAGACGCGTGCGACACATTAAGAACAACCATCTTTCCTGTACTACGAGAAGATGTCACTCGAGTTATCCGATACGATCGACTCATAATTCTTTTTGCAAATACGCTTTGTGCGAAATACGGTAATCTTCAGCATCAGCACGATATGATTCGCGCGAATTTGCGTTTGCTGGGTCGATTTTTACGAGCCATGAAGTCGCTAAATTCAAATGTCACAGACTTTGCGTCTGTTTACCAGCCAAAACTGTACGATGATGCAATTTCAGCAATTCGCAAAATTGCTGGGTACGATCTAGAAACAAAAAAGTACGCGTCCCCGACAACTGCCTACGCACTCGGATCCCTTTTGAAGAAAGCAGGAAAATGCTTCATTGGCGATTTCATCAAACGCGAAGATCATCAGCAAACAACGCGGACTGAGAATTTTTTAAAGCTGCTAGAAGTGGACATTGGCACATCAATCAACAAAGGCGTTATGGAATCGCAGGTACTACAGAAAAGACGGAAAAAAGTCGAGCTACCATCAACAGAAGATATTTAAAAACTTCACAACTACCTTAAAGGGAAGAGGGAAAAAGCGTTAAGCGCATTAGCAAAAAAGTTTGATTCAGATGCATGGCTGGACCTTGCTGAATCCACCCTGACTTCGATCCAACTGTTCAATCGTCGACGCGCAGGAGAAATAGAAAGAGTTTCCATAGAAGACTTCAAAAATTATGAATGCATCAGTGCCCAAGAATTCAATAACTTGTCGACCAGGAGTCAAGCAATTGCAAAAAACTACGTGCGGTTCACAATTCGGGGAAAACTTAATCAAATAGTTCCAGTTCTTTTGCCAGCTGAATTGAACAAATGCGTACAGGTCATTTTGAAGCACCGGGAAGAAGCTGGCGTCAGCAAAAGTAATCCATTTGTTTTCGGAATTCCTGGTTCTGATAAAATTCGCTGCAAGTATCTAAGAGCTTGTACGCTGATGCGTAAATTCGCAAAAAGGTCGGAAATCGCGTTTCCACACAAATGGACAGGAACGACGTTGCGCAAACACATCGCAACAACATGCATTAATCTGAACCTGTCGGACAACGAGGTCGCTGACCTGGCACCGTTCATGGGGCACACAGAGAAAATTTATCGTGACCATTATCGCCAACCCATCGTCAGTCGTGAAATTATGAGGATGTCGCGAGTCCTCGAGCTCGCTCAAGAAAACCCAAATGCAGATAACGCCGGTACCGACAGTGAAACCGATGATGAACAGCGTATGTAATCCGTGACCAAAATGATCCATTGAGGGTTAACCCCTTGATAATTACACGGCCGACCAAAAGTTTGAGTACACCAGTCGAAATTTTTTGCCGCACTAAAAATTATATAGCGGACTCAAAAATTAAGCTACTCAAATTTTCCAAGTGGCGTTTTAAAGAGGGCAAATTTACGTTCATTTTGCCTTTTCAGAAAATTGTTTACAATTTTTTTTGAGCCCAGTACGCCTTTTTGAAAATTGTTATTTTCAGTTTTTTTGCACGTCTAAAACTGCTCACAGAAGTTCTGGCGAATTCCTTCGCTCGTTTTTCCATGATAAACTTAAAAAGGGTATCGAAACCTACATTTTCTTTTTTAGAAAGTTTCGTACGTTTTTTTTCGCCCCAGTATTGCCTATTTAGCTAAAAACACATGGTTCCGAAAAATAGGCGTATTCCAATAACTATGGGGTTTCAGAGAAATATCAAGAGGGTAAAAAGTTGCATAGATTCACACTGAAGAAGCCGGATTTTTTTTTAATTAAACAATATATTTTGTTACAATTTTGAGTCACGACTCTGATGGGTAGAGGGACTCCATTGGAGAATTGGGGGTTTAGGACAATCTATCAAGAAAGAAAATTTGTTTACTTTTGGATTTTTAATTAACAATTTTTTCAGAATTAAAAAAAATTATTTTAACAATTTTTTCAGAATTAAAAAAATTATTTTAACAATTTTTTCAGAATTAAAAAAATTATTTTAACAATTTTTTCAGAATTTTTTAAATATTATTTTAACAATATTTTGCCTAGAATTCTGAGAATCATCCACGGTTGAGTTGTTGTGTCTCAAGACCTGTCAGATTTTAAACCAAATATTAAAAAGAAATAACAAGTTCAAAAGTTTAAAGTTTTAAACAAGTTCAAAAATTTGAAGTGTTTTCTTTTTAATATTTGGTCTAAAATCCAATTGGTATTGAGACACGACAACTCAACCGTGAATGATTCTCCGAGTTCTAGTCAGGAAAATTGTTAAAATAATATTGACAAAATTCTGAAATAATTGCTAAAATAATACTTTAAAAAATTCTGAAAAGCTTGTAGTTGATTAAAAATTAAAAAGTAAACAACTTTTCTTTCTTGATAGATATTCCTAGACCCCATAATTCCCAAATGGAACCTCTCCACTCATCAGAGTGCCGACCAAAAATGGTAAACAAAAATTTGTTCGAAAAAAATTCTGAAAAAATTCTGGCTACTCCATTGTGAACCTATGCAACTTTTTACCCACTTCACATTTTCTCTGAAACTTCCTAAGAGATGTCTTTTTTAGCTAAAAATGCAATACTGGGGCGAAAAAGAATCGTATGAAACTTTCTAAACAAGGAAAATGTAGGTTTTCATATCCTCTTTAAGTTTGTCGTAGAAAAAACGAGCGAAAGAATTCGCCAGAAGTTATGCGGGCAGTTTTAGACGTGCAAAAAATATGAAAAATAGCCATATTCAAAAAAGCGTGTCAGGCCCAACACAAATTGTAAAAATTTTTCTAGAAAGGCGAAATGGAGCTAAGTTTGTTTGTCCTCTTCGAAACGCCGCTTGGGAAATTTGATTGTCTTAACTCTTTCTGCGGCTAACTTTTAGTGCGGCAAGAAATTTCGTCTGGTGTACTCAAACTTTTGGCCGGCAGTGTATATTCAGTTTTAATGTAATATTCAATTCTATTTTAAGTACATTTGTTCAGTTCTAGCACATGAGGATGACGATGGCGATGAACGACATTGCTTGCAAATAGTAGAAACCCAAAGTGATCGGAAGGCACCGGAATCCAAAAAATTACCATCTAAACGATCTTCCAACATAGAGGATTTTGAAGGGGACGACAATACGCCGAAACGCTCAAGAGAAATAACTAAAAAAAGATCAAGTTTGTAATTGATCATTAACTCCAATTCTCATCATCCGCTTTCCACATTGTTATTATTAATTAATTTCTCTATTCTAGCTTCACCTTACGGTCGCGTTGGGCCCAAAAAGCGTTGGAGTACAAACGAAAAGGATATAGCTTTCGAGTTGTTCAGAGAATTTATAAAAAACGAAAGGTATCCCTCGCTAAAACACATCCAAGATGCGTGTAAGCGACATCCTACCTTGCAAGCGCGGAACCCGTATGCGGTCAAAACTTGGATCTCGAATGAGATTTAAAAAAAACATCGCCGGCCGCTTGAATGAAACATACATGTATTTCTTTCAAAGTAACATGTTTTTTTTTCGAAGAATTTATTTTCGTTTGTTATAATTTAATTTCTGATTTCATGTAAAAAATAAACTAAACACATGTCATTCTTCGCTACTACACTGTGTAAAAAATAAAATGGGTACATGAGCTGGAGGATTTTTTGGTTTCCATCCATTTAGCCATTTGTTAAGGATGTTGAGTTAATGTTAATTGTTCAATAAATATCTTCTTAAACGTCATGAAATTTTTACACGACCTCCTGAATACTTCATCTAAAAACATACCAAATTTTCAGAATTCTATCATCATTACTTCACCCTCCTTAGGGGTTGAAATGAAAAATGATAAGAAAATTCTGAAAATTTGGTATGTTTTCGTATGAAGTATTTCAGTGGTCGTGTTAAAAATTCACGATGATTAAGAAGGTCGTTATTAAAAAATTAACATTTTGTTAAGAACAATTTTTAAAAGAAATTAAAAAAAAATGTATCAATAAACTTCATTTTGTTTCCGTTGCTTTCAGTATATTATAGATATTACAAAATTGAGAGGTAAAAAAACTTATTGCAAAGTTACATCAGTTTCCATAAGACAACATTTTGGGACTCAACATCCTTAATGTCTTAATATCTACCGTTAGAACCTATTTTCCACTGGAAAGTATTCAAAAAGTCTTCTGGTTACCGTCACAAAGGCGAACAATTTGACAACGGGCCATTCTCAAGGAATGGAAAAAGGAATATATCGACGGAAAAACTGAGTAAATGGCGTAAACTAACGATCACTCAGAAGCACGTACCGCGGAAAAACATGTGGTAATTTTGTAGAAAATTCGGCCCGCTGTTTAGAAAATCGGTAGACACTTTTTTTCAGAATTATTGCAAATCATATAAGCTCTCAAAAAATGTCATGTATTAATTGTCCGTAATTATGCGTAACTATGCAAAGAATTAATTAAGATGAAACGAATACGATTTTGAAAAATGCAAAATATCATAGCGCGCCTTCTTCTTCCCTCCCTCGAAGAAGGAAAAAGAAAGGCTCCAAACACAAGTAGAACACGATCGCTCAGGGTTGAAACTCAAAGATTTCCTCGCGTAACAAGTCGCTCGCGAGGGTGCAACGAGTTTTCTTATATTTCGTCAGTACGGTGCTGCTTTTATATGATACACAAAATCACGTACAGTATGCGAATTGTGTACTTTTGTACACATGCGAATTGTATACTTGAGAGAAAAATATAACATTACATATTGACAGTAAAATATCTTGTATCGACGAGTTTTTTACTAAGAAAAAAAGTACATAGTATACAAAGATCTACCTTACGAAGACGATTTTAGTTCGCTTGACACAATTCATTCAAATGTCAATTCGAATACAAATTTTCTCGACCTAGTACGATTAGTAAAACAAATGCGATACCTCGTCTTATCGAATTTTCAGCGATGGATATACAACATTACAAACAAACAAGAGACAACTAGTGTCCGTTCACAACTTCGTAAAGAATAACGAGTCAAATTTTGGTGTCTCCACTAGAGTTAGTAGATGCTATCTTGCCTTTATTTATGAATATTTTTACTTTTCTCTTTGTCCCACTCTTGGTATTTTATCGAACCGCTGTGGCTATAAGATTTATCTAATTGGTAAAAAGAAATAATTACATTTTCAAGATCAATGTAATGATGTGGAAAATACCGAAATAACCGTCATCAAGTATTTGTTAAAATGTTATAAGTATGTATGTCGCTCTATGTAGGATTCACAGAAATTATTCTCGAAAAAGAACATATGTCGGTACGTAAACGACACGGATCATCTGATGATTTTAATATACCAAGTCCAATTCAATTATATATTCACACAAAATATTCAACTACCTGCAGTGCAGCCGAATGACGGCTGAATGAAGACCTCTATGGATTAATCAAATGATTTTTCTTTGGACTCCTCCAAAGCTCAGCTCAAATAAGCGGCTTATCATAAAATATTCCGAGGACGATGCTGCAGAGACTTACATGCTGAATCTGATTAGAAAGTTCTTCCGGATACTTGTTTATTCGAATCGTTATATTTTATTTTTTTAAACCGACACTACTGCTTTGCTCCGAACGAACAATTAAAAAGTCGACAAATTCTGGTAGAAGTGGTGACTACATCCCGTACGGTAGTCTCGAATTTGAACTGAGAAACGGCATTCGTCTTAGTTGGACGAATCTGTTGCCGTTCTCTGTTAGCAAATAGGTTCTAACGGTAGATATTGAGACATTACCAAATGGCTGAACGAATGGTTGTTCTCAGGACATTTTTTAACGCATGAACGTCCTCGGATCAATCGTTTATCCACCTTGAAAATATCCCGTGAACAACCATTTTTTTACGCATTTGGTAATGTCCCAATATCTACCGTTAAAATCTATTTCTTACTACGAAATATTCGAAAAGGCATCTGGATACCAGAGAGTCGGCGAACGTTTTAGGAAATGGTTATTTTCAAGACCCCTTTCAGCTATCCAAATGATTTTTCTCAGGACTCTTTCAAGACTCACCTTTATTAAACGGTTTATCACCCTCAAGCTGATGGAAGAGTTCTTCCGAATATTTGTTCATCCCTAATCGTTTTATCTTATTAGAAAAAAAAGGATACTGCATTAGCCTGAACGAATAATTAAAAGCCGATAAATTCAGGTAGAAATTTTGACTACGTCACGTACGGTAATCTCGAGATTGAACTGAGGAACGGCATTCTTCTAGTTGGACGAATTACGTTCTTAGTTAGCAAACAGGTTCCAACGGTAGATATTGGTAGACATTACCAAATGGCTGAACGAATGGTTGTTCTCAGGGTATTTTCAAGATGGATGAACGTCCTCATATCACCCGTTGATCCATCTTGTAAATGTCCCGAGAAGAACCATTCGTTCACGCATTCGGTAATGTCCCAATATCTACCGTTAAAATATATTTCTTACTGCGAAATATTCGAAAAGGCATCTGGATACCAGAGAGTCGGCGAACGTTTTAGGAAATGGTTATTTTCAAGACCCCTGTCAGCTATCCAAATGATTTTTCTCAGGACTCTTTCAAGACTCACCTTTATTAAACGGTTTATCACCCTCAAGCTGATGGGAGAGTTCTTCCGAATCTTTGTTCATCCCTAATCGTTTTATCTTATTAGAAACAAAAGAATACTGCTTTAACCTGAGCGAATAATTAAAAGCCGGGAAATTCAGGTAGAAGTTTTGACTACGTCACGTACGGTAATCTCGAGATTGAACTGAGAAACGGCATTCGTTCTAGTAGGACGAATTACGTTCCCAGTTAGCAAACAGGTTCCAACGGTAGATATTGGGACATCGCCAAATGGCTGAACGAATGGTTGTTCTCAGGGCATTTTCAAGATGGATGAACATCCTCATATCACCCGTTTATCCATCTTGTTAATGTCCCGAGAAGAACCATTCGTTCACGCATTTGGTAATGTCTCAATATCTACCGTTAAAATTTATTTCTTACTGCGAAATATTCGAAAAGGCATCTGGATGACAGAGAGTCCACGAACGTTTTACGAAATGGTTATTTTCAAGACCCCTGTCAGCTATCCAAATGATTGTCTCGGGACTCTTTCAAGACTCACCTTTATTAAACGGTTTATCACCCTCAAGCTGATGAGAGAGTTCTTCCGAATCTTTGTTCATCCCTAATCGTTTTATCTTATTAGAAACAAAAGAATACTGCTTTAACCTGAGCGAATAATTAAAAGCCGGTAAATTCAGGTAGAAGTTTTGACTACGTCACGTACGGTAATCTCGAGATTGAACTGAGAAACGGCATTCGTTCTAGTAGGACGAATTACGTTCCCAGTTAGCAAACAGGTTCCAACGGTAGATATTGGGACATCGCCAAATGGCTGAACGAATGGTTGTTCTCAGGGCACTTTCAAGATGGATGAACATCCTCATATCACCCGTTTATCCATCTTGTTAATGTCCCGAGAAGAACCATTCGTTCACGCATTTGGTAATATCCCAATATCTACCGTTAAAATCTATTTCTTACTGCGAAATATTCGAAAAGGCATCCGGATGACAGAGAGTCCACGAACGTTTTACGAAATGGTTATTTTCGAGACCTCTTTCGGCTATCCAAATGATTGTCTCGGGATTCTTTCAAGACAAACCTTTATTAAACGGTTTATCACCTTCAAGGTAATTGGACAGTTCTTTCTAATATTTGTTCATCCCTAATCGTTTTATCTTATAACAAATAGGATACTGCTTTGGCCTGAACGAATAATTCAAAACCTACAAATTCAGGTAAAAGAGGTGACTACGTCACGTACGGTAATCTCGAGATTGAACTGAGAAACGGCATTCATCCTAGTTGGACGAATGCCGTTCTCAATTAGCAAATAGGTTTCAAAGGTAGATATTGGGCATTACCAAATGGCTCAATGAATGGTTGTTCTCAGGGCATTTTCAAGATTAATGAACGTCCTCATATCAACCGTTTATCCATCTTCAAAAAGCCCTGAAAACCACCACACCTTCAGAAATTTGGCAATGTCCCAATATCCACCGTTAGAACCTATTTTCACTGTGAATTATTCAAAAACGCTTCTAGATATGACTTTTGTGCAGTTTCATACTCAGTAGCACCACTGGCATCATTTGCAATAATGAAAAATATGTCTGTTAAAAAGTCCCCACAAACACCTTTCGACAAACATATATACAGGGTGACAATTATAATGTGGCCATGCTTTTTTTGAGGGCCTTGCGCGAAGATTTTGGGTCTGAAAAAAATATGATTTTGAATGGTTTTTCGAGCCTTTTTCGAAAAAAAATACGGCAGATTTTTGTCTTGAAAAATGTACGCCAGAAGCAATAAGGCATTGCGAAAAAAAACGCAAAATACATTCCGAGCACATGAGAATGAAGTGTTTTAAATTCCGAATACAATGCACCCCGGAAAACTTGATTTGCGCCCGCCATCATGGTGGAAAAAATTGTTAAAAATACGCCGTAGAGTGGCAATTTGCGTGAAACAAGCGATTTAAGTCAGACGCGATCGTGCTATGGGATGTCCTAGCTTGGTACGTTACAGCTGCAACTTCGGAATGTTCGGCTGTCACAAGGTGGTTGAGAATACCCCGACCCGCGAATGAGCTAAGGGATCTGAATTTGCACCCATCCGAGTACATTGCAGAGAATATGGTCAATTTTGAAAGAGTTCGAAAATTCCATGTACTGCAAATAATATTTTGAATAATTTGGAATTCGTTCCCAGCTCTTGGACACATCATTTTGGAAAAAAACTTTAACACAGATTAGGGAAAATTGACAGACTTTTTCCTATTACGCGTATTATTTTTCCCACATTCATTACTGCGAGCATTGTGTGAACGTGCGCGTGCATGAGGATGCACGAGTGCACACGGGCGTGTGCGTAATGTGGACATTCGCCACGTTCCGAGTGCGCTCTAAACTCGGGTTCGGAGAGCACGCTACGCGGTTCGATCCGAACGCATCGTCAAACGTCAAAACGCGTTATTTGACGTTTCGGATTAGTCAGCTGGTATTGTCAGCTGATACCATCTTGGATATGCAGATTTAGCGCACACACGTCGAACTGTCGTCGAAACGCCAAATTTGACGCGTGATTTGATGTTTCATCAATCGTCTGTTATTAATTTCTGACATCTTGGGAAAATGGGGAGCACGCGCGTTGAAGGTTCGCCGAAATGCACTGTTTGGCGCGTGATTTGATATTAGGTGATATCGCCGGCCATGATTGTTTGCCATTTTGGATGTGCAAAATCATGATTCGAGACGGCGAGCGATTATCTCTAGAGTTATTTAACATTTCGATTCGAATCAAAATCTACAGTACGTGTCTTTGTCTTTTTATGCGTTCACAAGACGTAAATGAAAACACAACAACGTACTGGAAAAAGGTGTTTTTAATGATGAATTGAAAAGTACCGAATATCGGAACAAAAACAAGTTTGGTATTTTTTTCAGACAAGTCGACCGTGCCTCTACCTGGAGCGCCGATTCGATTTCTATCTACGCAATAAATAATTAATACATGTCGGCGATGGTTCTGAAGGCGTAAACCAGTTATTCCATAATGATGATTATGGTTCTGGGGGATGGGTTCGGAAATCCCCGATATGACTGTCCCGAGCTTATGTTCGCTTTTACCTTACTTTCGGTTATTATGCGTCAAAGGGTATCGAGACGCTCGGTGGACGGTTTCAAGCGCATTTGTTGATTGACAAAGGTAAAAGCAACGGTGATGGTGGTTCTGGGGAATTCGATACGCCACATGGACGACGCTTATAAGCGCATTTATTAATAAAAATAAAAGCAATGATTGTGACGATTCTGGGGGACCCGAATGGACATTACTAGAACGACGGAATCGAGTTCTTCTCTGCTTTTACCTTTCTTTCAGTCATATTGCTTCAAATATAATGACGAAGATTTGGTGATGATAACAGGCGCATTTGATAATAAACAAAGGTAAAAGCAATGGGTGTGTCGATTCTTGGGGACCCAAATGGACATTACTAATATGACGGCGTCGAGTTTTTCTCTGCTTTTACCTTTCTTTCTGTCATATCGCATCAAATACACTGACGACGATTTGAAGACGATTACAAGCGCATTTATTAATAAAAAAAGAATAAAGCAATAAATGTGCTCATTCTGGGGGACCCGAATGGACATTACTAACACGACGGCATCGAGTTCTTCTCTGCTTTTACCTTTCTTTCAGTCATATTGCTTCAAATACAATGACGAAGATTTGGGGATGATAACAGGCGCATTTGTTAATAAACAAAAGTAAAAACAATGGTTGTGTCGATTCTGGGGGACCCAAATGGACAGTACTAATATGACGGCGTCGAGTTTTACTCTGCTTTTACCTTTGTTTCTGTCGTATCGCATCAAATACAATGACGACGATTTGAAGACGATTACAGGCGCATTTGTTAGTAAAAAAAGATAAAAGCAAGAATTGTGCTCATTCTGGGGGACCCGATTGGACATGCCTGATATGATGGCATCGAGTTCTTCTCTGCTTTTACCTTTCTTTCAGTCATATCGCATCGAATAAAATGACGAAGATTCGGGGATGATAACAGGCGCATTTGTTAATAAAAAAAGATAAAAGCAATAATTGTGCTCATTCTGGGGGACCCGAATGGACATTACTAACACGACGGCATCGACTTCTTCTCTGCTCTTACCTTTCTTTCAGTCATATTGCTTCAAATACAATGACGAAGATTTGGGGATGATAACAGGCGCATTTGTTAATAAACAAAGGTAAAAGCAATGGTTGTGTCGATCCTGGGGGACCCAAATGGACATTACTAATATGACGGCGTCGAGTTTTTCTCTGCTTTTACCTTTCTTTCTGTCCTATCGCATCAAATACACTGACCACGATTTGAAGACGATTACAGGCGCATTTGTTAATAAAAAAAGATAAAAGCAATAATTGTGCTCATTCTGGGGGACCCGATTGGATATGCCTGAAATAACGGCATCGAGTTCTTCTCTGCTTTTACCTTTCTGTCAGTCATATCGCATCGAATAAAATGACGAAAATTTGGGGATGGTAACAGGCGCATTTGTTAATAAACAAAGGTAAATGCAATGGTTGTGTCCCTTCTGGGGGATCGAAATGGACATTACTAATATGACGGCGTCGAGTTTTTCTCTGCTTTTACCTTTCTTTCTGTCATATCGAACCAAATAAAATGACGACAATTTGACGATGATTTCAGGCGCCTTTGTTAATAAAAAACCGATACAAGCAATGATTGTGATGATTCTGGGGTACCCGATTGGACATGCCTGATATGACGGCATCGAGTTCTTCTCTGCTTTTACCTTTCTTTCAGTTATATCGCATCGAATAAATTGACGAAGCTTTGGGGATGATAACAGAGGCATTTGTTAATAAACAAAGATAAAATCAATGGTTGTGTCGATTCTGGGGGACCCGAATGGACATTACTACCACGACGGCATCGAGTTCTTTTCTGCTTTTACCTTTCTTTCAGTCATAGTGCTTCAAATACAATGCCGAAGATTTGGGGGAGATAACAGGCGCATTTGTTAATAAACAAAGGTAAAAGCAATGGTTGTGTCGATTCTGGGGGACCCAAATGGACATTACTAATATGACGGCGTCGAGTTTTTCTCTGCTTTTACCTTTCTTACTGTCATATCGCATCAAATATACTGACGACGATTTGAAAACGATTACAGGCGCATTTGTTAATAAAAAAAGATAAGAGCAATAATTGTGCTCATTCTGGGGGACCCGAATGGACATTACTAACACGACGGCATCGAGTTCATCTCTGCTTTTACCTTTCTTTCAGTCATATTGCTTCAAATACAGTGACGAAGATTTGGGGATGATAACAGGCGCATTTGTTAATAAACAAAGGTAAAAGCAATGGTTGTGTCGATTCTGGGGGACCCAAATGGACATTACTAATATGACGCCGTCGAGTTTTTCTCTGATTTTACCTTTGTTTCTGTCGTATCGCATCAAATACAGTGACGACGATTTGAAGATGATTACAGGCGCATTTGTTAATAAAAAAAGATAAAAGCAATAATTGTGATGATTCTAGGGTACCCGATTGGATATGCCTGATATGACGGCATCGAGTTCTTCTCTGCTTTTACCTTTCTTTCAGTTATATCGCATCGAATAAAATGACGAAGATTTGGGGATGATAACAGGCGCATTTGTTAATAAACAAAGGTAAAAGCAATGGTTGTGACGATTCTGGGGGACCCGAATGGACATTACAAAAACGACGGAATCGAGTTCTTCTCTGCTTTTACCTTTCTTTCAGTCATATTGCTTCAAATACAATGTCGAAGATTTGGGGATGATAACAGGCGCATTTGTTAATAAACAAAGGTAAAAGCAATGGTTGTGTCGATTCTGGGGGACCCAAATGGACATTACTAATATGACGGCGTCGAGTTCTTCTCTGCTTTTACCTTTCTTTCTGTCATATCGCATCAAATACACTGACGACGATTTGAAGACGATTACAGGCGCATTTGTTAATAAAAAAAGATAAAAGCAATAATTGTGCTCATTCTGGGGGACCCGAATGGACAGTACTAACACGACGGCATCGAGTTCATCTCTGCTTTTACCTTTCTTTCTTTCATATTGCTTCAAATACAGTGACGAAGATTTGGGGATGATAACAGGCGCATTTGTTAATAAACAAAGGTAAAAGCAATGGTTGTGTCGATTCTGGGGAACCCAAATGGACATTACTAATATGACGCCGTCGAGTTTTGCTCTGATTTTACCTTTGTTTCTGTCGTATCGCATCGAATACAATGACGACGATTTGAAGACGATTACAGACGCATTTGTTAATAAAAAAAGATAAAAGCAATAATTGTGATGATTCTAGGGTACCCAATTGGATATGCCTGATATGACGGCATCGAGTTCTTCTCTGCTTTTACCTTTCTTTCAGTTATATCGCATCGAATAAAATGACGAAGATTTGGGGATGATAACAGGCGCATTTGTTAATAAACAAAGGTAAAAGCAATGGTTCTGACGATTCTGGGGGACCCGAATGGACATTACTAAAACGACGGAATCGAGTTCTTCTCTGCTTTTACCTTTCTTTCAGTCATATTGCTTCAAATACAATGACGAAGATTTGGTGATGATAACAGGCGCATTTGATAATAAACAAAGGTAAAAGCAATGGGTGTGTCGATTCTTGGGGACCCAAATGGACATTACTAATATGACGGCGTCGAGTTTTTCTCTGCTTTTACCTTTCTTTCTGTCATATCGCATCAAATACACTGACGACGATTTGAAGACGATTACAAGCGCATTTATTAATAAAAAAAGAATAAAGCAATAAATGTGCTCATTCTGGGGGACCCGAATGGACATTACTAACACGACGACATCGAGTTCTTCTCTGCTTTTACCTTTCTTTCAGTCATATTGCTTCAAATACAATGACGAAGATTTGGAGATGATAACAGGCGCGTTTGTTAATAAAAAATGATAAAAGCGATAATTGTGCTCATTCTGGGGGACCCGAATGGACACTACTACCACGACGGCATCGAGTTCTTCTCTGCTTTTACCTTTCTTTCAGTCATATTGCTTCAAATACAATGACGAAGATTTGGGAATGATAACTGGCGCGTTTGTTAATAAAAAATGATAAAAGCAATAATTGTGCTCATTCTAGCGGACCCGATTGGACATGCCTGATATGACGGTGTCGAGTTCTTCTCTGCTTTTACCTTTCTTTCAATCATATCGCATCGAATAAAATGACGAAGATTTGGGGATGATAACAGGCGCATTTGTTAATAAAAAAAGATAAAAGCAATAATTGTGCTCATTCTGGGGGACCCGAATGGACATTACTAACACGACGGCATCGAGTTCTTCTCTGCTTTTACCTTTCTTTCTTCCATATTGCTTCAAATACAATGACGAAGATTCGGGGATGATAACAGGCGCATTTGTTAATAAACTAACGTAAAAGCAATGGTTGTGTCGATTCTGGGGGACCCAAATGGACATTACTAATATGACGGCGTCGAGTTTTTCTCTGCTTTTACCTTTCTTTCTGTCCTATCGCATCAAATACACTGACGACGATTTGAAGACGATTACAGCCGCATTTGCTAATAAAAAAACATAAAAGCAATAATTGTGCTCTTTCTGGGGGACCCGAATGGACAATACTAACACGACAGCATGGAGTTCTTCTCTACTTTTACCGTTCTTTTAGTCATATTGCTTCAAATACAATGACGAAGACGTGGGGATGATAACAGACGCATTTGTTAATAAACAAAGGTAAAAGCAATGGTTGTGTCGATTCTGGGGGACCCCATTGAACATTACTAAAATGACGCCTTCGAGTTTTTCTCTGCTTTTACCTTTGTTTCTGTCGTATCGCATGAAATACAATGACGACAATTTGAAGACGATTACAGGCGCATTTGTTAATTAAAAAAGATAAAAGTAATAATTGTGATGATTCTGGGGTACCCGATTGGATATGCCTGATATGACGGCATCGAGTTCTTCTCTGCTTTTACCTTTCTTTCAGTTTTATCGCATCGAATAAAATGACGAAGATTTGGGGATGATAACAGGCGCATTTGTTAATAAACAAAGGTAAAAGCAATGGTTGTGACGATTCTGGGGGACCCGAATGGACAATACAAAAACGACGGAATCGAGTTCTTCTCTGCTTTTACCTTTCTTTCAGTCATATTGCTTCAAATACAATGACGAAGATTTGGGGATGATAACAGGCGCATTTGTTAATAAACAAAGGTAAAAGCAATGGTTGTGTCGATTCTGGGGGACCCAAATGGACATTACTAATATGACGGCGTAGAGTTTTTCTCTACTTTTACCTTTCTGTCTGTCATATCGCATCAAGTACACTGACGACGATTTGAAGACGGTTACAGGCGCATTTGTTAATAAAAAAAGATAAAAGCAATAATTGTGCTCATTCTGGGGGACCCGAATGGACATTACTAACACGACGGCATCGAGTTCATCTCTGCTTTTACCTTTCTTTCAGTCATATTGCTTCAAACACAGTGACGAAGATTTGGGGATGATAACAGGCGCATTTGTTAATAAACAAAGGTAAAAGCAATGGTTGTGTCGATTCTGGGGGACCCAAATGGACATTACTAATATGACGCCGTCGAGTTTTTCTCTGATTTTACATTTGTTTCTGTCGTATCGCATCAAATACAGTGACGACGATTTGAAGATGATTACAGGCCCATTTGTTAATAAAAAAAGATAAAAGCAATAATTGTGATGATTCTAGGGTACCCGATTGGATATGCCTGATATGACGGCATCGAGTTCTTCTCTGCTTTTACCTTTCTTTCAGTTATACCGCATCGAATAAAATGACGAAGATTTGGGGATGATAACAGGCGCATTTGTTAATAAACAAAGGTAAAAGCAATGGTTGTGACGATTCTGGGGGACCCGAATGGACATTACTAAAACGACGGAATCGAGTTCTTCTCTGCTTTTACCTTTCTTTCAGTCATATTGCTTCAAATACAATGACGAAGATTTGGGGATGATAACAGGCGCATTTGATAATAAACAAAGGTAAAAACAATAGGTGTGTCGATTCTGGGGGACCCAAATGGACATTACTAATATGACGGCGTCGAGTTTTTCTCTGCTTTTACCTTTCTTTCTGTCATATCGCATCAAATACACTGACGACGATTCGAAGACGAATACAGGCGCATTTGTTAAGAAAAAAAGATAAAAGCAATAATTGTGCTCATTCTGGGGGACCCGAATAGACATTACTAACACGACGGCTTCGAGTTCTTCTCTGCTCTTATATTTGTTTCAGTCATATTGCTTCAAAAACAATGACGAAGATTTGGAGATGATAACAGGCGCATTTGGTAATAAAAAAAGATAAAAGCAATAATTGTGCTCATTCTGGGGGACCCGAATGGACATTACTAACACGACGGCATCGAGCTCTTCTCTGCTTTTACCTTTCTTTAAGTCACATCGCTTCAAATTCAATGACGAAGATTTGGGGATGATAACTGGCGCGTTTGTTAATAAAAAAAGATAAAAGCAATAATTGTTCTCATTCTGGGGGACCCGATTCGACATGCCTGATATGACGGCGTCGAGTTCTTCTCTGCTTTTGAATTTCTTTCAGTCATATCGCATCGAATAAAATGACGAAGATTTGGGGATGATAACAGGCGCATTTGTTAATAAAAAAAGATAAAAGCAATAATTGTGCTCATTCTGGGGGACCCGAATGGACATTACTAACACGACGGCATCGAGTTCTCCTCTGCTTTTACCTTTCTTTCATCCATATTGCTTCAAATACAATGACGAAGATTTGGGGATGATAACAGGCGCATTTGTTAATAAACAAAGGTAAAAGCAATGGTTGTGTCGATTCTGGGGGACCCAAATGGAGATTACTAATATGACGGCGTCGAGTTTTTGTCTGCTTTTACCTTTCTTTCTGTCATATTGCATCACATACACTGACGACGATTTGAAGACGATTACAGGCGCATTTGATAATAAAAAAAGATAAAAGCAATAATTGTGCTCATTCTGGGGGACCCGAATGGACATTACTAACACGACGGCATCGAGTTCACTTCTGCTTTTACCTGTCTTTCAGTCATATTGCTTCAAATACAATGACGAAGATTTGGGGATGATAACAGGCGCATTTGTTAATAAACAAAGGTAAAAGCAATGGTTGTGTCGATTCTGGGGGACCCCAATGAACATTACTAAAATGACGCCGTCGAGTTTTTCTCTGCTTTTACCTTTGTTTCTGTCGTATCGCATCAAATACAATGACGACGATTTGAAGACGATTACAGGCGCATTTGTTAATTAAAAAAGATAAAAGCAATAATTGTGATGATTCTGGGGTACCCGATTGGATATACCTGATATGACGGCATCGAGTACTTCTCTGCTTTTACCTTTCTTTCAGTTTTATCGCATCGAATAAAATGACGAAGATTTGGGGATGATAACAGGCGCATTTGTTAATAAACAAAGGTAAAAGCAATGGTTGTGACGATTCTGGGGGACCCGAATGGACATTACAAAAACGACGGAATCGAGTTCTTCTCTGCTTTTACCTTTCTTTCAGTCATATTGCTTCAAATACAATGACGAAGATTTGGGGATGATAACAGGCGCATTTGTTAATAAACAAAGGTAAAAGCAATGGTTGTGTCGATTCTGGGGGACCAAAATGGACATTACTAATATTACGGCGTCGAGTTTTTCTCTGCTTTTACCTTTCTTTCTGTCATATCGCATTAAATACACTGACGACGATTTGAAGACGATTACAGGCGCATTTATTAATAAAAAAAGATAAAAGCAATAATTGTGCTCATTCTGGGGGGGCCGAATGGACAATACTAACACGACGGCATCGAGTTCTTCTCTGCTTTTACCTTTCTTTCAGTCATATTGCTTCAAATACAATGACGAAGATTTGGGGATGTTAACAGGCGCATTTGTTAATGAACAAAGGTAAAAGCAATGGTTGCGTCGATTCTGGGGGACCCAAATGGACATTACTAATATGACGGCGTCGAGTTTTTATCTGCTTTTACCTTTCTTTCTGTCATGTCGCATCAAATACACTGATGACGATTTGAAGACGATGACAGGCGCATTTATTAATAAAAAAAGATACAAGCAATAATTGTGCTCATTCTGGGGGACCGAATGGACAATACTAACACGACGGCATCGAGTTCTTCTCTGCTTTTACCTTTCTTTCAGTTATATTACCTCAAATACAATGACGAAGATTTGGGGATGATAACAGGCGCATTTGTTAATAAAAAAATCTAAAAGCAATAATGGTGCTCATTCTGGGGAACCCGAATGGACATTACTAACACGACGCCATCGAGTTCTTCTCTGCTTTTACCTTTCTTTCAGTCATATTGCTTTAAATACAATGACAAAGATTTGGGGATGATAACAGGCGCATTTGTTAATAAACAAAGGTAAAAGCAATGGTTGTGTCGATTCTGGCGTACCCAAAGGGACATTACTAATATGACGGCGTCGATTTTTTTTCTGCTTTTACCTTTCTTTCTGTCCTATCGCATCAAATACACTGACGACGATTTGAAGACGATTACAGCCGCATTTGTTAATAAAAAAACATAAAAGCAATAATTGTGCTCTTTCTGGGGGACCCGAATGGACATTACTAACACGACGGCATGGAGTTCTTCTCTACTTTTACCTTTCTTTTAGTCATATTGCTTCAAATACAATGACGAAGACGTGGGGATGATAACAGGCGCATTTGTTAATAAACAAAGGTAAAAGCAATGGTTGTGTCGATTCTGCGGGACCCAAATGGACATTAATAATATGACGGCGTCGAGTTTTTCTCTGCTTTTACCATTGTTTCTGTCGTATCGCATCAAATACTATGACGACGATTTGAATACGATTACAGGCGCATTTGTTACTAAAAAAAGATAAAAGCAATAAGTGTGCTCATTCTGGGGGACCCGATTGGACATGCCTGATATGACGGCATCGAGTTCTTCTCTGCTTTTACCTTTCTTTCAGTCATATCGCATCGATTAAAATGACGAAGTTTCGGGGATGATAACAGGCGCATTTGTTAATAAAAAAAGATAAAAGCAATAATTGTGCTCATTCTGGGGGACCCGAATGGACATTACTAACACGACGGCATCGAGTTCCTCTCTGCTTTTACCTTTCTTTCAGTCATATTGCTTTAAATACAATGACAAAGATTTGGGGATGATAACAGGCGCATTTGTTAATAAACAACGGTAAAAGCAATGGTTGTGTCGATTCTGGGGTACCCAAAGGGACATTACTAATATGACGGCGTCGATTTTTTTTCTTCTTTTACCTTTCTTTCTGTCCTATCGCATCAAATACACTGACGACCATTTGAAGACGATTACAGCCGCATTTGTTAATAAAAAAACATAAAAGCAATAATTGTGCTCTTTCTGGGGGACCCGAATGGACATTACTAACACGACGGCATGGAGTTCTTCTCTACTTTTACCTTTCTTTTAGTAATATTGCTTCAAATACAATGACGAAGACGTGGGGATGATAACAGGCGCATTTGTTAATAAACAAAGGTAAAAGCAATGGTTGTGTCGATTCTGGGGGACCCAAATGGACATTAATAATATGACGGCGTCGAGTTTTTCTCTGCTTTTACCATTGTTTCTGTCGTATCGCATCAAATACAATGACGACGATTTGAAGACGATTACAGGCGCATTTGTTAATAAATAAACATAAAAGCAATAATTCTGCTCATTCTGGGGGACCCGATTGGACATGCCTGATATGACGGCATCGAGTTCTTCTCTGCTGTTACCTTCCTTTCAGTTATAACGCATCGAATAAAATGACGAAGATTTGGGGATGATAACAGGCGCATTTGTTAATGAACAAAGGTAAAAGCAATGGTTGCGTCGATTCTGGGGGACCCAAATGGACATTGATAATATGACGGCGTCGAGTTTTTCTCTGCTTTTACCTTTCTTTCTGTCATATCGCATCAAATACACTGATGACGATTTGAAGACGATGACAGGCGCATTTATTAATAAAAAAGATACAAGCAATAATTGTGCTCATTCTGGGGGACCGAATGGACATTACTAACACGACGACATCGAGTTCTTCTCTGCTTTTACCTTTCTTTCAGTCATATTGCTTCAAACACAATGACGAAGATTTGGGGAAGATAACAGGCGCATTTGTTAATAAACAAAGGTAAAAGCAATGGTTGTGTCGATTCTCGGGGACCCAAATGGACATTACTAATATGACGGCGTAGAGTTTTTCTCTGCTTTTACCTTTCTGTCTGTCATATCGCATCAAGTACACTGACGACGATTTAAAGACGATTACAGGCGCATTTGTTAATAAAAAAAGATAAAAGCAATAATTGTGCTCATTCTGGGGGACCCGAATGGACATTACTAACACGACGGCATCGAGTTCGTCTCTGCTTTTACCTTTCTTTCAGTCATATTGCTTCAAATACAGTGACTAAGATTTGGGGATGATAACAGGCGCATTTGTTAATAAACAAAGGTAAAAGCAATGGTTGTGTCGATTCTGGGGGATCCAAATGGACATTACTAATATGACGCCGTCGAGTTTTTCTCTGATTTTACCTTTGTTTCTGTCGTATCGCATCAAATACAGTGACGACGATTTGAAGATGATTACAGGCGCATTTGTTAATAAAAAAAGATAAAAGCAATAATTGTGATGATTCTAGGGTACCCGATTGGATATGCCTCATATGACGGCATCGAGTTCTTCTCTGCTTTTACCTTTCTTTCAGATATATCGCATCGAATAAAATGACGAAGATTTGGAGATGATAACAGGCGCATTTGTTAATAAACAAAGGTAAAAGCAATAATTGTGCTCATTCTGCGGGACCCGAATGGACATTACTAACACGACGGCATCGAGTTCTTCTCTGCTTTTATCTTTGTTTCAGTCATGTTGCTTCAAACACAATGACGAAGATTTGGAGATGATAACAGGCGCATTTGATAATAAAAAAAGATAAAAGCAATAATTGTGCTCATTCTGGGGGACCCGAATGGACATTACTAACACGACGGCATCGAGCTCTTCTCTGCTTTTACCTTTCTTTAAGTCATATTGCTTCAAATTCAATGACGAAGATTTGGGGATGATAACTGGCGCGTTTGTTAATAAAAAAAGATAAAAGCAATAATTGTGCTCATTCTGGGGGACCCGATTCGACATGCCTGATATGACGGCGTCGAGTTCTTCTCTGCTTTTACCTTTCTTTCAGCCATATCGCATCGAATAAAATGACGAAGATTTGGGGATGATAACAGGCGCATTTGCTAATAAAAAAAGATAAAAGCAATAATTGTGCTCATTCTGGGGGACCCGAATGGACATTACTAACACGACGGCATCGAGTTGTCCTCTGCTTTTACCTTTCTTTCATCCATATTGCTTCAAATACAATGACGAAGATTTGGGGATGATAACAGGCGCATTTGTTAATAAACAAAGGTAAAAGCAATGGTTGTGTCGATTCTGGGGGACCCAAATGGACATTACTAATATGACGGCGTCGAGTTTTTCTCTGCTTTTACCTTTCTTTCTGTCATATCGCATCAAATACACTGACGACGATTTGAAGACGATTACAGGCGCATTTGTTAATAAAAAAAATAAAAGCAATAATTGTGCTCATTCTGGGGGACCCGAATGGACATTACTAACACGACGGCATCGAGTTCATCTCTGCTTTTACGTTTCTTTCAGTCATATTGCTTCAAATACAGTGACGAAGATTTGGGGATGATAACAGGCGCATTTGTTAATAAACAAAGGTAAAAGCAATGGTTGTGTCGATTCTGGGGAACCCAAATGGACATTACTAATATGACGCCGTCGAGTTTTTCTCTGATTTTACCTTTGTTTCTGTCGTATCGCATCAAATACAATGACGACGATTTGAAGACGATTACAGACGCATTTGTTAATACAAAAAGATAAAAGCAATAATTGTGATGATTCTAGGGTACCCGATTGGATATGCCTGATATGACGGCATCGAGTTCTTCTCTGCTTTTACCTTTCTTTCAGTTATATCGCATCGAATAAAATGACGAAGATTTGGGGATGATAACAGGCGCATTTGTTAATAAACAAAGGTAAAAGCAATGGTTCTGACGATTCTGGGGGACCCGAAAGGACATTACTAAAACGACGGAATCGAGTTCTTCTCTGCTTTTACCTTTCTTTCAGTCATATTGCTTCAAATACACTGACGACGATTTGAAGACGATTACAGGCGCATTTATTAAGAAAAAAAGATAAAAGCAATAAATGTGCTCATTCTGGGGGACCCGAATGGACATTACTAACACGACGGCATCGAGTTCTTCTCTGCTTTTACCTTTCTTTAAGTCATATTGCTTTAAATACAATGACGAAGATTTGGGGATGATAACAGGCGCATTTGTTAATAAAAAAGATAAAAGCGATAATTGTGCTCATTCTGGGGGACCCGAATGGACACTACTAACACGACGGCATCGAGATCTTCTCTGCTTTTACCTTTCTTTCAGTCATATTGCTTCAAATACAATGACGAAGATTTGGGGATGATAACTGGCGCGTTTGTTAATAAAAAATGATAAAAGCAATAATTGTGCTCATTCTAGGGGACCCGATTGGACATGCCTGATATGACGGTGTCGAGTTTTTCTCTGCTTTTACCTTTCTTTCAGTCATATCGCATCGAATAAAATGACGAAGATTTGGGGATGATAACAGGCGCATTTGTTAATAAAAAAAGATAAAAGCAATAATTGTGCTCATTCTGGGGGACACGAATGGACATTACTAACACGACGGCATCGAGTTCTTCTCTGCTTTTACCTTTCTTTCATCCATATTGCTTCAAATACAGTGACGAAGATTTGGGGATGATAACAGGCGCATTTGTTAATAAACATAGGTAAAAGCAATGGTTGTGTCGATTCTGGGGGACCCAAATGGACATTACTAATATGACGGCGTCGAGTTTTTCTCTGCTTTTACCTTTCTTTCTGTCCTATCGCATCAAATACACTGACGACGATTTGAAGACGATTACAGCCGCATTTGTTAATAAAAAAACATAGCAATAATTGTGCTCTTTCTGGGGGACCCGAATGGACAATGCTAACACAACAGCATGGAGTTCTTCTCTACTTTTACCGTTCTTTTAGTCATATTGCTTCAAATACAATGACGAAGACGTGGGGATGATAACAGGCGCATTTGTTAATAAACAAAGGTAAAAGCAATGGTTGTGTCGATTCTGGGGGACCCAAATGGACATTAATAATATGACGGCGTCGAGTTTTTCTATGCTTTTACCATTGTTTCTGTCGTATCGCATCAAATAATATGACGACGATTTAAAAACGATTACAGGCGCATATGTTAATAAAAAAAGATAAAAGCAATAATTGTGCTCATTCTGGGGGACCCGATTGGACATGCCTGATTTGACGGCATCGAGTTCTTCTCTGCTTTTACCTTTCTTTCAGTCATATCGCATCGAGTAAAATGACGAAGTTTCGGGGATGATAACAGGCGCATTTGTAAATAAAAAAAGATAAAAGCAATAATCGCGCTCATTCTGGGGGACCCGAATGGACATTACTAACACGACGACATCGAGTTCATCTTTGCTTTTACCTTTCTTTCAGTCATATTGCTTCAAATACAATGACGAAGATTTGGGGATGATAACAGGCGCATTTGTTAATAAACAAAGGTAAAAGCAATGGTTGTGTCGAATCTCGGGGACCCAAATGGACATTACTAATATGACGGCGTAGAGTTTTTCTCTGCTTTTACCTTTGTTTCTGTCGTAACGCATCAAACACAATGACGACGATTTGAAGACGATTACAGGCGCATTTGTTAATAAAAAAGATAAAAGCAATAATTGTGCTCATTCTGGGGGACCCGATTGGACATGCCTGATATGACGGCATCGAGTTCTTCTCTGCTTTTACGTTTCTTTCAGTCATATCGCATCGAATAAAATGACGAAGATTTGGGGATGGTAACAGGCGCATTTGTTAATAAACAAAGGTAAAAGCAATGGTTGTGTCGATTCTGGGGGACCCAAATGGACACTACCGATATGACGGCGTCGAGTTTTTCTCTGCTTTTACATTTCTTTCGGTCATATCCCATCAAATACAATGACGACACTTTGAGGATGATTTCAGGCGCCTTTGTTAATAAAAAAAAAGGTAAAAGCAATGATTTTGATGACTCTGGGGTACCCGATTGGACATGCCTGATATGAGGGCATCGAGTTCTTCTCTGCTGTTACCTTTCTTTCAGTTATATCGCATCGAATAAAATGACGAAGATTTTGGAATGATAACAGGCGCATTTGTTCATGAGCAATGGTAAAAGCAATGGTTGTGTCGATTCTGGGGGACCCAAATGGACATTACTATTATGACGGCGTCGAGTTTTTCTCTGCTTCTATCATTGTATCTGTCGTATCGCATCAAATACAATAACGACGATGTTAAGACGATTACAGGCGCATTTGTTAATATAAAAAGATAAAAGCAATAATTGTTCTCATTCTGGGGGACCCGATTAGACATGCCTGATATGCCGGCGTCGAGTTCTTCTCTGCTTTTACCTTTCTTTCAGTCATATTGCTTCAAATACAATGACGAAGATTAGGGGATGATAACAGGTGCATTTGTTAATAAACAAAGGTAAAAGCAATGGTTGTGTCGATTCTGGGGGACCCAAATGGACATTACTAATATGACGGCGTCGAGTTTTTATCTGCTTTTACCTTTCTTTCTGTCATGTCGCATCAAATACACTGATGACGATTTGAAGACGATGACAGGCGCATTTATTAATAAAAAAAGATACAAGCAATAATTGTGCTCATTCTGGGGGACCGAATGGACAATACTAACACGACGGCATCGAGTTCTTCTCTGCTTTTACCTTTCTTTCAGTTATATTACCTCAAATACAATGACGAAGATTTGGGGATGATAACAGGCGCATTTGTTAATAAAAAATCTAAAAGCAATAATGGTGCTCATTCTGGGGGACCCGAATGGACATTACTAACACGACGCCATCGAGTTCTTCTCTGCTTTTACCTTTCTTTCAGTCATATTGCTTTAAATACAATGACAAAGATTTGGGGATGATAACAGGCGCATTTGTTAATAAACAAAGGTAAAAGCAATGGTTGTGTCGATTCTGGCGTACCCAAAGGGACATTACTAATATGACGGCGTCGATTTTTTTTTCTGCTTTTACCTTTCTTTCTGTCCTATCGCATCAAATACACTGACGACGATTCGATGACGATTACAGCCGCATTTGTTAATAAAAAAACATAAAAGCAATAATCGTGCTCTTTCTGGGGGACCCGAATGGACATTACTAACACGACGGCATGGAGTTCTTCTCTACTTTTACCATTCTTTTAGTCATATTGCTTCAAATACAATGACGAAGACGTGGGGTTGATAACAGGCGCATTTGTTAATAAACAAAGGTAAAAGCAATGGTTGTGTCGATTCTGGGGGACCCAAATGGACATTAATAATATGACGGCGTCGAGTTTTTCTCTGCTTTTACCATTGTTTCTGTCGTATCGCATCAAATACTATGACGACGATTTGAAGACGGTTACAGGCGCATTTGTTAATAAAAAAAGATAAAAGCAATAAGTGTGCTCATTCTGGGGGACCCGATTGGACATGCCTGATATGACGGCATCGAGTTCTTCTCTGCTTTTACCTTTTTTCAGTCATATCGCATCGATTAAAATGACGAAGTTTCGGGGATGATAACAGGCGCATTTGTTAATAAAAAAAGATAAAAGCAATAATTGTGCTCATTCTGGGGGACCCGAATGGACATTACTAACACGACGGCATCGAGTTCTTCTCTGCTTTTTCCTTTTTTTCAGTCATATTGTTTCAAATACAATGACGAAGACGTGGGGATGATAACAGGCGCATTTGTTAATAAACAAAGGTAAAAGCAATGGTTTCGTCGATTCTGGGGGACCCAAATGGACATTACTAATATGACGGCGTCGAGTTTTTCTCTGCTTTTACCTCTGTTTCTGTCGTATCGCATCAAATACAATGACCACGATTTGAAGACGATTACAGGCGCATTTGTTAATAAATAAACATAAAAGCAATAAATCTGCTCATTCTGGGGGACCCGATTGGACATGCCAGATATGACGGCATCGAGTTCTTCTCTGCTGTTACCTTTCTTTCAGTTATAACGCACCGAATAAAATCACGAAGATTTGGGGATGATAACAGGCGCATTTGTTAATGAACAAAGGTAAAAGCAATGGTTGCGTCGATTCTGGGGGACCCAAATGGACAATGATAGTATGACGGCGTCGAGTTTTTCTCTGCTTTTACCTTTCTTTCTGTCATATCGCATCAAATACACTGATGACGATTTGAAGACGATGACAGGCGCATTTATTAATAAAAAAAGATACAAGCAATGATTGTGCTCATTCTGGGGGACCGAATGGACATTACTACCACGACGGCATCGAGTTCTTCTCTGCTTTTACCGTTCTTTCAGTCATATTGCTTCAAACACAATGACGAAGATTTGGGGAAGATAACAGGCGCATTTGTTAATAAACAAAGGTAAAAGCAATGGTTGTGTCGATTCTCGGGGACTCAAATGGACATTACTAATATGACGGCGTAGAGTTTTTCTCTGCTTTTACCTTTCTGTCTGTCATATCGCATCAAGTACACTGACGACGATTTGAAGACGATTACAGGCGCATTTGTTAATAAAAAAAGATAAAAGCAATAATTGTGCTCATTCTGGGGGACCCGAATGGACATTACTAACACGACGGCATCGAGTTCACTTCTGCTTTTACCTTTCTTTCAGTCATATTGCTTCAAATACAATGACGAAGATTTGGGGATGATAACAGGCGCATTTGTTAATAAACAAAGGTAAAAGCAATGGTTGTGTCGATTCTGGGGGACCCAAATGGACATTACTAATATGACGCCATCGAGTTTTTCTCTGCTTTTACCTTTGTTTCTGTCGTATCGCATCAAATACAATGACGACGATTTGAAGACGATTACAGGCGCATTTATTAATAAAAAAAGATAAAAGCAATAATTGTGCTCATTCTGGGGGACCCGAATGGACAATACTAACACGACGGCATCGAGTTCTTCTCTGCTTTTACCTTTCTTTCAGTCATATTGCTTCAAATACAATGACGAAGATTTGGGGATGATAACAGGCGCATTTGATAATAAAAAAAGATAAAAGCACTAATTGTGCTCATTCTGGGGGACCCGAAAGGACATTACTAACACGACGGCATCGAGTTCTTTTCTGCTTTTACCTTTCTTTCAGTCATATTGCTTCAAATACAATGACGAAGATTTGGTGATGATAACTGGGGCGTTTGTTAATAAAAAAAGATAAAAGCAATAATTGTGCTCATTCTGGGGGACCCGATTGGACATGCCTGATATGACGGCGTCGAGTTCTTCTCTGCATTTACCTTTCTTTCAGTCATATCGCATCGAATAAAGTGACGAAGATTTGGGGATGATAACAGGCGCATTTGTTAATAAAAACAGACAAAAGCAAAAATTGTGCTCATTCTGGGGGACCCGAATGGACATTACTAACACGACGGCATCGAGTTCTTCTCTGCTTTTACCTTTCTTTCTTCCATATTGCTACAAATACAATGAGGAAGATTTGGGGATGATAACAGGCGCATTGGTTAATAAACAAAGGTAAAAGCAATGGTTGTGTCGATTTTGGGGCACCCAAATGGACATTACTAATATGACGGCGTCGAGTATTTCTCTGCTTTTACCCTTCTTTCTGCCCTATCGCATCAAATACACTGACGACGATTTGCAGACGATTACAGGCGCATTTGTTAATAAAAAAAGATAAAAGCAATAATTGTGCTCTCTCTGGGGGACCCGAATGGACATGACTAACACGACGGCATCGAGTTCTTCTCTGCTTTTACCTTTCTATCAGTCATATTGCTTCAAATACAATGACGAATATGTGGGGATGATAACAGGCGCATTTGTTAATAAACAAAGGTAAAAGCAATGGTTGTGTCGAGTCTGGGGGACCCAAATGGACATTACTAATATGACGGCGTCGAGTTCTTTTCTGCTTTTACCTTTCTTTCAGTCATATTGCTTCAAATACAATGACGAAGATTTGGGGATGATAACTGGCGCGTTTGTTAATAAAAAAAGATAGAAGCAATAATTGTGCTCATTCTGGGGGACCCGATTGGACATGCCTGATATGACGGCGTCGAGTTCTTCTCTGCATTTATCTTTCTTTCAGTCATATAGCATCGAATAAAGTGACCAAGATTTGGGGATGATACCAGGCGCATTTGTTAATAAAAACAGATAAAAGCAAAAATTGTGCTCATTCTGGGGGACCCGTATGGACATTACTAACACGACGGCATCGAGTTCTTCTCTGCTTTTACCTTTCTATCAGTCATATTGCTTTAAATACAATGACGAATATGTGGGGATGATAACAGGCGCATTTGTTAATAAACAAAGGTAAAAGCAATGGTTTTGTCGAGTCTGGGGGACCCAAATGGACATTACTAATATGACGGCGTCGAGTTTTTCTCTGCTTTTACCTTTGTTTCTGTCGTATCGCATCAAGTACAATGACGACGAATTGAAGACGATTACAGGCGCATTTGTTAATCAAAAAAGATAAAAGCAATAATTGTGCTCATTCTGGGGGACCCGATTGGACATGCCTGATATGACGGCATCGAGTTCTTCTCTGCTTTTTCCTTTCTTTCAGTTATATCGCATCGAATAAAATGACGAAGATTTTGGGATGATAACAGGCGCATTTGTTAATAAACAAAGGTAAAAGCAATGGTTGTGTCGATTCTGGGGGACCCAAATGGACATTACTAATATGACGCCATCGAGTTTTTCTCTGCTTTTAACTTTGTTTCTGTCGTATCGCATCAAATACAATGACGACGATTTGAAGACGATTACAGGCGCATTTGGTAATAAAAAAAGATAAAAGCAATAATTGTGATTCTTCTGGGGTACCCGAGTGGATATGCCATAAATGACGGCATCGAGTTCTTCTCTGCTTTTACCTTTCTTTCAGTTATATCGCAACGAATAAAATGACGAAGATTTGGGGATGATAACAGGTGCATTTGTTAATAAACAATGGTAAAAGCAATGGTTGTGACGATTCTGGGGGACCCGAATGGACATTACTAAAACGACGGAATCGAGTTCTTCTCTGCTTTTACCTTTCTTTCAGTCATATTGCTTCAAATACAATGACGAAGATTTGGGGATGATAACAGGCGCATTTGTTAATAAACAAAGGTAAAAGCAATGGTTGTGTCGATTCTCGGGTACCCAAATGGACATTACTAATATGACGGCATCGAGTTCTTCTCTGCTTTTACCTTTCTTTCAGTCATATTGCTTCAAATACAATGACGAAGATTTGGGGATGATAACAGGCGCATTTCATAATAAAAAAAGATAAAAGCACTAATTGTGCTCATTCTGGGGGACCCGAAAGGACATTACTAACACGACGGCATCGAGTTCTTTTCTGCTTTTACCTTTCTTTCAGTCATATTGCTTCAAATACAATGACGAAGATTTGGGGATGATAACTGGCGCGTTTGTTAATAAAAAAAGATAAAAGCAATAATTGTGCTCATTCTGGGGGACCCGATTGGACATGCCTGATATGACGGCATCGAGTTCTTCTCTGCTTTTACCTTTCTTTCAGTTATATCGCATCGAATAAATTGACGAAGCTTTGGGGATGATAACAGAGGCATTTGTTAATAAACAACGGTAAAATCAATGGTTGTGTCGATTCTGGGGGACCCGAATGGACATTACTACCACGACGGCATCGAGTTCTTCTCTGCTTTTACCTTTCTTTCAGTCATAGTGCTTCAAATACAATGCCGAAGATTTGGGGGAGATAACAGGCGCATTTGTTAATAAACAAAGGTAAAAGCAATGGTTGTGTCGATTCTGGGGGACCCAAATGGACATTACTAATATGACGGCGTCGAGTTTTTCTCTGCTTTTACCTTTCTTACTGTCATATCGCATCAAATACACTGACGACGATTTGAAAACGATTACAGGCGCATTTGTTAATAAAAAAAGATAAGAGCAATAATTGTGCTCATTCTGGGGGACCCGAATGGACATTACTAACACGACGGCATCGAGTTCTTCTCTGCTTTTATCTTTGTTTCAGTCATATTGCTTCAAATACAATGACGAAGATTTGGAGATGATAACAGGCGCATTTGATAATAAAAAAAGATAAAAGCAATAATTGTGCTCATTCTGGGGGACCCGAATGGACATTACTAACACGACGGCATCGAGCTCTTCTCTGCTTTTACCTTTCTTTAAGTCATATTGCTTCAAATTCAATGACGAAGATTTGGGGATGATAACTGGCGCTTTTGTTAATAAAAAAAGATAAAAGCAATAATTGTGCTCATTCTGGGGGACCCGATTCGACATGCCTGATATGACGGCGTCGAGATCTTCTCTGCTTTTACCTTTCTTTCAGTCATATCGCATCGAATAAAATGACGAAGATTTGGGGATGATAACAGGCGCAATTGTTAATAAACAAACGTAAAAGCAATGGTTGTGTCGATTCTGGGGGACCCAAATGGACATTAATAATATGACGGCGTCGAGTTTTTCTCTGCTTTTACCATTGTTTCTGTCGTATCGCATCAAATACTATGACGACGATTTAAAAACGATTACAGGCGCATTTGTTAATAAAAAAAGATAAAAGCAATAATTGTGCTCATTCTGGGGTACCCGATTGGACATGCCTGATTTGACGGCATCGAGTTCTTCTCTGCGTTTACCTTTCTTTCAGTCATATCGCATCGAATAAAATGACGAAGTTTCGGGGATGATAACAGGCGCATTTGTTAATAAAAAAAGATAAAAGCAATAATCGTGCTCATTCTGGGGGACCCGAATGGACATTACTAACACGACGGCATCGAGTTCTTCTTTGCTTTTACCTTTCTTTCAGTCATATTGCTTCAAATACAATGACGAAGATTTGGGGATGATAACAGGCGCATTTGTTAATAAACAAAGGTAAAAGCAATGGTTGTGTCGATTCTCGGGGACCCAAATGGACATTACTAATATGACGGCGTAGAGTTTTTCTCTGCTTTTACCTTTGTTTCTGTCGTAACGCATCAAACACAATGACGACGATTTGAAGACGATTACAGGCGCATTTGTTAATGAAAAAAGATAAAAGCAATAATTGTGCTCATTCTGGGGGACCCGATTGGACATGCCTGATATGACGGCATCGAGTTCTTCTCTGCTTTTACGTTTCTTTCAGTCATATCGCATCGAATAAAATGACGAAGATTTGGGGATGGTAACAGGCGCATTTGTTAATAAACAAAGGTAAAAGCAATGGTTGTGTCGATTCTGGGGGACCCTAATGGACACTACCGATATGACGGCGTCGAGTTTTTCTCTGCTTTTACATTTCTTTCGGTCATATCCCATCAAATACAATGACGACACTTTGAGGATGATTTCAGGCGCCTTTGTTAATAAAAAAAAAGGTAAAAGCAATGATTTTGATGACTCTGGGGTACCCGATTGGACATGCCTGATATGAGGGCATCGAGTTCTTCTCTGCTGTTACCTTTCTTTCAGTTATATCGCATCGAATAAAATGACGAAGATTTTGGAATGATAACAGGCGCATTCGTTCATAAACAATGGTAAAAGCAATGGTTGTGTCGATTCTGGGGGACCCAAATGGACATTACTATTATGACGGCGTCGAGTTTTTCTCTGCTTTTATCATTGTGTCTGTCGTATCGCATCAAATACAATGACGACGATGTGAAGACGATTACAGGCGCATTTGTTAATAAAAAAAGATAAAAGCAATAATTGTTCTCATTCTGGGGGACCCGATTAGACATGCCTGATATGCCGGCGTCGAGTTCTTCTCTGCTTTTACCTTTCTTTCAGTCATATCGCATCGAATAAAGTGACGAAGATTTGGGAATGATATCAGGCGCATTTGTTAATAAAAAAAGATAAAAGAAATAATTGTGCTCATTCTGGGGGACCCGAATGGACATGACGAACACGACGGCATCGAGTTCTTCTCTGCTTTTACCTTTCTTTCAGTCATATTGCTTCAAATACAATGACGAAGATTAGGGGATGATAACAGGTGCATTTGTTAATAAGCAAAGGTAAAAGCAATGGTTGTGTCGATTCTGGGGGACCCAAATGGACATTACTAATATGACGCCGTCGAGTTTTTCTCTGCTTTTACCTTTGTTTCTGTCGTATCGCATCAATTACAATGACGACGATTTGAAGACGATTACAGGCGTATTTGTTAATAAAAAAAAGATAAAAGCAATAATTGTGATGATTCTGGGGTACCCGATTGGATATGCCTGATATGACGGCATCGAGTTCTTCTCTGCTTTTACCTTTCTTTCAGTTATATCGCATCGAATAAAATGACGATGGTTTGGGGATGATAACAGGCGCATTTGTTAATAAACAAAGGTAAAAGCAATGGTTGTGTCGATTCTGGGGGACCCAAATGGAGATTACTAATATGACGGCGTCGATTTTTTCTCTGCTTTTACCTTTCTTTCTGTCATATCGCATCACATACACTGACGACCATTTGAAGACGATTACAGGCGCATTTGTTAATAAAAAAAGATAAAAGCAATAATTGTGCTCATTCTGGGGGACCCGAATGGACAATACTAACACGACGGCATCGAATTCACTTCTGCTTTTACCTTTCTTTCAGTCATATTGCTTCAAATACAAAGACGAAGATTTGGGGATGATAACAGGCTCATTTGTTAATAAACAAAGGTAAAAGCAATGGTTGTGTCGATTCTGGGGGACCCCAATGAACATTACTAAAATGACGCCGTCGAGTTATTCTCTGCTTTTACCTTTGTTTCTGTCGTATCGCATCAAATACAATGACGACGATTTGAAGACGATTACAGGCGCATTTGTTAATTAAAAAAGATAAAAGCAATAATTGTGATGATTCTGGGGTACCCGATTGGATATGCCTGATATGACGGCATCGAGTTCTTGTCTGCTTTTACCTTTCTTTCAGTTTTATCGCATCGAATAAAATGACGAAGATTTGGGGATGATAACTGGCGCATTTGTTAATAAACAAAGGTAAAAGCAATGGTTGTGACGATTCTGGGGGACCCGAATGGACATTACAAAAACGACGGAATCGAGTTCTTCTCTGCTTTTACCTTTCTTTCAGTCATATTGCTTCAAATACAATGACGAAGATTTGGGGATGATAACAGGCGCATTTGTTAATAAACAAAGGTAAAAGCAATGGTTGTGTCGATTCTGGGGGACCGAAATGTACATTACTAATATAACGGCGTCGAGTTCTTCTCTGCTTTTACCTTTCTTTCTGTCATATCGCATCAAATACACTGACGACGATTTGAAGACGATTACAGGCGCATTTGTTAATAAAAAAAGATAAAAGCAATAATTGTGCTCATTCTGGGGGACCCGAATGGACATTACTAACACGACGGCATCGAGTTCTTATCTGCTTTTACCTTTCTTTCAGTCATATTGCTTCAAATACAATGACGAAGATTTGGGGATGATAACAGGCGCATTTGATAATAAAAAAAGATAAAAGCACTAATTGTGCTCATTCTGGGGGACCCGAAAGGACATTACTAACACGACGGCATCGAGTTCTTCTCTGCTTTTACCTTTCTTTCAGTCATATTGCTTCAAATACAATGACGAAGATTTGGGGATGATAACAGGCGCATTTCATAATAAAAAAAGATAAAAGCACTAATTGTGCTCATTCTGGGGGACCCGAAAGGACATTACTAACACGACGGCATCGAGTTCTTTTCTGCTTTTACCTTTCTTTCAGTCATATTGCTTCAAATACAATGAGGAAGATTTGGGGATGATAACTGGCGCGTTTGTTAATAAAAAAAGATAAAAGCAATAATTGTGCTCATTCTGGGGGACCCGATTGGACATGCCTGATATGAGGGCGTCGAGTTCTTCTCTGCATTTACCTTTCTTTCAGTCATATCGCATCGAATAAAGTGACGAAGATTTGGGGATGATAACAGGCGCATTTGTTAATAAAAACAGATAAAAGCAAAAATTGTGCTCATTCTGGGGGACCCGAATGGACATTACTAACACGACGACATCGAGTTCTTCTCTGCTTTTACCTTTCTTTTAGTCATATTGCTTCAAATACAATGACGAAGATTTGGGGATGATAACAGGCGCATTTGTTAATAAACAAAGGTAAAAGCAATGGTTGTGTCGATTCTGGGGGACCCAAATGGACAGTACTGATATGACGGCGTCGAGTTTTTCTCTGCTGTTACCTTTGTTTCTGTCGTATCGCATCAAATACGATGACCACGATTTGAAGACGATTACAGGCGCATTTGTTAATAAAAAAAAGATAAAAGCAATAATTGTGCTCATTCTGGGGGACCCGAATGGACATTACTAACACGACGGCATCGAGTTCTTCTCTGCTTTTACCTTTCTTTCAGTCATATTGCTTCAAATACAATGACGAAGATTTGGGGATGATAACAGGCGCATTTGTTAATAAAATAAGATAAAAGCAATAATTATGCTCATTCTGGGGGACCCGAATGGACATTACTAACACGACGACATCGAGTTCTTCTCTGCTTTTACCTTTCTTTTAGTCATATTGCTTCAAATACAATGACGAAGATTTGGGGATGATAACAGGCGCATTTGTTAATAAACAAAGGTAAAAGCAATGGTTGTGTCGATTCTGGGGGACCCAAATGGACAGTACTGATATGACGGCGTCGAGTTTTACTCTGCTTTTACCTTTGTTTCTTTCGTATTGCATCAAATACAATGACGACGATTTGAAGACGATTACAGGCGCATTTGTTAATAAAAAAAGATAAAAGCAATAATTGTGCTCATTCTGGGGGACCCGATTGGACATGCCTGATATGATGGCATCGAGTTCTTCTCTGCTTTGACCTTTCTTTCAGTCATATCGCATCGAATAAAATGACGAAGATTCGGGGATGATAACAGGCGCATTTGTTAATAAAAAAAGATAAAAGCAATAATTGTGCTCATTCTGGGGGACCCCAATGGACATTACTAACACGACGGCATCGACTTCTTCTCTGCTCTTACCTTTCTGTCAGTCATATCGCATCGAATAAAATGACGAAAATTTGGGGATGGTAATAGGCGCATTCGTTAATAAACAAAGGTAAATGCAATGGTTGTGTCCCTTCTGGGGGATCGAAATGGACATTACTAATATGACGGCGTCGAGTTTTTCTCTGCTTTTACCTTTCTTTCTGTCATATCGAACCAAATACAATGACGACAATGTGACGATGATTTCAGGCGCCTTTGTTAATAAAAAACCGATACAAGCAATGATTGTGATGATTCTGGGGTACCCGATTGGACATGCCTGATATGACGGCATCGAGTTCTTCTCTGCTTTTACCTTTCTTTCAGTTATATCGCATCGAATAAATTGACGAAGCTTTGGGGATGATAACAGAGGCATTTGTTAATAAACAAAGGTAAAATCAATGGTTGTGTCGATTCTGGGGGACCCGAATGGACATTACTACCACGACGGCATCGAGTTCTTCTCTGCTTTTACCTTTCTTTCAGTCATAGTGCTTCAAATACAATGCCGAAGATTTGGGGGAGATAAGAGGCGCATTTGTTAATAAACAAAGGTAAAAGCAATGGTTGTGTCGATTCTGGGGGACCCAAATGGACATTACTAATATGACGGCGTCGAGTTTTTCTCTGCTTTTACCTTTCTTACTGTCATATCGCATCAAATACACTGACGACGATTTGAAAACGATTACAGGCGCATTTGTTAATAAAAAAAGATAAGAGCAATAATTGTGATGATTCTAGGGTAGCCGATTGGATATGCCTGATATGACGGCATCGAGTTCTTCTCTGCTTTTACCTTTCTTTCAGTTATATCGCATCGAATAAAATGACGAAGATTTGGGGATGATAACAGAGGCATTTGTTAATAAACAAAGGTAAAATCAATGGTTGTGTCGATTCTGGGGGACCCGAATGGACATTAATAAAACGACGGAATCGAGTTCTTCTCTGCTTTTACCTTTCTTTCAGTCATATTGCTTCAAATACAATGACGAAGATTTGGGGATGATAACAGGCGCAATTGATAATAAACAAAGGTAAAAACAATGGGTGTGTCGATTCTGGGGGACCCAAATGGACATTACTAATATGACGGCGTCGAGTTTTTCTCAGCTTTTACCTTTCTTTCTGTCATATCGCATCAAATACACTGACGACGATTTAAAGACGATTACAGGCGCATTTGTTAATAAAAAAAGATAAAAGCAATAATTGTGCTCATTCTGGGGGACCCGAATGGACATTACTAACACGACGGCATCGAGTTCTTCTCTGCTTTTATCTTTGTTTCAGTCATATTGCTTCAAATACAATGACGAAGATTTGGAGATGATAACAGGCGCATTTGATAATAAAAAAAGATAAAAGCAATAATTGTGCTCATTCTGGGGGACCCGAATGGACATTACTAACACGACGGCATCGAGCTCTTCTCTGCTTTTACCTTTCTATAAGTCATATTGCTTCAAATTCAATGACGAAGATTTGGGGATGATAACTGGCGCTTTTGTTAATAAAAAAAGATAAAAGCAATAATTGTGCTCATTCTGGGGGACCCGATTCGACATGCCTGATATGACGGCGTCGAGATCTTCTCTGCTTTTACCTTTCTTTCAGTCATATCGCATCGAATAAAATGACGAAGATTTGGGGATGATAACAGGCGCATTTGTTAATAAAAAAAGATAAAAGCAATAATTGTGCTCATTCTGGGGGACCCGAATGGACATTACTAACACGACGGCATCGAGTTCTTCTATGCTTTTACATTTCTTTCGGTCATATCCCATCAAATACAATGACGACACTTTGAGGATGATTTCAGGCGCCTTTGTTAATAAAAAAAAAGGTAAAAGCAATGATTTTGATGACTCTGGGGTACCCGATTGGACTTGCCTGATATGAGGGCATCGAGTTCTTCTCTGCTGTTACCTTTCTTTCAGTTATATCGCATCGAATAAAATGACGAAGATTTTGGAATGATAACCGGCGCATTTGTTCATAAACAATGGTAAAAGCAATGGTTGTGTCGATTCTGGGGGACCCAAATGGACATTACTATTATGACGGTGTCGAGTTCTTCTCTGCTTTTACCTTTCTTTCAATCATATCGCATCGAATAAAATGACGAAGATTTGAAGACGATTACAGGCGCATTTGTTAATAAAAAAAGATAAAAGCAATAATTGTGCTCATTCTGGGGGACCCGAATGGACATTACTAACACGACGGCATCGAGTTCTCCTCTGCTTTTACCTTTCTTTCATCCATATTGCTTCAAATACAATGACGAAGATTTGGGGATGATAACAGGCGCATTTGTTAATAAACAAAGGTAAAAGCAATGGTTGTGTCGATTCTGGGGGACCCAAATGGAGATTACTAATATGACGGCGTCGAGTTTTTCTCTGATTTTACCTTTGTTTCTGTCGTATCGCATCAAATACAGTGACGACGATTTGAAGATGATTACAGGCCCATTTGTTAATAAAAAAAGATAAAAGCAATAATTGTGATGATTCTAGGGTACCCGATTGGATATGCCTGATATGACGGCATCGAGTTCTTCTCTGCTTTTACCTTTCTTTCAGTTATACCGCATCGAATCAAATGACGAAGATTTGGGGATGATAACAGGCGCATTTGTTAATAAACAAAGGTAAAAGCAATGGTTGTGACGATTCTGGGGGACCCAAATGGACATTACTAATATGACGGCGTCGAGTTTTTCTCTGCTTTTACCTTTCTTTCTGTCATATCGCATCAAATACACTGACGACGATTCGAAGACGAATACAGGCGCATTTGTTAATAAAAAAAGATAAAAGCAATAATTGTGCTCATTCTGGGGGACCCGAATGGACATTACTAACACGTCGGCATCGACTTCTTCTCTGCTCTTATCTTTGTTTCAGTCATATTGCTTCAAATACAATGACGAAGATTTGGAGATGATAACAGGCGCATTTGATAATAAAAAAAGATAAAAGCAATAATTGTGCTCATTCTGGGGGACCCGAATGGACATTACTAACACGACGGCATCGAGCTCTTCTCTGCTTTTACCTTTCTTTAAGTCATATCGCTTCAAATTCAATGACGAAGATTTGGGGATGATAACTGGCGCGTTTGTTAATAAAAAAAGATAAAAGCAATAATTGTTCTCATTCTGGGGGACCCGATTCGACATGCCTGATATGACGGCGTCGAGTTCTTCTCTGCTTTTGAATTTCTTTCAGTCATATCGCATCGAATAAAATGACGAAGATTTGGGGATGATAACAGGCGCATTTGTTAATAAAAAAAGATAAAAGCAATAATTGTGCTCATTCTGAGGGACCCGAATGGACATTACTAACACGACGGCATCGAGTTCTCCTCTGCTTTTACCTTTCTTTCATCCATATTGCTTCAAATACAATGACGAAGATTTGGGGATGATAACAGGCGCATTTGTTAATAAACAAAGGTAAAAGCAATGGTTGTGTCGATTCTGGGGGACCCAAATGGAGATTACTAATATGACGGCGTCGAGTTTTTGTCTGCTTTTACCTTTCTTTCTGTCATATTGCATCACATACACTGACGACGATTTGAAGACGATTACAGGCGCATTTGTTAATTAAAAAAGATAAAAGCAATAATTGTGATGATTCTGGGGTACCCGATTGGATATACCTGATATGACGGCATCGAGTTCTTCTCTGCTTTTACCTTTCTTTCAGTTTTATCGCATCGAATAAAATGACGAAGATTTGGGGATGATAACAGGCGCATTTGTTAATAAACAAAGGTAAAAGCAATGGTTGTGACGATTCTGGGGGACCCGAATGGACATTACAAAAACGACGGAATCGAGTTCTTCTCTGCTTTTACCTTTCTTTCAGTCATATTGCTTCAAATACAATGACGAAGAATTGGGGATGATAACAGGCGCATTTGTTAATAAACAAAGGTAAAAGCAATGGTTGTGTCGATTCTGGGGGACCAAAATGGACATTACTAATATTACGGCGTCGAGTTTTTCTCTGCTTTTACCTGTCTTTCTGTCATATCGCATCAAATACACTGACGACGATTTGAAGACGATTACAGGCGCATTTGTTAATAAAAAAAGATAAAAGCAATAATTGTGCTCATTCTGGGGGACCCGAATGGACAATACTAACACGACGGCATCGAGTTCTTCTCTGCTTTTACCTTTCTTTCAGTCATATTGCTTCAAATACAATGACGAAGATTTGGGGATGTTAACAGGCGCATTTGTTAATGAACAAAGGTAAAAGCAATGGTTGCGTCGATCCTGGGGGACCCAAATGGACATTACTAATATGACGGCGTCGAGTTTTTATCTGCTTTTACCTTTCTTTCTGTCATGTCGCATCAAATACACTGATGACGATTTGAAGACGATGACAGGCGCATTTATTAATAAAAAAAGATACAAGCAATAATTGTGCTCATTCTGGGGGACCGAATGGACAATACTAACACGACGGCATCGAGTTCTTCTCTGCTTTTACCTTTCTTTCAGTTATATTACCTCAAATACAATGACGAAGATTTGGGGATGATAACAGGCGCATTTGTTAATAAAAAAATCTAAAAGCAATAATGGTGCTCATTCTGGGGAACCCGAATGGACATTACTAACACGACGCCATCGAGTTCTCCTCTGCTTTTACCTTTCTTTCAGTCATATTGCTTTAAATACAATGACAAAGATTTGGGGATGATAACAGGCGCATTTGTTAATAAACAAAGGTAAAAGCAATGGTTGTGTCGATTCTGGCGTACCCAAACGGACATTACTAATATGACGGCGTCGATTTTTTTTCTGCTTTTACCTTTCTTTCTGTCCTATCGCATCAAATACACTGACGACGATTTGAAGACGATTACAGCCGCATTTGTTAATAAAAAAACATAACAGCAATAATCGTGCTCTTTCTGGGGGACCCGAATGGACATTACTAACACGACGGCATGGAGTTCTCCTCTACTTTTACCTTTCTTTTAGTCATATTGCTTCAAATACAATGACGAAGATTTGGGGATGATAACAGGCGCATTTGTTAATAAACAAAGGTAAAAGCAATGGTTGTGACGATTCTGGGGGACCCGAATGGACATTACAAAAACGACGGAATCGAGTTCTTCTCTGCTTTTACCTTTCTTTCAGTCATATTGCTTCAAATACAATGACGAAGATTTGGGGATGATAACAGGCGCATTTGTTAATAAACAAAGGTAAAAGCAATGGTTGTGTCGATTCTGGGGGACCAAAATGGACATTACTAATATTACGGCGTCGAGTTTTTCTCTGCTTTTACCTTTCTTTCTGTCATATCGCATCAAATACACTGACGACGATTCGAAGACGAATACAGGCGCATTTGTTAATAAAAAAAGATAAAAGCAATAATTGTGCTCATTCTGGGGGACCCGAATGGACATTACTAACACGTCGGCATCGACTTCTTCTCTGCTCTTATCTTTGTTTAAGTCATATCGCTTCAAATTCAATGACGAAGATTTGGGGATGATAACTGGCGCGTTTGTTAATAAAAAAAGATAAAAGCAATAATTGTTCTCATTCTGGGGGACCCGATTCGACATGCCTGATATGACGGCGTCGAGTTCTTCTCTGCTTTTGAATTTCTTTCAGTCATATCGCATCGAATAAAATGGCGAAGATTTGGGGATGATAACAGGCGCATTTGTTAATAAAAAAAGATAAAAGCAATAATTGTGCTCATTCTGAGGGACCTGAATGGACATTACTAACACGACGGCATCGAGTTCTCCTCTGCTTTTACCTTTCTTTCATCCATATTGCTTCAAATACAATGACGAAGATTTGGGGATAATAACAGGCGCATTTGTTAATAAACAAAGGTAAAAGCAATGGTTGTGTCGATTCTGGGGGACCCAAATGGAGATTACTAATATGACGGCGTCGAGTTTTTGTCTGCTTTTACCTTTCTTTCTGTCATATTGCATCACATACACTGACGACGATTTGAAGACGATTACAGGCGCATTTGTTAATTAAAAAAGATAAAAGCAATAATTGTGATGATTCTGGGGTACCCGATTGGATATACCTGATATGACGGCATCGAGTTCTTCTCTGCTTTTACCTTTCTTTCAGTTTTATCGCATCGAATAAAATGACGAAGATTTGGGGATGATAACAGGCGCATTTGTTAATAAACAAAGGTAAAAGCAATGGTTGTGACGATTCTGGGGGACCCGAATGGACATTACAAAAACGACGGAATCGAGTTCTTCTCTGCTTTTACCTTTCTTTCAGTCATATTGCTTCAAATACAATGACGAAGATTTGGGGATGAGAACAGGCGCATTTGTTAATAAACAAAGGTAAAAGCAATGGTTGTGTCGATTCTGGGGGACCAAAATGGACATTACTAATATTACGGCGTCGAGTTTTTCTCTGCTTTTACCTTTCTTTCTGTCATATCGCATCAAATACACTGACGACGATTTGAAGACGATTACAGGCGCATTTGTTAATAAAAAAAGATAAAAGCAATAATTGTGCTCATTCTGGGGGACCCGAATGGACAATACTAACACGACGGCATCGAGTTCTTCTCTGCTTTTACCTTTCTTTCAGTCATATTGCTTCAAATACAATGACGAAGATTTGGGGATGTTAACAGGCGCATTTGTTAATGAACAAAGGTAAAAGCAATGGTTGCGTCGATCCTGGGGGACCCAAATGGACATTACTAATATGACGGCGTCGAGTTTTTATCTGCTTTTACCTTTCTTTCTGTCATGTCGCATCAAATACACTGATGACGATTTGAAGACGATGACAGGCGCATTTATTAATAAAAAAAGATACAAGCAATAATTGTGCTCATTCTGGGGGACCGAATGGACAATACTAACACGACGGCATCGAGTTCTTCTCTGCTTTTACCTTTCTTTCAGTTATATTACCTCAAACACAATGACGAAGATTTGGGGATGATAACAGGCGCATTTGTTAATAAAAAAATCTAAAAGCAATAATGGTGCTCATTCTGGGGAACCCGAATGGACATTACTAACACGACGCCATCGAGTTCTTCTCTGCTTTTACCTTTCTTTCAGTCATATTGCTTTAAATACAATGACAAAGATTTGGGGATGATAACAGGCGCATTTGTTAATAAACAAAGGTAAAAGCAATGGTTGTGTCGATTCTGGCGTACCCAAACGGACAATACTAATATGACGGCGTCGATTTTTTTTCTGCTTTTACCTTTCTTTCTGTCCTATCGCATCAAATACACTGACGACGATTTGAAGACGATTACAGCCGCATTTGTTAATAAAAAAACATAACAGCAATAATCGTGCTCTTTCTGGGGGACCCGAATGGACATTACTAACACGACGGCATGGAGTTCTTCTCTACTTTTACCTTTCTTTTAGTCATATTGCTTCAAATACAATGACGAAGATTTGGGGATGATAACAGGCGCATTTGTTAATAAACAAAGGTAAAAGCAATGGTTGTGACGATTCTGGGGGACCCGAATGGACATTACAAAAACGACGGAATCGAGTTCTTCTCTGCTTTTACCTTTCTTTCAGTCATATTGCTTCAAATACAATGACGAAGATTTGGGGATGATAACAGGCGCATTTGTTAATAAACAAAGGTAAAAGCAATGGTTGTGTCGATTCTGGGGGACCAAAATGGACATTACTAATATTACGGCGTCGAGTTTTTCTCTGCTTTTACCTTTCTTTCTGTCATATCGCATCAAATACACTGACGACGATTTGAAGACGATTACAGGCGCATTTGTTAATAAAAAAAGATAAAAGCAATAATTGTGCTCATTCTGGGGGACCCGAATGGACAATACTAACACGACGGCATCGAGTTCTTCTCTGCTTTTACCTTTCTTACAGTCATATTGCTTCAAATACAATGACGAAGATTTGGGGATGTTAACAGGCGCATTTGTTAATGAACAAAGGTAAAAGCAATGGTTGCGTCGATCCTGGGGGACCCAAATGGACATTACTAATATGACGGCGTCGAGTTTTTATCTGCTTTTACCTTTCTTTCTGTCATGTCGCATCAAATACACTGATGACGATTTGAAGACGATGACAGGCGCATTTATTAATAAAAAAAGATACAAGCAATAATTGTGCTCATTCTGGGGGACCGAATGGACAATACTAACACGACGGCATCGAGTTCTTCTCTGCTTTTACCTTTCTTTCAGTTATATTACCTCAAATACAATGACGAAGATTTGGGGATGATAAAAGGCGCATTTGTTAATAAAAAAATCTAAAAGCAATAATGGTGCTCATTCTGGGGAACCCGAATGGACATTACTAACACGACGCCATCGAGTTCTTCTCTGCTTTTACCTTTCTTTCAGTCATATTGCTTTAAATACAATGACAAAGATTTGGGGATGATAACAGGCGCATTTGTTAATAAACAAAGGTAAAAGCAATGGTTGTGTCGATTCTGGCGTACCCAATCGGACATTACTAATATGACGGCGTCGATTTTTTTTCTGCTTTTACCTTTCTTTCTGTCCTATCGCATCAAATACACTGACGACGATTTGAAGACGATTACAGCCGCATTTGTTAATAAAAAAACATAACAGCAATAATCGTGCTCTTTCTGGGGGACCCGAATGGACATTACTAACACGACGGCATGGAGTTCTTCTCTACTTTTACCTTTCTTTTAGTCATATTGCTTCAAATACAATGACGAAGACGTGGGGATGATAACAGGCGCATTTGTTAATAAACAAAGGTAAAAGCAATGGTTGTGTCGATTCTGGGGGACCCAAATGGACATTAATAATATGACGGCGTCGAGTTTTTCTCTGCTTTTACCATTGTTTCTGTCGTATCGCATCAAATACTATGACGACGATTTGAATACGATTACAGGCGCATTTGTTACTAAAGAAAGATAAAAGCAATAAGTGTGCTCATTCTGGGGGACCCGATTGGACATGCCTGATATGACGGCATCGAGTTCTTCTCTGCTTTTACCTTTCTTTCAGTCATATCGCATCGATTAAAATGACGAAGTTTCGGGGATGATAACAGGCGCATTTGTTAATAAAAAAAGATAAAAGCAATAATTGTGCTCATTCTGGGGGACCCGAATGGACATTACTAACACGACGGCATCGAGTTCCTCTCTGCTTTTACCTTTCTTTCAGTCATATTGCTTTATATACAATGACAAAGATTTGGGGATGATAACAGGCGCATTTGTTAATAAACAAAGGTAAAAGCAATGGTTGTGTCGATTCTGGGGTACCCAAAGGGACATTACTAATATGACGGCGTCGATTTTTTTTCTTCTTTTACCTTTCTTTCTGTCCTATCGCATCAAATACACTGACGACCATTTGAAAACGATTACAGCCGCATTTGTTAATAAAAAAACATAAAAGCAATAATTGTGCTCTTTCTGGGGGACCCGAATGGACATTACTAACACGACGGCATGGAGTTCTTCTCTACTTTTACCTTTCTTTTAGTCATATTGCTTCAAATACAATGACGAAGACGTGGGGATGATAACAGGCGCATTTGTTAATAAACAAAGGTAAAAGCAATGGTTGTGTCGATTCTGGGGGACCCAAATGGACATTAATAATATGACGGCGTCGAGTTTTTCTCTGCTTTTACCATTGTTTCTGTCGTATCGCATCAAGTACTATGACGACGATATGAATACGATTACAGGCGCATTTGTTACTAAAAAAAGATAAAAGCAATAAGTGTGCTCATTCTGGGGGACCCGATTGGACATGCCTGATATGACGGCATCGAGTTCTTCTCTGCTTTTACCTTTCAGTCATATCGCATCGATTAAAATGACGAAGTTTCGGGGATGATAACAGGCGCATTTGTTAATAAAAAAAGATAAAAGCAATAATTGTGCTCATTCTGGGGGACCCGAATGGACATTACAAAAACGACGGAATCGAGTTCTTCTCTGCTTTTACCTTTCTTTCAGTCATATTGCTTCAAATACAATGACGAAGATTTGGGGATGATAACAGGCGCATTTGTTAATAAACAAAGGTAAAAGCAATGGTTGTGTCGATTCTGGGGGACCGAAATGTACATTACTAATATAACGGCGTCGAGTTCTTCTCTGCTTTTACCTTTCTTTCTGTCATATCGCATCAAATACACTGACGACGATTTGAAGACGATTACAGGCGCATTTGTTAATAAAAAAAGATAAAAGCAATAATTGTGCTCATTCTGGGGGACCCGAATGGACATTACTAACACGTCGGCATCGACTTCTTCTCTGCTCTTATCTTTGTTTCAGTCATATTGCTTCAAATACAATGACGAAGATTTGGAGATGATAACAGGCGCATTTGATAATAAAAAAAGATAAAAGCAATAATTGTGCTCATTCTGGGGGACCCGAATGGACATTACTAACACGACGGCATCGAGCTCTTCTCTGCTTTTACCTTTCTTTAAGTCATATCGCTTCAAATTCAATGACGAAGATTTGGGGATGATAACTGGCGCGTTTGTTAATAAAAAAAGATAAAAGCAATAATTGTTCTCATTCTGGGGGACCCGATTCGACATGCCTGATATGACGGCGTCGAGTTCTTCTCTGCTTTTGAATTTCTTTCAGTCATATCGCATCGAATAAAATGGCGAAGATTTGGGGATGATAACAGGCGCATTTGTTAATAAAAAAAGATAAAAGCAATAATTGTGTTCATTCTGAGGGACCCGAATGGACATTACTAACACGACGGCATCGAGTTCTCCTCTGCTTTTACCTTTCTTTCATCCATATTGCTTCAAATACAATGACGAAGATTTGGGGATGATAACAGGCGCATTTGTTAATAAACAAAGGTAAAAGCAATGGTTGTGTCGATTCTGGGGGACCCATAATGGAGATTACTAATATGACGGCGTCGAGTTTTTGTCTGCTTTTACCTTTCTTTCTGTCATATTGCATCACATACACTGACGACGATTTGAAGACGATTACAGGCGCATTTGTTAATTAAAAAAGATAAAAGCAATAATTGTGATGATTCTGGGGTACCCGATTGGATATACCTGATATGACGGCATCGAGTTCTTCTCTGCTTTTACCTTTCTTTCAGTTTTATCGCATCGAATAAAATGACGAAGATTTGGGGATGATAACAGGCGCATTTGTTAATAAACAAAGGTAAAAGCAATGGTTGTGACGATTCTGGGGGACCCGAATGGACATTACAAAAACGACGGAATCGAGTTCTTCTCTGCTTTTACCTTTCTTTCAGTCATATTGCTTCAAATACAATGACGAAGATTTGGGGATGATAACAGGCGCATTTGTTAATAAACAAAGGTAAAAGCAATGGTTGTGTCGATTCTGGGGGACCAAAATGGACATTACTAATATTACGGCGTCGAGTTTTTCTCTGCTTTTACCTTTCTTTCTGTCATATCGCATCAAATACACTGACGACGATTTGAAGACGATTACAGGCGCATTTGTTAATAAAAAAAGATAAAAGCAATAATTGTGCTCATTCTGGGGGACCCGAATGGACAATACTAACACGACGGCATCGAGTTCTTCTCTGCTTTTACCTTTCTTTCAGTCATATTGCTTCAAATACAATGACGAAGATTTGGGGATGTTAACAGGCGCATTTGTTAATGAACAAAGGTAAAAGCAATGGTTGCGTCGATCCTGGGGGACCCAAATGGACATTACTAATATGACGGCGTCGAGTTTTTATCTGCTTTTACCTTTCTTTCTGTCATGTCGCATCAAATACACTGATGACGATTTGAAGACGATGACAGGCGCATTTATTAATAAAAAAAGATACAAGCAATAATTGTGCTCATTCTGGGGGACCGAATGGACAATACTAACACGACGGCATCGAGTTCTTCTCTGCTTTTACCTTTCTTTCAGTTATATTACCTCAAATACAATGACGAAGATTTGGGGATGATAACAGGCGCATTTGTTAATAAAAAAATCTAAAAGCAATAATGGTGCTCATTCTGGGGAACCCGAATGGACATTACTAACACGACGCCATCGAGTTCTTCTCTGCTTTTACCTTTCTTTCAGTCATATTGCTTTAAATACAATGACAAAGATTTGGGGATGATAACAGGCGCATTTGTTAATAAACAAAGGTAAAAGCAATGGTTGTGTCGATTCTGGCGTACCCAAACGGACAATACTAATATGACGGCGTCGATTTTTTTTCTGCTTTTACCTTTCTTTCTGTCCTATCGCATCAAATACACTGACGACGATTTGAAGACGATTACAGCCGCATTTGTTAATAAAAAAACATAACAGCAATAATCGTGCTCTTTCTGGGGGACCCGAATGGACATTACTAACACGACGGCATGGAGTTCTTCTCTACTTTTACCTTTCTTTTAGTCATATTGCTTCAAATACAATGACGAAGATTTGGGGATGATAACAGGCGCATTTGTTAATAAACAAAGGTAAAAGCAATGGTTGTGACGATTCTGGGGGACCCGAATGGACATTACAAAAACGACGGAATCGAGTTCTTCTCTGCTTTTACCTTTCTTTCAGTCATATTGCTTCAAATACAATGACGAAGATTTGGGGATGATAACAGGCGCATTTGTTAATAAACAAAGGTAAAAGCAATGGTTGTGTCGATTCTGGGGGACCAAAATGGACATTACTAATATTACGGCGTCGAGTTTTTCTCTGCTTTTACCTTTCTTTCTGTCATATCGCATCAAATACACTGACGACGATTTGAAGACGATTACAGGCGCATTTGTTAATAAAAAAAGATAAAAGCAATAATTGTGCTCATTCTGGGGGACCCGAATGGACAATACTAACACGACGGCATCGAGTTCTTCTCTGCTTTTACCTTTCTTTCAGTCATATTGCTTCAAATACAATGACGAAGATTTGGGGATGTTAACAGGCGCATTTGTTAATGAACAAAGGTAAAAGCAATGGTTGCGTCGATCCTGGGGGACCCAAATGGACATTACTAATATGACGGCGTCGAGTTTTTATCTGCTTTTACCTTTCTTTCTGTCATGTCGCATCAAATACACTGATGACGATTTGAAGACGATGACAGGCGCATTTATTAATAAAAAAAGATACAAGCAATAATTGTGCTCATTCTGGGGGCCCGAATGGACAATACTAACACGACGGCATCGAGTTCTTCTCTGCTTTTACCTTTCTTTCAGTTATATTACCTCAAATACAATGACGAAGATTTGGGGATGATAAAAGGCGCATTTGTTAATAAAAAAATCTAAAAGCAATAATGGTGCTCATTCTGGGGAACCCGAATGGACATTACTAACACGACGCCATCGAGTTCTTCTCTGCTTTTACCTTTCTTTCAGTCATATTGCTTTAAATACAATGACAAAGATTTGGGGATGATAACAGGCGCATTTGTTAATAAACAAAGGTAAAAGCAATGGTTGTGTCGATTCTGGCGTACCCAATCGGACATTACTAATATGACGGCGTCGATTTTTTTTCTGCTTTTACCTTTCTTTCTGTCCTATCGCATCAAATACACTGACGACGATTTGAAGACGATTACAGCCGCATTTGTTAATAAAAAAACATAACAGCAATAATCGTGCTCTTTCTGGGGGACCCGAATGGACATTACTAACACGACGGCATGGAGTTCTTCTCTACTTTTACCTTTCTTTTAGTCATATTGCTTCAAATACAATGACGAAGACGTGGGGATGATAACAGGCGCATTTGTTAATAAACAAAGGTAAAAGCAATGGTTGTGTCGATTCTGGGGGACCCAAATGGACATTAATAATATGACGGCGTCGAGTTTTTCTCTGCTTTTACCATTGTTTCTGTCGTATCGCATCAAATACTATGACGACGATTTGAATACGATTACAGGCGCATTTGTTACTAAAAAAAGATAAAAGCAATAAGTGTGCTCATTCTGGGGGACCCGATTGGACATGCCTGATATGACGGCATCGAGTTCTTCTCTGCTTTTACCTTTCTTTCAGTCATATCGCATCGATTAAAATGACGAAGTTTCGGGGATGATAACAGGCGCATTTGTTAATAAAAAAAGATAAAAGCAATAATTGTGCTCATTCTGGGGGACCCGAATGGACATTACTAACACGACGGCATCGAGTTCCTCTCTGCTTTTACCTTTCTTTCAGTCATATTGCTTTATATACAATGACAAAGATTTGGGGATGATAACAGGCGCATTTGTTAATAAACAAAGGTAAAAGCAATGGTTGTGTCGATTCTGGGGTACCCAAAGGGACATTACTAATATGACGGCGTCGATTTTTTTTCTTCTTTTACCTTTCTTTCTGTCCTATCGCATCAAATACACTGACGACCATTTGAAAACGATTACAGCCGCATTTGTTAATAAAAAAACATAAAAGCAATAATTGTGCTCTTTCTGGGGGACCCGAATGGACATTACTAACACGACGGCATGGAGTTCTTCTCTACTTTTACCTTTCTTTTAGTCATATTGCTTCAAATACAATGACGAAGACGTGGGGATGATAACAGGCGCATTTGTTAATAAACAAAGGTAAAAGCAATGGTTGTGTCGATTCTGGGGGACCCAAATGGACATTAATAATATGACGGCGTCGAGTTTTTCTCTGCTTTTACCATTGTTTCTGTCGTATCGCATCAAGTACTATGACGACGATATGAATACGATTACAGGCGCATTTGTTACTAAAAAAAGATAAAAGCAATAAGTGTGCTCATTCTGGGGGACCCGATTGGACATGCCTGATATGACGGCATCGAGTTCTTCTCTGCTTTTACCTTTCAGTCATATCGCATCGATTAAAATGACGAAGTTTCGGGGATGATAACAGGCGCATTTGTTAATAAAAAAAGATAAAAGCAATAATTGTGCTCATTCTGGGGGACCCGAATGGACATTACTAACACGACGGCATCGAGTTCCTCTCTGCTTTTACCTTTCTTTCAGTCATATTGCTTTATATACAATGACAAAGATTTGGGGATGATAACAGGCGCATTTGTTAATAAACAAAGGTAAAAGCAATGGTTGTGTCGATTCTGGGGTACCCAAAGGGACATTACTAATATGACGGCGTCGATTTTTTTTCTTCTTTTACCTTTCCTTCTGTCCTATCGCATCAAATACACTGACGACCATTTGAAGACGATTACAGCCGCATTTGTTAATAAAAAAACATAAAAGCAATAATTGTGCTCTTTCTGGGGGAACCGAATGGACATTACTAACACGACGGCATGGAGTTCTTCTCTACTTTTACCTTTCTTTTAGTCATATTGCTTCAAATACAATGACGAAGACGTGGGGATGATAACAGGCGCATTTGTTAATAAACAAAGGTAAAAGCAATGGTTGTGTCGATTCTGGGGGACCCAAATGGACATTAATAATATGACGGCGTCGAGTTTTTCTCTGCTTTTACCATTGTTTCTGGCGTATCGCATCAAATACAATGACGACGATTTGAAGACGATTACAGGCGCATTTGTTAATAAATAAACATAAAAGCAATAATTCTGCTCATTCTGGGGGACCCGATTGGACATGCCTGATATGACGGCATCGAGTTCTTCTCTGCTGTTACCTTTCTTTCAGTTATAACGCATCGAATTAAATGACGAAGATTTGGGGATGATAACAGGCGCATTTGTTAATGAACAAAGGTAAAAGCAATGGTTGCGTCGATTCTGGGGGACCCAAATGGACATTGATAATATGACGGCGTCGAGTTTTTCTCTGCTTTTACCTTTCTTTCTGTCATATCGCATAAAATACACTGATGACGATTTGACGACGATGACAGGCGCATTTATTAATAAAAAAGATACAAGCAATAATTGTGCTCATTCTGGGGGACCGAATGGACATTACTAACACGACGGCATCGAGTTCTTCTCTGCTTTTACCTTTCTTTCAGTCATATTGCTTCAAACACAATGACGAAGATTTGGGGAAGATAACAGGCGCATTTGTTAATAAACAAAGGTAAAAGCAATGGTTGTGTCGATTCTCGGGGACCCAAATGGACATTACTAATATGACGGCGTAGAGTTTTTCTCTGCTTTTACCTTTCTGTCTGTCATATCGCATCAAGTACACTGACGACGATTTAAAGACGATTACAGGCGCATTTGTTAATAAAAAAAGATAAAAGCAATAATTGTGCTCATTCTGGGGGACCCGAATGGACAATACTAACACGACGGCATCGAGTTCGTCTCTGCTTTTACCTTTCTTTCAGTCATATTGCTTCAAATACAGTGACGAAGATTTGGGGATGATTACAGGCGCATTTGTTAATAAACAAAGGTAAAAGCAATGGTTGTGTCGATTCTGGGGGATCCAAATGGACATTACTAATATGACGCCGTCGAGTTTTTCTCTGATTTTACCTTTGTTTCTGTCGTATCGCATCAAATACAGTGACGACGATTTGAAGATGATTACAGGCGCATTTGTTAATAAAAAAAGATAAAAGCAATAATTGTGATGATTCTAGGGTACCCGATTGGATATGCCTGATATGACGGCATCGAGTGCTTCTCTGCTTTTACCTTTCTTTCAGTTATATCGCATCGAATAAAATGACGAAGATTTGGAGATGATAACAGGCGCATTTGTTAATAAACAAAGGTAAAAGCAATGGTTGTGACGATTCTGGGGGACCCGAATGGACATTACTAACACGACGGAATCGAGTTCTGCTCTGCTTTTACCTTTCTTTCAGTCATATTGCTTCAAATACAATGACGAAGATTTGGGGATGATAACAGGCGCATTTGATAATAAACAAAGGTAAAAACAATGGGTGTGTCGATTCTGGGGGACCCAAATAGACATTACTAATATGACGGCGTCGAGTTTTTCTCTGCTTTTACCTTTCTTTCTGTCATATCGCATCAAATACACTGACGACGATTTGAAGACGATTACAGGCGCATTTGTTAATAAAAAAAGATAAAAGCAATAATTGTGCTCATTCTGGGGGACCCGAATGGACAATACTAACACGACGGCATCGAGTTCTTCTCTGCTTTTACCTTTCTTTCAGTCATATTGCTTCAAATACAATGACGAAGATTTGGGGATGTTAACAGGCGCATTTGTTAATGAACAAAGGTAAAAGCAATGGTTGCGTCGATTCTGGGGGACCCAAATGGACATTACTAATATGACGGCGTCGAGTTTTTATCTGCTTTTACCTTTCTTTCTGTCATGTTGCATCAAATACACTGATGACGATTTGAAGACGATGACAGGCGCCTTTATTAATAAAAAAAGATACAAGCAATAATTGTGCTCATTCTGGGGGACCGAATGGACAATACTAACACGACGGCATCGAGTTCTTCTCTGCTTTTACCTTTCTTTCAGTTATATTACCTCAAATACAATGACGAAGATTTGGGGATGATAACAGGCGCATTTGTTAATAAAAAAATCTAACAGCAATAATGGTGCTCATTCTGGGGAACCCGAATGGACATTACTAACACGACGCCATCGAGTTCTTCTCTGCTTTTACCTTTCTTTCAGTCATATTGCTTTAAATACAATGACAAAGATTTGGGGATGATAACAGGCGCATTTGTTAATAAACAAAGGTAAAAGCAATGGTTGTGTCGATTCTGGCGTACCCAAAGGGACATTACTAATATGACGGCGTCGATTTTTTTTCTGCTTTTACCTTTCTTTCTGTCCTATCGCATCAAATACACTGACGACGATTTGAAGACGATTACAGCCGCATTTGTTAATAAAAAAACATAAAAGCAATAATTGTGCTCTTTCTGGGGGACCCGAATGGACATTACTAACACGACGGCATGGAGTTCTCCTCTACTTTTACCTTTCTTTTAGTCATATTGCTTCAAATACAATGACGAAGACGTGGGGATGATAACAGGCGCATTTGTTAATAAACAAAGGTAAAAGCAATGGTTGTGTCGATTCTGGGGGACCCAAATGGACATTAATAATATGACGGCGTCGAGTTTTTCTCTGCTTTTACCATTGTTTCTGTCGTATCGCATCAAATACTATGACGACGATTTGAATACGATTACAGGCGCATTTGTTACTAAAAAAAGATAAAAGCAATAAGTGTGCTCATTCTGGGGGACCCGATTGGACATGCCTGATATGACGGCATCGAGTTCTTCTCTGCTTTTACCTTTCTTTCAGTCATATCGCATCGATTAAAATGACGAAGTTTCGGGGATGATAACAGGCGCATTTGTTAATAAACAAAGGTAAAAGCAATGGTTGTGTCGATTCTGGGGGATCCAAATGGACATTACTAATATGACGCCGTCGAGTTTTTCTCTGATTTTACCTTTGTTTCTGTCGTATCGCATCAAATACAGTGACGACGATTTGAAGATGATTACAGGCGCATTTGTTAATAAAAAAAGATAAAAGCAATAATTGTGATGATTCAAGGGTACCCGATTGGATATGCCTCATATGACGGCATCGAGTTCTTCTCTGCTTTTACCTTTCTTTCAGTTTTATCGCATGGAATAAAATGACGAAGATTTGGGGATGATAACAGGCGCATTTGTTAATAAACAAAGGTAAAAGCAATGGTTGTGACGATTCTGGGGGACCCGAATGGACATTACAAAAACGACGGAATCGAGTTCTTCTCTGCTTTTACCTTTCTTTCAGTCATATTGCTTCAAATACAATGACGAAGATTTGGGGATGATAACAGGCGCATTTGTTAATAAACAAAGGTAAAAGCAATGGTTGTGTCGATTCTGGGGGACCAAAATGGACATTACTAATATTACGGCGTCGAGTTTTTCTCTGCTTTTACCTTTCTTTGTGTCATATCGCATCAAATACACTGACGACGATTTGAAGACGATTACAGGCGCATTTGTTAATAAAAAAAGATAAAAGCAATAATTGTGCTCATTCTGGGGGACCCGAATGGACAATACTAACACGACGGCATCGAGTTCTTCTCTGCTTTTACCTTTCTTTCAGTCATATTGCTTCAAATACAATGACGAAGATTTGGGGATGTTAACAGGCGCATTTGTTAATGAACAAACGTAAAAGCAATGGTTGCGTCGATTCTGGGGGACCCAAATGGACATTACTAATATGACGGCGTCGAGTTTTTATCTGCTTTTACCTTTCTTTCTGTCATATCGCATCAAATACACTGACGACGATTTGAAGACGATTACAGGCGCATTTATTAATAAAAAAAGATTAAAGCAATAAATGTGCTCATTCTGGGGGACCCGAATGGACATTACTAACACGACGACATCGAGTTCTTCTCTGCTTTTACCTTTCTTTCAGTCATATTGCTTCAAATACAATGACGAAGATTTGGAGATGATAACAGGCGCATTTGATAATAAAAAAACATAAATGCAATAATTGTGCTCATTCTGGGGGACCCGAATGGACATTACTAACACGACGGCATCGAGTTCTTCTCTGCTTATACCTTTCTTTAAGTCATATTGCTTTAAATACAATGACGAAGATTTGGGGATGACAACAGGCGCATTTGTTAATAAAAAAGATAAAAGCGATATTGTGCTCATTCTGGGGGACCCGAATGGACACTACTAACACGACGGCATCGAGTTCTTCTCTGCTTTTACCTTTCTTTCAGTCATATTGCTTCAAATACAATGACGAAGATTTGGGGATGATAACTGGCGCGTTTGTTAATAAAAAATGATAAAAGCAATAATTGTGCTCATTCTAGGGGACCCGATTGGACATGCCTGATATGACGGTGTCGAGTTCTTCTCTGCTTTTACCTTTCTTTCAATCATATCGCATCGAATAAAATGACGAAGATTTGGGGATGATAACAGGCGCATTTGTTAATAAAAAAAGATAAAAGCAATAATTGTGCTCATTCTGGGGGACCCGAATGGACATAACTAACACGACGGCATCGAGTTCTTCTCTGCTTTTACCTTTCTTTCATCCATATTGCTTCAAATACAATGACGAAGATTTGGGGATGATAACAGGCGCATTTGTTAATAAACAAAGGTAAAAGCAATGGTTGTGTCGATTCTGGGGGACCCAAATGGACATTACTAACATGACGGCGTCGAGTTTTTCTCTGCTGTTACCTTTCTTTCTGTCCTATCGCATCAAATACACTGACGACGATTTGAAGACGATTACAGCCGCATTTGCTAATAAAAAAACATAAAAGCAATAATTGTGCTCTTTCTGGGGGACCCGAATGGACAATACTAACACGAGAGCATGGAGTTCTTCTCTACTTTTACCGTTCTTTTAGTCATATTGCTTCAAATACAATGACGAAGACGTGGGGATGATAACAGGCGCATTTGTTAATAAACAAAGGTAAAAGCAATGGTTGTGTCGATTCTGGGGGACCCCAATGAACATTACTAAAATGACGCCGTCGAGTTTTTCTCTGCTTTTACCTTTGTTTCTGTCGTATCGCATCAAATACAATGACGACGATTTGAAGACGATTGCAGGCGCATTTGTTAATTAAAAAAGATAAAAGCAATAATTGTGATGATTCTGGGGTACCCGATTGGATATGCCTGATATGACGGCATCGAGTTCTTCTCTGCTTTTACCTTTCTTTCAGTTTTATCGCATCGAATAAAATGACGAAGATTTGGGGATGATAACAGGCGCATTTGTTAATAAACAAAGGTAAAAGCAATGGTTGTGACGATTCTGGGGGACCCGAATGGACATTACAAAAACGACGGAATCGAGTTCTTCTCTGCTTTTACCTTTCTTTCAGTTATATCGCATCGAATAAATTGACGAAGCTTTGGGGATGATAACAGAGGCATTTGTTAATAAACAAAGGTAAAATCAATGGTTGTGTCGATTCTGGGGGACCCGAATGGACATTACTACCACGACGGCATCGAGTTCTTCTCTGCTTTTACCTTTCTTTCAGTCATAGTGCTTCAAATACAATGCCGAAGATTTGGGGGAGATAACAGGCGCATTTGTTAATAAACAAAGGTAAAAGCAATGGTTGTGTCGATTCTGGGGGACCCAAATGGACATTACTAATATGACGGCGTCGAGTTTTTCTCTGCTTTTACCTTTCTTACTGTCATATCGCATCAAATACACTGACGACGATTTGAAAACGATTACAGGCGCATTTGTTAATAAAAAAAGATAAGAGCAATAATTGTGCTCATTCTGGGGGACCCGAATGGACATTACTAACACGACGACATCGAGTTCATCTCTGCTTTTACCTTTCTTTCAGTCATATTGCTTCAAATACAGTGACGAAGATTTGGGGATGATAACAGGCGCATTTGTTAATAAACAAAGGTAAAAGCAATGGTTGTGTCGATTCTGGGGGACCCAAATGGACATTACTAATATGACGCCGTCGAGTTTTTCTGTGATTTTACCTTTGTTTCTGTCGTATCGCATCAAATACAGTGACGACGATTTGAAGATGATTACAGGCGCATTTGTTAATAAAAAAAGATAAAAGCAATAATTGTTATGATTCTAGGGTACCCGATTGGATATGCCTGATATGACGGCATCGAGTTCTTCTCTGCTTTTACCTTTCTTTCAGTTATATCGCATCGAATAAAATGACGAAGATTTGGGGATGATAACAGGCGCATTTGTTAATAAACAATGGTAAAAGCAATGGTTGTGACGATTCTGGGGGACCCGAATGGACATTACTAAAACGACGGAATCGAGTTCTTCTCTGCTTTTACCTTTCTTTCAGTCATATTGCTTCAAATACAATGACGAAGATTTGGGGATGATAACAGGCGCATTTGATAATAAACAAAGGTAAAAACAATGGGTGTGTCGATTCTGGGGGACCCAAATGGACATTACTAATATGACGGCGTCGAGTTTTTCTCAGCTTTTACCTTTCTTTCTGTCATATCGCATCAAATACACTGACGACGATTTGAAGACGATTACAGGCGCATTTGTTAATAAAAAAGATAAAAGCAATAATTGTGCTCATTCTGGGGGACCCGAATGGACATTACTAACACGACGGCATCGAGTTCTTCTCTGCTTTTATCTTTGTTTCAGTCATATTGCTTCAAATACAATGACGAAGATTTGGAGATGATAACAGGCGCATTTGATAATAAAAAAAGATAAAAGCAATAATTGTGCTCATTCTGGGGGACCCGAATGGACATTACTAACACGACGGCATCGAGCTCTTCTCTGCTTTTACCTTTCTTTAAGTCATATTGCTTCAAATTCAATGACGAAGATTTGGGGATGATAACTGGCGCGTTTGTTAATAAAAAAAGATAAAAGCAATAATTGTGCTCATTCTGGGGGACCCGATTCGACATGCCTGATATGACGGCGTCGAGATCTTCTCTGCTTTTACCTTTCTTTCAGTCATATCGCATCGAATAAAATGACGAAGATTTGGGGATGATAAGAGGCGCATTTGTTAATAAAAAAAGATAAAAGCAATAATTGTGCTCATTCTGGGAGACCCGAATGGACATTACTAACACGACGGCATCGAGTTCTTCTCTGCTTTTACCTTTCGTTCATCCATATTGCTTCAAATACAATGACAAAGATTTGGGGATGATAACAGGCGCATTTGTTAATAAACAAAGGTAAAAGCAATGGTTGTGTCGATTCTGGGGGACCCAAATGGACATTACTAATATGACGGCGTCGAGTTTTTCTCTGCTTTTACCTTTCTTTCTGTCCTATCGCATCAAATACACTGACGACGATTTGAAGACGATTACAGCCGCATTTGCTAATAAAAAAACATAAAAGCAATAATTGTGCTCATTCTGGGGGACCCGAATGGACAATACTAACACGACGGCATCGAGTTCTTCTCTGCTTTTACCTTTCTTTCAGTCATATTGCTTCAAATACAATGACGAAGATTTGGGGATGTTAACAGGCGCATTTGTTAATGAACAAAGGTAAAAGCAATGGTTGCGTCGATTCTGGGGGACCCAAATGGACATTACTAATATGACGGCGTCGAGTTTTTATCTGCTTTTACCTTTCTTTCTGTCATGTCGCATCAAATACACTGATGACGATTTGAAGACGATGACAGGCGCATTTATTAATAAAAAAAGATACAAGCAATAATTGTGCTCATTCTGGGGGACCGAATGGACAATACTAACACGACGGCATCGAGTTCTTCTCTGCTTTTACCTTTCTTTCAGTTATAGTACCTCAAATACAATGACGAAGATTTGGGGATGATAACAGGCGCATTTGTTAATAAAAAAATCTAAAACCAATAATGGTGCTCATTCTGGGGAACCCGAATGGACATTACTAACACGACGCCATCGAGTTCTTCTCTGCTTTTACCTTTCTTTCAGTCATATTGCTTTAAATACAATGACAAAGATTTGGGGATGATAACAGGCGCATTTGTTAATAAACAAAGGTAAAAGCAATGGTTGTGTCGATTCTGGCGTACCCAAAGGGTCATTACTAATATGACGGCGTCGATTTTTTTTCTGCTTTTACCTTTCTTTCTGTCCTATCGCATCAAATACACTGACGACGATTTGAAGACGATTACAGCCGCATTTGTTAATAAAAAAACATAAAAGCAATAATTGTGCTCTTTCTGGGGGACCCGAATGGACATTACTAACACGACGGCATGGAGTTCTTCTCTACTTTTACCTTTCTTTTAGTCATATTGCTTCAAATACAATGACGAAGACGTGGGGATGATAACAGGCGCTTTTCTTAATAAACAAAGGTAAAAGCAATGGTTGTGTCGATTCTGGGGGACCCAAATGGACATTAATAATATGACGGCGTCGAGTTTTTCTCTGCTTTTACCATCGTTTCTGTCGTATCGCATCAAATACTATGACGACGATTTGAATACGATTACAGGCGCATTTGTTACTAAAAAAAGATAAAAGCAATAAGTGTGCTCATTCTGGGGGACCCGATTGGACATGCCTGATATGACGGCATCGAGTTCTTCTCTGCTTTTACCTTTCTTTCAGTCATATCGCATCGATTAAAATGACGAAGTTTCGGGGATGATAACAGGCGCATTTGTTAATAAAAAAAGATAAAAGCAATAATTGTGCTCATTCTGGGAGACCCGAATGGACATTACTAACACGACGGCATCGAGTTCCTCTCTGCTTTTACCTTTCTTTCAGTCATATTGCTTTATATACAATGACAAAGATTTGTGGATGATAACAGGCGCATTTGTTAATAAACAAAGGTAAAAGCAATGGTTGTGTCGATTCTGGGGTACCCAAAGGGACATTACTAATATGACGGCGTCGATTTTTTTTCTTCTTTTACCTTTCTTTCTGTCCTATCGCATCAAATACACTGACGACCATTTGAAGACGATTACAGCCGCATTTGTTAATAAAAAAACATAAAAGCAATAATTGTGCTCTTTCTGGGGGACCCGAATGGACATTACTAACACGACGGCATGGAGTTCTTCTCTACTTTTACCTTTCTTTTAGTCATATTGCTTCAAATACAATGACGAAGACGTGGGGATGATAACAGGCGCATTTGTTAATAAACAAAGGTAAAAGCAATGGTTGTGTCGATTCTGGGGGACCCAAATGGACATTAATAATATGACGGCGTCGAGTTTTTCTCTGCTTTTACCATTGTTTCTGGCGTATCGCATCAAATACAATGACGACGATTTGAAGACGATTACAGGCGCATTTGTTAATAAATAAACATAAAAGCAATAATTCTGCTCATTCTGGGGGACCCGATTGGACATGCCTGATATGACGGCATCGAGTTCTTCTGTGCTGTTACCTTTCTTTCAGTTATAACGCATCGAATTAAATGACGAAGATTTGGGGATGATAACGGGCGCATTTATTAATGAAAAAAGGTAAAAGCAATGGTTGCGTCGATTCTGGGGGACCCAAATGGACATTGATAATATGACGGCGTCGAGTTTTTCTCTGCTTTTACCTTTCTTTCTGTCATATCGCATCAAATACACTGATGACGATTTGAAGACGATGACAGGCGCATTTATTAATAAAAAAGATACAAGCAATAATTGTGCTCATTCTGGGGGACCGAATGGACATTACTAACACGACGGCATCGAGTTCTTCTCTGCTTTTACCTTTCTTTCAGTCATATTGCTTCAAACACAATGACGAAGATTTGGGGAAGATAACAGGCGCATTTGTTAATAAACAAAGGTAAGAGCAATGGTTGTGTCGATTCTCGGGGACCCAAATGGACAATACTAATATGACGGCGTAGAGTTTTTCTCTGCTTTTACCTTTCTGTCTGTCATATCGCATCAAGTCCACTGACGACGATTTAAAGACGATTACAGGCGCATTTGTTAATAAAAAAAGATAAAAGCAATAATTGTGCTCATTCTGGGGGACCCGAATGGACATTACTAACACGACGGCATCGAGTTCGTCTCTGCTTTTACCTTTCTTTCAGTCATATTGCTTCAAATACAGTGACGAAGATTTGGGGATGATTACAGGCGCATTTGTTAATAAACAAAGGTAAAAGCAATGGTTGTGTCGATTCTGGGGGATCCAAATGGACATTACTAATATGACGCCGTCGAGTTTTTCTCTGATTTTACCTTTGTTTCTGTCGTATCGCATCAAATACAATGACGACGATTTGAAGACGATTACAGACGCATTTGTTAATAAAAAAAGATAAAAGCAATAATTGTGATGATTCTAGGCTACCCGATTGGATATGCCTGATATGACGGCATCGAGTTCTTCTCTGCTTTTACCTTTCTTTCAGTTAAATCGCATCGAATAAAATGACGAAGATTTGGGGATGATAACAGGCGCATTTGTTAATAAACAAAGGTAAAAGCAATGGTTCTGACGATTCTGGGGGACCCGAATGGACATTACTAAAACGACGGAATCGAGTTCTTCTCTGCTTTTACCTTTCTTTCAGTCATATTGCTTCAAATACAATGACGAAGATTTGGTGATGATAACAGGCGCAGTTGATAATAAACAAAGGTAAAATCAATGGGTGTGTCGATTCTGGGGGACCCAAATGGACATTTCTAATATGACGGCGTCGAGTTTTTCTCTGCTTTTACCTTTCTTTCTGTCATATCGCATCAAATACACTGACGACGATTTGAAGACGATTACAGGGGCATTTATTAATAAAAAAAGATTAAAGCAATAAATGTGCTCATTCTGGGGGACCCGAATGGACATTACTAACACGACGACATCGAGTTCTTCTCTGCTTTTACCTTTCTTTCAGTCATATTGCTTCAAATACAATGACGAAGATTTGGAGATGATAACAGGCGCATTTGATAATAAAAAAACATAAATGGAATAATTGTGCTCATTCTGGGGGACCCGAATGGACATTACTAACACGACGGCATCGAGTTCTTCTCTGCTTATACCTTTCTTTAAGTCATATTGCTTTAAATACAATGACGAAGATTTGGGGATGACAACAGGCGCATTTGTTAATAAAAAAGATAAAAGCGATAATTGTGCTCATTCTGGGGGACCCGAATGGACACTACTAACACGACGGCATCGAGTTCTTCTCTGCTTTTACCTTTCTTTCAGTCATAGCGCATCGAATAAAATGACGAAGATTTGGGGATGATATCAGGCGCATTTGTTAATAAAAAAAGATAAAAGAAATAATTGTGCTCATTCTGGGGGACCCGAAAGGACATGACGAACACGACGGCATCGAGTTCTTCTCTGCTTTTACCTTTCTTTCAGTCATATTGCTTCAAATACGATGACGAAGATTAGGGGATGATAACAAGTGCATTTGTTAATAAACAAAGGTAAAAGCAATGGCTGTGTCGATTCTGGGGGACCCAAATGGACATTACTAATATGACGCCGTCGAGTTTTTCTCTGCTTTTACCTTCGTTTCTGTCGTATCGCATCAAATACAATGACGACGATTTGAAGACGATTACAGGCGCATTTGTTAATAAAAAAAAGATAAAAGCAATAATTGTGATGATTCTGGGGTACCCGATTGGATATGCCTGATATGACGGCATCGAGTTCTTCTCTGCTTTTACCTTTCCTTCAGTTATATCGCATCGAATAAAATGACGATGGTTTGGGGATGATAACAGGCGCATTTGTTAATGAACAAAGGTAAAAGGAATGGTTGTGTCGATTCTGGGGGACCCAAATGGAGATTACTAATATGACGGCGTCGAGTTTTTCTCTGCTTTTACCTTTCTTTCTGTCATATCGCATCACATACACTGACGACGATTTGAAGACGATTACAGGCGCATTTGTTGATAAAAAAAGATAAAAGCAATAATTGCGCTCATTCTGGGGGACCCGAATGGACATTACTAACACGACGGCATCGAGTTCACTTCTGCTTATACCTTTCTTTCAGTCATATTGCTTCAAATACAATGACGAAGATTTGGGGATGATAACAGGCGCATTTGTTAATAAACAAAGGTAAAAGCAATGGTTGTGTCGATTCTGGGGGACCCAAATGAACATTACTAAAATGACGCCGTCGAGTTTTTCTCTGCTTTTACCTTTGTTTCTGTCGTATCGCATCAAATACAATGACGACGATTTGAAGACGATTACAGGCGCATTTGTTAATTAAAAAAGATAAAAGCAATAATTGTGATGATTCTGGGGTACCCGATTGGATATGCCTGATATGACGGCATCGAGTTCTTCTCTGCTTTTACCTTTCTTTCAGTTTTATCGCATCGAAGAAAATGACGAAGATTTGGGGATGATAACAGGCGCATTTGTTAATAAACAAAGGTAAAAGCAATGGTTGTGACGATTCTGGGGGACCCAAATGGACATTGATAATATGACGGCGTCGAGTTTTTCTCTGCTTTTACCTTTCTTTCTGTCATATCGCATCAAATACACTGATGACAATTTGAAGACGATGACAGGCGCATTTGTTAATAAAAAAGATACAAGCAATAATTGTGCTCATTCTGGTGGACCGAATGGACATTACTAACACGACGGCATCGAGTTCTTCTCTGCTTTTACCTTTCTTTCAGTCATATTGCTTCAAATACAATGACGAAGATTTGGGGAAGATAACAGGCGCATTTGTTAATAAACAAAGGTAAAAGCAATGGTTGTGTCGATTCTCGGGGACCCAAATGGACATTACTAATATGAGGGCGTGGAGTTTTTCTCTGCTTTTACCTTTCTGTCTGTCATATCGCATCATATCGCACTGACGACGATTTGAAGACGATTACAGGCGCATTTGTTAATAAAAAAAGAAAAAAGCAATAATTGTGCTCATTCTGGGGGACCCGAATGGACATTACTAACACGACGGCATCGAGTTCATCTCTGCTTTTACCTTTCTTTCAGTCATATTGCTTCAAATACAGTGACGAAGATTTGGGGATGATAACAGGCGCATTTGTTAATAAACAAAGGTAAAAGCAATGGTTGTGTCGATTCTGGGGGACCCAAATGGACATTACTAATATGACGCCGTCGAGTGTTTCTCTGATTTTACCTTTGTTTCTGTCGTATCGCATCAAATACAGTGACGACGATTTGAAGATGATTACAGGCGCATTTGTTAATAAAAAAAGATAAAAGCAACAATTGTGATGATTCTAGGGTACCCGATTGGATATGCCTGATATGACGGCATCGAGTGCTTCTCTGCTTTTACCTTTCTTTCAGTTATATCGCATCGAATAAAATGACGAAGATTTGTAGATGATAACAGGCGCATTTGTTAATAAACAAAGGTAAAAGCAATGGTTGTGACGATTCTGGGGGACCCGAATGGACATTACTAAAACGACGGAATCGAGTTCTGCTCTGCTTTTACCTTTCTTTCAGTCATATTGCTTCAAATACAATGACGAAGATTTGGGGATGATAACAGGCGCATTTGATAATAAACAAAGGGAAAAACAATGGGTGCGTCGATTCTGGGGGACCCAAATGGACATTACTAATATGACGGCGTCGAGTTTTTCTCTGCTTTTACCTTTCTTTCTGTCATATCGCATCAAATACACTGACGACGATTTGAAGACGATTACAGGCGCATTTGTTAATAAAAAAAGATAAAAGCAATAATTGTGCTCATTCTGGGGGACCCGAATGGACAATACTAACACGACGGCATCGAGTTCTTCTCTGCTTTTACCTTTCTTTCAGTCATATTGCTTCAAATACAATGACGAAGATTTGGGGATGTTAACAGGCGCATTTGTTAATGAACAAAGGTAAAAGCAATGGTTGCGTCGATTCTGGGGGACCCAAATGGACATTACTAATATGACGGCGTCGAGTTTTTATCTGCTTTTACCTTTCTTTCTGTCATGTCGCATCAAATACACTGATGACGATTTGAAGACGATGACAGGCGCATTTATTAATAAAAAAAGATACAAGCAATAATTGTGCTCATTCTGGGGGACCGAATGGACAATACTAACACGACGGCATCGAGTTCTTCTCTGCTTTTACCTTTCTTTCAGTTATATTACCTCAAATACAATGACGAAGATTTGGGGATGATAACAGGCGCATTTGTTAATAAAAAAATCTAAAAGCAATAATGGTGCTCATTCTGGGGAACCCGAATGGACATTACTAACACGACGCCATCGAGTTCTTCTCTGCTTTTACCTTTCTTTCAGTCATATTGCTTTAAATACAATGACAAAGATTTGGGGATGATAACAGGCGCATTTGTTAATAAACAAAGGTAAAAGCAATGGTTGTGTCGATTCTGGCGTACCCAAAGGGACATTACTAATATGACGGCGTCGATTTTTTTTCTGCTTTTACCTTTCTTTCTGTCCTATCGCATCAAATACACTGACGACGATTTGAAGACGATTACAGCCGCATTTGTTAATAAAAAAACATGAAAGCAATAATTGTGCTCTTTCTGGGGGACCCGAATGGACATTACTAACACGACGGCATGGAGTTCTTCTCTACTTTTACCTTTCTTTTAGTCATATTGCTTCAAATACAATGACGAAGACGTGGGGATGATAACAGGCGCTTTTCTTAATAAACAAAGGTAAAAGCAATGGTTGTGTCGATTCTGGGGGACCCAAATGGACATTAATAATATGACGGCGTCGAGTTTTTCTCTGCTTTTACCATTGTTTCTGTCGTATCGCATCAAATACTATGACGACGATTTGAATACGATTACAGGCGCATTTGTTACTAAAAAAAGATAAAAGCAATAAGTGTGCTCATTCTGGGGGACCCGATTGGACATGCCTGATATGACGGCATCGAGTTCTTCTCTGCTTTTACCTTTCTTTCAGTCATATCGCATCGATTAAAATGACGAAGTTTCGGGGATGATAACAGGCGCATTTGTTAATAAAAAAAGATAAAAGCAATAATTGTGCTCATGCTGGGGGACCCGAATGGACATTACTAACACGACGGCATCGAGTTCCTCTCTGCTTTTACCTTTCTTTCAGTCATATTGCTTTATATACAATGACAAAGATTTGGGGTTGATAACAGGCGCATTTGTTAATAAACAAAGGTAAAAGCAATGGTTGTGTCGATTCTGGGGTACCCAAAGGGACATTACTAATATGACGGCGTCGATTTTTTTTCTTCTTTTACCGTTCTTTCTGTCCTATCGTATCAAATACACTGACGACCATTTGAAGACGATTACAGCCGCATTTGTTAATAAAAAAACACAAAAGCAATAATTGTGCTCTTTCTGGGGGACCCGAATGGACATTACTAACACGACGGCATGGAGTTCTTCTCTACTTTTACCTTTCTTTTAGTCATATTGCTTCAAATACAATGACGAAGACGTGGGGATGATAACAGGCGCATTTGCTAACAAACAAAGGTAAAAGCAATGGTTGTGTCGATTCTGGGGGACCCAAATGGACATTAATAATATGACGGCGTCGAGTTTTTCTCTGCTTTTACCATTGTTTCTGTCGTATCGCATCAAATACAATGACGACGATTTGAAGACGATTACAGGCGCATTTGTTAATAAATAAACATAAAAGCAATAATTCTGCTCATTCTGGGGGACCCGATTGGACATGCCTGATATGACGGCATCGAGTTCTTCTCTGCTGTTACCTTTCTTTCAGTTATAACGCATCGAATAAAATGACGAAGATTTGGGGATGATAACAGGCGCATTTGTTAATGAACAAAGGTAAAAGCAATGGTTGCGTCGATTCTGGGGGACCCAAATGGACATTGATAATATGACGGCGTCGAGTTTTTCTCTGCTTTTACCTTTCTTTCTGTCATATCGCATCAAATACACTGATGACGATTTGAAGACGATGACAGGCGCATTTATTAATAAAAAAGATACAAGCAATAATTGTGCTCATTCTGGGGGACCGAATGGACATTACTAACACGACGGCATCGAGTTCTTCTTTGCTTTTACCTTTCTTTCAGTCATATTGCTTCAAACACAATGACGAAGATTTGGGGAAGATAACAGGCGCATTTGTTAATAAACAAAGGTAAAAGCAATGGTTGTGTCGATTCTCGGGGACCCAAATGGACATTACTAATATGACGGCGTAGAGTTTTTCTCTGCTTTTACCTTTCTGTCTGTCATATCGCATCAAGTACACTGACGACGATTTAAAGACGATTACAGGCGCATTTGTTAATAAAAAAAGATAAAAGCAATAATTGTGCTCATTCTGGGGGACCCGAATGGACATTACTAACACGACGGCATCGAGTTCGTCTCTGCTTTTACCTTTCTTTCAGTCATATTGCTTCAAATACAGTGACGAAGATTTGGGGATGATAACAGGCGCATTTGTTAATAAACAAAGGTAAAAGCAATGGTTGTGTCGATTCTGGGCGATCCAAATGGACATTACTAATATGACGCCGTCGAGTTTTTCTCTGATTTTACCTTTGTTTCTGTCGTATCGCATCAAATACAGTGACGACGATTTGAAGATGATTACAGGCGCATTTGTTAATAAAAAAAGATAAAAGCAATAATTGTGATGATTCTAGGGTACCCGATTGGATATGCCTCATATGACGGCATCGAGTTCTTCTCTGCTTTTACCTTTCTTTCAGATATATCGCATCGAATAAAATGACGAAGATTTGGAGATGATAACAGGCGCATTTGTTAATAAACAAAGGTAAAAGCAATAATTGTGCTCATTCTGCGGGACCCGAATGGACATTACTAACACGACGGCATCGAGTTCTTCTCTGCTTTTATCTTTGTTTCAGTCATATTGCTTCAAACACAATGACGAAGATTTGGAGATGATAACAGGCGCATTTGATAATAAAAAAAGATAAAAGCAATAATTGTGCTCATTCTGGGGGACCCGAATGGACATTACTAACACGACGGCATCGAGCTCTTCTCTGCTTTTACCTTTCTTTAAGTCATATTGCTTCAAATTCAATGACGAAGATTTGGGGATGATAACTGGCGCGTTGGTTAATAAAAAAAGATAAAAGCAATAATTGTGCTCATTCTGGGGGACCCGATTCGACATGCCTGATATGACGGCGTCGAGTTCTTCTCTGCTTTTACCTTTCTTTCAGCCATATCGCGTCGAATAAAATGACGAAGATTTGGGGATGATAACAGGCGCATTTGCTAATAAAAAAAGATAAAAGCAATAATTGTGCTCATTCTGGGGGACCCGAATGGACATTACTAACACGACCGCATCGAGTTCTCCTCTGCTTTTACCTTTCTTTCATCCATATTGCTTCAAATACAATGACGAAGATTTGGGGATGACAACAGGCGCATTTGTTAATAAACAAAGGTAAAAGCAATGGTTGTGTCGATTCTGGGGGACCCAAATGGACATTACTAATATGACGGCGTCGAGTTTTTCTCTGCTTTTACCTTTCTTTCTGTCATATCGCATCAAATACACTGACGACGATTTGAAGACGATTACAGGCGCATTTGTTTATAAAAAAAGATAAAAGCAATAATTGTGCTCATTCTGGGGGACCCGAATGGACATTACTAACACGACGTCATCGAGTTCATCTCTGCTTTTACCTTTCTTTCAGTCATATTGCTTCAAATACAGTGACGAAGATTTGGGGATGATAACAGGCGCATTTGTTAATCAACAAAGGTAGAAGCAATGGTTGTGTCGATTCTGGGGAACCCAAATGGACATTACTAATATGACGCCGTCGAGTTTTTCTCTGATTTTAACTTTGTTTCTGTCGTATCGCATCAAATAATATGACGACGATTTAAAAACGATTACAGGCGCATTTGTAATAAAAAAAGATAAAAGCAATAATTGTGCTCATTCTGGGGGACCCGATTGGACATGCCTGATTTGACGGCATCGAGTTCTTCTCTGCTTTTACCTTTCTTTCAGTCATATCGCATCGAGTAAAATGACGAAGTTTCGGGGATGATAACAGGCGCATTTGTAAATAAAAAAAGATAAAAGCAATAATCGTGCTCATTCTGGGAGACCCGAATGGACATTACTAACACGACGACATCGAGTTCATCTTTGCTTTTACCTTTCTTTCAGTCATATTGCTTCAAATACAATGACGAAGATTTGGGGATGATAACAGGCGCATTTGTTAATAAACAAAGGTAAACGCAATGGTTGTGTCGATTCTCGGGGACCCAAATGGACATTACTAATATGACGGCGTAGAGTTTTTCTCTGCATTTACCTTTGTTTCTGTCGTAACGCATCAAACACAATGACGACGATTTGAAGACGATTACAGGCGCATTTGTTAATAAAAAAAGATAAAAGCAATAATTGTGCTCATTCTGGGGGACCCGATTGGACATGCCTGATATGACGGCATCGAGTTCTTCTCTGCTTTTACGGTTCTTTCAGTCATATCGCATCGAATAAAATGACGAAGATTTGGGGATGGTAACAGGCGCATTTGTTAATAAACAAAGGTAAAAGCAATGGTTGTGTCGATTCTGGGGGACCCAAATGGACACTACCGATATGACGGCGTCGAGTTTGTGTCTGCTTTTACATTTCTTTCGGTCATATCCCATCAAATACAATGACGACACTTTGAGGATGATTTCAGGCGCCTTTGTTAATAAAAAAAAAAGGTAAAAGCAATGATTTTGATGACTCTGGGGTACCCGATTGGACATGCCTGATATGAGGGCATCGAGTTCTTCTCTGCTGTTACCTTTCTTTCAGTTATATCGCATTGAATAAAATGACGAAGATTTTGGAATGATAACAGGCGCATTTGTTCATAAGCAATGGTAAAAGCAATGGTTGTATCGATTCTGGGGGACCCAAATGGATATTACTATTATGACGGCGTCGAGTTTTTCTCTGCTTTTATCATTGTATCTGTCGTATCGCATCAAATACAATGACGACGATGTGAAGACGATTACAGGCGCATTTGTTAATAAAAAAAGATAAAAGCAATAATTGTTCTCATTCTGGGGCACCCGATTAGACATGCCTGATATGCCGGCGTCGAGTTCTTCTCTGCTTTTACCTTTCTTTCAGTCATATCGCATCGAATAAAATGACGAAGATTTGGGGATGATATCAGGCGCATTTGTTAATAAAAAAATATAAAAGAAATAATTGTGCTCATTCTGGGGGACCCGAAAGGACATGACGAACACGACGGCATCGAGTTCTTCTCTGCTTTTACCTTTCTTTCAGTCATATTGCTTCAAATACAATGACGAAGATTAGGGGATGATAACAGGTGCATTTGTTAATAAACAAAGGTAAAAGCAATGGCTGTGTCGATTCTGGGGGACCCAAATGGACATTACTAATATGACGCCGTCGAGTTTTTCTCTGCTTTTACCTTTGTTTCTGTCGTATCGCATCAAATACAATGACGACGATTTGAAGACGATTACAGGCGCATTTGTTAATAAAAAAAAGATAAAAGCAATAATTGTGATGATTCTGGGGTACCCGATTGGATATGCCTGATATGACGGCATCGAGTTCTTCTCTGCTTTTACCTTTCTTTCAGTTATATCGCATGGAATAAAATGACGATGGTTTGGGGATGATAACAGGCGCATTTGTTAATAAACAAAGGTAAAAGCAATGGTTGTGTCGATTCTGGGGGACCCAAATGGAGATTACTAATATGACGGCGTCGAGTTTTTCTCTGCTTTTACCTTTCTTTCTGTCATATCGCATCACATACACTGACGACGATTTGAAGACGATTACAGGCGCATTTGTTAATAAAAAAAGATAAAAGCAATAATTGCGCTCATTCTGGGGGACCCGAATGGACATTACTAACACGACGGCATCGAGTTCACTTCTGCTTATACCTTTCTTTCAGTCATATTGCTTCAAATACAATGACGAAGATTTGGGGATGATAACAGGCGCATTTGTTAATAAACAAAGGTAAAAGCAATGGTTGTGTCGATTCTGGGGGACCCCAATGAACATTACTAAAATGACGCCGTCGAGTTTTTCTCTGCTTTTACCTTTGTTTCTGTCGTATCGCATCAAATACAATGACGACGATTTGAAGACCATTACAGGCGCATTTGTTAATTAAAAAAGATAAAAGCAATAATTGTGATGATTCTGGGGTACCCGATTGGATATGCCTGATATGACGGCATCGAGTTCTTCTCTGCTTTTACCTTTCTTTCAGTTTTATCGCATCGAAGAAAATGACGAAGATTTGGGGATGATAACAGGCGCATTTGTTAATAAGCAAAGGTAAAAGCAATGGTTGTGACGATTCTGGGGGACCCAAATGGACATTGATAATATGACGGCGTCGAGTTTTTCTCTGCTTTTACCTTTCTTCCTGTCATATCGCATCAAATACACTGATGACAATTTGAAGACGATGACAGGCGCATTTGTTAATAAAAAAGATACAAGCAATAATTGTGCTCATTCTGGTGGACCGAATGGACATTACTAACACGACGGCATCGAGTTCTTCTCTGCTTTTACCTTTCTTTCAGTCATATTGCTTCAAATACAATGACGAAGATTTGGGGAAGATAACAGGCGCATTTGTTAATAAACAAAGGTAAAAGCAATGGTTGTGTCGATTCTCGGGGACCCAAATGGACATTACTAATATGAGGGCGTGGAGTTTTTCTCTGCTTTTACCTTTCTGTCTGTCATATCGCATCAAGTACACTGACGACGATTTGAAGACGATTACAGGCGCATTTGTTAATAAAAAAAGAAAAAAGCAATAATTGTGCTCATTCTGGGGGACCCGAATGGACATTACTAACACGACGGCATCGAGTTCATCTCTGCTTTTACCTTTCTTTCAGTCATATTGCTTCAAATACAGTGACGAAGATTTGGGGATGATAACAGGCGCATTTGTTAATAAACAAAGGTAAAAGCAATGGTTGTGTCGATTCTGGGGGACCCAAATGGACATTACTAATATGACGCCGTCGAGTGTTTCTCTGATTTTACCTTTGTTTCTGTCGTATCGCATCAAATACAGTGACGACGATATGAAGATGATTACAGGCGCATTTGTTAATAAAAAAAGATAAAAGCAATAATTGTGATGATTCTAGGGTACCCGATTGGATATGCCTGATATGACGGCATCGAGTGCTTCTCTGCTTTTACCTTTCTTTCAGTTATATCGCATCGAATAAAATGACGAAGATTTGGAGATGATAACAGGCGCATTTGTTAATAAACAAAGGTAAAAGCAATGGTTGTGACGATTCTGGGGGACCCGAATGGACATTACTAAAACGACGGAATCGAGTTCTTCTCTGCTTTCACCTTTCTTTCAGTCATATTGCTTCAAATACAATGACGAAGATTTGGGGATGATAACAGGCGCATTTGATAATAAACAAAGGTAAAAACAATGGGTGTGTCGATTCTGGGGGACCCAAATGGACATTACTAATATGACGGCGTCGAGTTTTTCTCTGCTTTTACCTTTCTTTCTGTCATATCGCATCAAATACACTGACGACGATTTGAAGACGATTACAGGCGCATTTGTTAATAAAAAAAGATAAAAGCAATAATTGTGCTCATTCTCGGGGACCCGAATGGACATTACTAACACGACGGCATCGAGTTCTTCTTTGCTTTTATCTATGTTTCAGTCATATTGCTTCAAATACAATGACGAAGATTTGGAGATGATAACAGGCGCATTTGTTAATAAAAAAGATAAAAGCGATAATTGTGCTCATTCTGGGGGACCCGAATGGACACTACTAACACGACGGCATCGAGTTCTTCTCTGCTTTTACCTTTCTTTCAGTCATATTGCTTCAAATACAATGACGAAGATTTGGGGATGATAACTGGCGCGTTTGTTAATAAAAAATGATAAAAGCAATAATTGTGCTCATTCTAGGGGACCCGATTGGACATGCCTGATATGACGGTGTCGAGTTCTTCTCTGCTTTTACCTTTCTTTCAGTCATATCGCATCGAATAAAATGACGAAGATTTGGGGATGATAACAGGCGCATTTGTTAATAAAAAAAGATGAAAGCAATAATTGTGCTCATTCTGGGGGACCCGAATGGACATTACTAACACGACGGCATCGAGTTCTTCTCTGCTTTTACCTTTCTTTCATCCATATTGCTTCAAATACAATGACGAAGATTTGGGGATGATAACAGGCGCATTTGATAATAAACAAAGGTAAAAACAATGGGTGTGTCGATTCTGGGGGACCCAAATGGACATTACTAATATGACGGCGTCGAGTTTTTCTCTGCTTTTACCTTTCTTTCTGTCCTATCGCATCAAATACACTGACGACGATTTGAAGACGATTACAGCCGCATTTGTTAATAAAAAAACATAAAAGCAATAATTGTGCCCTTTCTGGGGGACCCGAATGGACAATGCTAACACGACAGCATGGAGTTCTTCTCTACTTTTACCGTTCTTTTAGTCATATTGCTTCAAATACAATGACGAAGACGTGGGGATGATAACAGGCGCATTTGTTAATAAACAAAGGTAAAAGCAATGGTTGTGTCGATTCTGGGGGACCCAAATGGACATTAATAATATGACGGCGTCGAGTTTTTCTCTGCTTTTACCATTGTTTCTGTCGTATCGCATCAAATAATATGACGACGATTTAAAAACGATTACAGGCGCATTTGTTAATAAAAAAAGATAAAAGCAATAATGGTGCTCATTCTGGGGGACCCGATTGGACATGCCTGATTTGACGGCATCGAGTTCTTCTCTGCTTTTACCTTTCTTTCAGTCATATCGCATCGAGTAAAATGACGAAGTTTCGGGGATGATAACAGGCGCATTTGTAAATAAAAAAAGATAAAAGCAATAATCGCGCTCATTCTGGGGGACCCGAATGGACATTACTAACACGACGACATCGAGTTCATCTTTGCTTTTACCTTTCTTTCAGTCATATTGCTTCAAATACAATGACGAAGATTTGGGGATGATAGCAGGCGCATTTGTTAATAAACAAAGGTAAAAGCAATGGTTGTGTCGATTCTCGGGGACCGAAATGGACATTACTAATATGACGGCGTAGAGTTTTTCTCTGCTTTTACCTTTGTTTCAGTCGTAACGCATCAAACACAATGACGACGATTTGAAGACGATTACAGGCGCATTTGTTAATAAAAAAAGATAAAAGCAATAATTGTGCTCATTCTGGGGGACCCGATTGGACATGCCTGATATGACGGTATCGAGTTCTTCTCTGCTTTTACGTTTCTTTCAGTCATATCGCATCGAATAAAATGACGAAGATTTGGGGATGGTAACAGGCGCATTTGTTAATAAACAAAGGTAAAAGTAATGGTTGTGTCGATTCTGGGGGACCCAAATGGACACTACCGATATGACGGCGTCGAGTTTTTCTCTGCTTTTACATTTCTTTCGGTCATATCCCATCAAATACAATGACGACACTTTGAGGATGATTTCAGGCGCCTTTGTTAATAAAAAAAAAGGTAAAAGCAATGATTTTGATGACTCTGGGGTACCCGATCGGACATGCCTGATATGAGGGCATCGAGTTCTTCTCTGCTGTTACCTTTCTTTCAGTTATATCGCATCGAATAAAATGACCAAGATTTTGGAATGATAACAGGCGCATTTGTTCATAAGCAATGGTAAAAGCAATGGTTGTGTCGATTCTGGGGGACCCAAATGGACATTACTATTATGACGGCGTCGAGTTTTTCTCTGCTTTTATCATTGTATCTGTCGTATCGCATCAAATACAATGACGACGATGTGAAGACGATTACAGGCGCATTTGTTATTAAAAAAAGATAAAAGCAATAATTGTTCTCATTCTGGGGGACCCGATTAGACATGCCTGATATGCCGGCGTCGAGTTTTTCTCTGCTTTTACCATTGTTTCTGTCGTATCGCAACAAATACTATGACGACGATTTGAAGACTGTTATAGGCGCATTTGTTAATAAAAAAAGATAAAAGCAATAAGTGTGCTCATTCTGGGGGACCCGATTGGACATGCCTGATATGACGGCATCGAGTTCTTCTCTGCTTTTACCTTTTTTCAGTCATATCGCATCGATTAAAATGACGAAGTTTCGGGGATGATAACAGGCGCATTTGTTAATAAAAAAAGATAAAAGCAATAATTGTGCTCATTCTGGGGGACCCGAATGGACATTACTAACACGACGGCATCGAGTTCTTCTCTGCTTTTACCTTTTTTTCAGTCATATTGCTTCAAATACAATGACGAAGACGTGGGGATGATAACAGGCGCATTTGTTAATAAACAAAGGTAAAAGCAATGGTTTCGTCGTTTCTGGGGGACCCAAATGGACATTATTAATATGACGGCGTCGAGTTTTTCTCTGCTTTTACCTTTGTTTCTGTCGTATCGCATCAAATACAATGACGACGATTTGAAGACGATTACAGGCGCATTTGTTAATAAATAAACATAAAAGCAATAAATCTGCTCATTCTGGGGGACCCGATTGGACATGCCAGATATGACGGCATCGAGTTCTTCTCTGCTGTTACCTTTCTTTCAGTTATAACGCATCGAATAAAATGACGAAGATTTGAGGATGATAACAGGCGCATTTGTTAATGAACAAAGGTAAAAGCAATGGTTGCGTCGATTCTGGGGGACCCAAATGGACATTGATAATATGACGGCGTCGAGTTTTTCTCTGCTTTTACCTTTCTTTCTGTCATATCGCATCAAATACACTGATGACGATTTGAAGACGATGACAGGCGCATTTATTAATAAAAAAAGATACAAGCAATGATTGTGCTCATTCTGGGGGACCGAATGGACATTACTAACACGACGGCATCGAGTTCTTCTCTGCTTTTACCGTTCTTTCAGTCATATTGCTTCAAACACAATGACGAAGATTTGGGGAAGATAACACGCGCATTTGTTAATAAACAAAGGTAAAAGCAATGGTTGTGTCGATTCTCGGGGACTCAAATGGACATTACTAATATGACGGCGTAGAGTTTTTCTCTGCTTTTACCTTTCTGTCTGTCATATCGCATCAAGTACACTGACGACGATTTGAAGACGATTACAGGCGCATTTGTTAATAAAAAAAGATAAAAGCAATAATTGTGCTCATTCTGGGGGACCCGAATGGACATTACTAACACGACGGCATCCAGTTCACTTCTGCTTTTACCTTTCTTTCAGTCATATTGCTTCAAATACAATGACGAAGATTTGGGGATGATAACAGGCGCATTTGTTAATAAACAAAGGTAAAAGCACTAATTGTGCTCATTCTGGGGGACCCGAAAGGACATTACTAACACGACGGCATCGAGTTCTTTTCTGCTTTTACCTTTCTTTCAGTCATATTGCTTCAAATACAATGACGAAGATTTGGGGATGATAACTGGCGCGTTTGTTAATAAAAAAAGATAAAAGCAATAATTGTGCTCATTCTGGGGGACCCGATTGGACATGCCTGATATGACGGCGTCGAGTTCTTCTCTGCATTTACCTTTCTTTCAGTCATATCGCATCGAATAAAGTGACGAAGATTTGGGGATGATAACAGGCGCATTTGTTAATAAAAACAGATAAAAGCAAAAATTGTGCTCATTCTGGGGGACCCGTATGGACATTACTAACACGACGGCATCGAGTTCTTCTCTGCTTTTACCTTTCTTTCTTCCATATTGCTACAAATACAATAACGAAGATTTGGGGATGATAACAGGCGCATTGGTTAATAAACAAAGGTAAAAGCAATGGTTGTGTCGATTTTGGGGGACCCAAATGGACATTACTAATATGACGGCGTCGAGTTTTTATCTGCTTTTACCCTACTTTCTGTCCTATTGCATCAAATACACTGACGACGATTTGAAGACGATTACAGGCGCATTTGTTAATAAAAAAAGATAAAAGAAATAATTGTGCTCTCTCTGGGGGACCCGAATGGACATGACTAACACGACGGCATCGAGTTCTTCTCTGCTTTTACCTTTCTATCAGTCATATTGCTTCAAATACATTGACGAATATGTGGGGATGATAACAGGCGCATTTGTTAATAAACAAAGGTAAAAGCAATGGTTGTGTCGATTCTCGGGTACCCAAATGGACATTACTAATATGACGGCGTAGAGTTTTTCTCTGCTTTTACCTTTCTGTCTGTCATATCGCATCAAGTACACTGACGACGATTTGAAGACGATTACAGGAGCATTTGTTAATAAAAAAAGATAAAAGCAATAATTGTGCTCATTCTGGCGGACCCGAATGGACATTACTAACACGACGGCATCGAGTTCACTTCTGCTTTTACCTATCTTTCAGTCATATTGCTTCAAATACAATGACGAAGATTTGGGGATGATAACAGGCGCATTTGTTAATAGACAAAGGTAAAAGCAATGGTTGTGTCGATTCTGGGGGACCCAAATGGACATTACTAATATGACGCCATCGAGTTTTTCTCTGCTTTTACCTTTGTTTCTGTCGTATCGCATCAAATACAATGACGACGATTTGGAGACGATTACAGGCGCATTTGTTAATAAAAAAAGATAAAAGCAATAATTGTGATGATTCTGGGGTACCCGAGTGGATATGCCATAAATGACGGCATCGAGTTCTTCTCTGCTTTTACCTTTCTTTCAGTTATATCGCATCGAATAAAATGACGAAGATTTGGGGATGATAACAGGCGCATTTGTTAATAAACAATGGTAAAAGCAATGGTTGTGACGATTCTGGGGGACCCGAATGGACATTACTAAAACGACGGAATCGAGTTCTTCTCTGCTTTTACCTTTCTTTCAGTCATATTGCTTCAAATACAATGACGAAGATTTGGGGATGATAACAGGCGCATTTGTTAATAAACAAAGGTAAAAGCAATGGTTGTGTCGATTCTGGCGGACCCAAATAGACATTACTAATATGACGGCGTCGAGTTTTTCTCTGCTTTTACCTTTCTTTCTGTCATATCGCATCAAATACAATGACGACGATTTGAAGACGATTACAGGCGCATTTGTTAATAAAAAAAGATAAAAGCAATAATTGTGCTCATTCTGGGGGACCCGAATGGACATTACTAACACGACGGCATCGAGTTCTTCTCTGCTTTTACCTTTCTTTCAGTCATATTGCTTCAAATACAATGACGAAGATTTGGGGATGATAACAGGCGCATTTGATAATAAAAAGAGATAAAAGCACTAATTGTGCTCATTCTGGGGGACCCGAAAGGACATTACTAACACGACGGCATCGAGTTCTTTTCTGCTTTTACCTTTCTTTCAGTCATATTGCTTCAAATACAATGACGAAGATTTGGCGATGATAACTGGCGCGTTTGTTAATAAAAAAAGATAAAAGCAATAATTGTGCTCATTCTGGGGGACCCGATTGGACATGCCTGATATGACGGCGTCGAGTTCTTCTCTGCATTTACCTTTCTTTCAGTCATATCGCATCGAATAAAGTGACGAAGATTTGGGGATGATAACAGGCGCATTTGTTAATAAAAACAGACAAAAGCAAAAATTGTGCTCATTCTGGGGGACCCGAATGGACATTACTAACACGACGGCATCGAGTTCTTCTCTGCTTTTACCTTTCTTTCTTCCATATTGCTACAAATACAATGAGGAAGATTTGGGGATGATAACAGGCGCATTGGTTAATAAACAAAGGTAAAAGCAATGGTTGTGTCGATTTTGGGGCACCCAAATGGACATTACTAATATGACGGCGTCGAGTTTTTCTCTGCTTTTACCCTTCTTTCTGTCCTATCGCATCAAATACACTGACGACGATTTGAAGACGATTACAGGCGCATTTGACAATAAAAAAAGATAAAAGCAATAATTGTGCTCTCTCTGGGGGACCCGAATGGACATGACTAACACGACGGCATCGAGTTCTTCTCTGCTTTTACCTTTCTATCAGTCATATTGCTTTAAATACAATGACGAATATGTGGGGATGATAACAGGCGCATTTGTTAATAAACAAAGGTAAAAGCAATGGTTGTGTCGAGTCTGGGGGACCCAAATGGACATTACTAATATGACGGCGTCGACTTTTTCTCTGCTTTTACCTTTGTTTCTGTCGTATCGCATCAAGTACAATGACGACGATTTGAAGACGATTACAGGCGCATTTGTTAATAAAAAAAGATAAAAGCAATAACTGTGCTCATTGTGGGGGACCCGATTGGACATGCCTGATATGACGGCATCGAGTTCTTCTCTGCTTTTTCCTTTCTTTCAGTTATATCGCATCGAATAAAATGACGAAGATTTGGGGATGATAACAGGCGCATTTGTTAATAAACAAAGGTAAAAGCAATGGTTGTGTCGATTCTGGGGGACCCAAATGGACATTACTAATATGACGCCATCGAGTTTTTCTCTGCTTTTACCTTTGTTTCCGTCGTATCGCATCAAATACAATGACGACGATTTGAAGACGATTACAGGCGCATTTGTTAATAAAAAAAGATAAAAGCAATAATTGTGATTCTTCTGGGGTACCCGAGTGGATATGCCATAAATGACGGCATCGAGTTCTTCTCTGCTTTTACCTTTCTTTCAGTTATATCGCATCGAATAAAATGACGAAGATTTGGGGATGATAACAGGCGCATTGGTTAATAAACAAAGGTAAAAGCAATGGTTGTGTCGATTTTGGGGGACCCAAATGGACATTACTAATATGACGGCGTCGAGTTTTTCTCTGCTTTTACCCTACTTTCTGTCCTATTGCATCAAATACACTGACGACGATTTGACGACGATTACAGGCGCATTTGTTAATAAAAAAAGATAAAAGAAATAATTGTGCTCTCTCTGGGGGACCCGAATGGACATGACTAACACGACGGCATCGAGTTCTTCTCTGCTTTTACCTTTCTATCAGTCATATTGCTTCAAATACAATGACGAATATGTGGGGATGATAACAGGCGCATTTGTTAATAAACAAAGGTAAAAGCAATGGTTGTGTCGATTCTCGGGTACCCAAATGGACATTACTAATATGACGGCGTAGAGTTTTTCTCTGCTTTTACCTTTCTGTCTGTGATATCGCATCAAGTACACTGACGACGATTTGAAGACGATTACAGGCGCATTTGTTAATAAAAAAAGATAAAAGCAATAATTGTGCTCATTCTGGGGGACCCGAATGGACATTACTAACACGACGGCATCGAGTTCACCTCTGCTTTTACCTATCTTTCAGTCATATTGCTTCAAATACAATGACGAAGATTTGGGGATGATAACAGGCGCATTTGTTAATAAACAAAGGTAAAAGCAATGGTTGTGACGATTCTGGGGGACCCAAATGGACATTACTAATATGACGCCATCGAGTTTTTCTCTGCTTTTACCTTTGTTTCTGTCGTATCGCATCAAATACAATGACAACGATTTGAAGACGATTACAGGCGCATTTGTTAAAAAAAAAAGATAAAAGCAATAATTGTGCTCATTCTGGGGGACCCGAATGGACAATACTAACACGACGGCATCGAGTTCAACGGCATCACACGACGATTTGAAGCTGATTACAGGCGCATTTGTTAATAAAAAAAGATAAAAGCAATAATTGTGATGATTCTGGGGTACCCGAGTGGATATGCCAAAAATGACGGCATCGAGTTCTTCTCTGCTTTTACCTTTCTTTCAGTTATATCGCATCGAATAAAATGACGAAGATTTGGGGATGATAACAGGCGCATTTGTTAATAAACAATGGTAAAAGCAATGGTTGTGACGATTCTGGGGGACCCGAATGGACATTACTAAAACGACGGAATCGAGTTCTTCTCTGCTTTTACCTTTCTTTCAGTCATATTGCTTCAAATACAATGACGAAGATTTGGGGATGATAACAGGCGCATTTGTTAATAAACAAAGGTAAAAGCAATGGTTGTGTCGATTCTGGGGGACCCAAATGGACATTACTAATATGACGGCGTCGAGTTTTTCTCTGCTTTTACCTTTCTTTCTGTCATATCGCATCAAATACAATGACGACGAATTGAAGACGATTACAGGCGCATTTGTTAATTAAAAAAGATAAAAGCAATAATTGTGATGATTCTGGGGTACCCGATTGGATATGCCTGATATGACGGCATCGAGTTCTTCTCTGCTTTTACCTTTCTTTCAGTTTTATCGCATCGAAGAAAATGACGAAGATTTGGGGATGATAACAGGCGCATTTGTTAATAAACAAAGGTAAAAGCGATGGTTGTGACGATTCTGGGGGACCCAAATGGACATTACTAATATGACGGCGTCGAGTTTTTATCTGCGTTTACCTTTCTTTCTGTCATGTCGCATCAAATACACTGATGACGATTTGAAGACGATGACAGGCGCATTTATTAATAAAAAAGATACAAGCAATAATTGTGCTCATTCTGGGGGACCGAATGGACATTACTAACACGACGCCATCGAGTTGTTCTCTGCTTTTACCTTTCTTTCAGTCATATTGCTTTAAATACAATGACAAAGATTTGGGGATGATAACAGGCGCATTTGTTAATAAACAAAGGTAAAAGCAATGGTTGTGTCGATTCTGGCGTACCCAAAGGGACATTACTAATATGACGGCGTCGATTTTTTTTTCTGCTTTTACCTTTCTTTCTGTCCTATCGCATCAAATACACTGACGACGATTTGATGACGATTACAGCCGCATTTGTTAATAAAAAAACATAAAAGCAATAATTGTGCTCTTTCTGGGGGACCCGAATGGACATTACTAACACGACGGCATGGAGTTCTTCTCTACTTTTACCTTTCTTTTAGTCATATTGCTTCAAATACAATGACGAAGACGTGGGGTTGATAACAGGCGCATTTGTTAATAAACAAAGGTAAAAGCAATGGTTGTGTCGATTCTGGGAGACCCAAATGGACATTAATAATATGACGGCGTCGAGTTTTTCTCTGCTTTTACCATTGTTTCTGTCGTATCGCATCAAATACTATGACGACGATTTGAAGACTGTTATAGGCGCATTTGTTAATAAAAAAAGATAAAAGCAATAAGTGTGCTCATTCTGGGGGACCCGATTAGACATGCCTGATATGACGGCATCGAGTTCTTCTCTGCTTTTACCTTTTTTCAGTCATATCGCATCGATTAAAATGACGAAGTTTCGGGGATGATAACAGGCGCATTTGTTAATAAAAAAAGATAAAAGCAATAATTGTGCTCATTCTGGGGGACCCGAATGGACATTACTAACACGACGGCATCGAGTTCTTCTCTGCTTTTACCTTTTTTTCAGTCATATTGCTTCAAATACAATGACGAAGACGTGGGGATGATAACAGGCGCATTTGTTAATAAACAAAGGTAAAAGCAATGGTTTCGTCGATTCTGGGGGACCCAAATGGACATTATTAATATGACGGCGTCGAGTTTTTCTCTGCTTTTACCTTTGTTTCTGTCGTATCGCATCAAATACAATGACGACGATTTGAAGACGATTACAGGCGCATTTGTTAATAAATAAACATAAAAGCAATAAATCTGCTCATTCTGGGGGACCCGATTGGACATGCCAGATATGACGGCATCGAGTTCTTCTCTGCTGTTACCTTTCTTTCAGTTATAACGCATCGAATAAAATGACGAAGATTTGAGGATGATAACAGGCTCATTTGTTAATGAACAAAGGTAAAAGCAATGGTTGCGTCGATTCTGGGGGACCCAAATGGACATTGATAATATGACGGCGTCGAGTTTTTCTCTGCTTTTACCTTTCTTTCTGTCATATCGCATCAAATACACTGATGACGATTTGAAGACGATGACAGGCGCATTTATTAATAAAAAAAGATACAAGCAATGATTGTGCTCATTCTGGGGGACCGAATGGACATTACTAACACGACGGCATCAAGTTCTTCTCTGCTTTTACCGTTCTTTCAGTCATATTGCTTCAAACACAATGACGAAGATTTGGGGAAGATAACAGGCGCATTTGTTAATAAACAAAGGTAAAAGCAATGGTTGTGTCGATTCTCGGGGACTCAAATGGACATTACTAATATGACGGCGTAGAGTTTTTCTCTGCTTTTACCTTTCTGTCTGTCATATCGCATCAAGTACACTGACGACGATTTGAAGACGATTACAGGCGCATTTGTTAATAAAAAAAGATAAAAGCAATAATTGTGCTCATTCTGGGGGACCCGAATGGACATTACTAACACGACGGCATCCAGTTCACTTCTGCTTTTACCTTTCTTTCAGTCATATTGCTTCAAATACAATGACGAAGATTTGGGGATGATAACAGGCGCATTTGTTAATAAACAAAGGTAAAAGCAATGGTTGTGTCGATTCTCGGGTACCCAAATGGACATTACTAATATGACGGCGTAGAGTTTTTCTCTGCTTTTACCTTTCTGTCTGTGATATCGCATCAAGTACACTGACGACGATTTGAAGACGATTACAGGCGCATTTGTTAATAAAAAAAGATAAAAGCAATAATTGTGCTCATTCTGGGGGACCCGAATGGACATTACTAACACGACGGCATCGAGTTCACCTCTGCTTTTACCTATCTTTCAGTCATATTGCTTCAAATACAATGACGAAGATTTGGGGATGATAACAGGCGCATTTGTTAATAAACAAAGGTAAAAGCAATGGTTGTGACGATTCTGGGGGACCCAAATGGACATTACTAATATGACGCCATCGAGTTTTTCTCTGCTTTTACCTTTGTTTCTGTCGTACCGCATCAAATACAATGACAACGATTTGAAGACGATTACAGGCGCATTTGTTAAAAAAAAAAGATAAAAGCAATAATTGTGCTCATTCTGGGGGACCCGAATGGACATTACTAACACGACGGCATCGAGTTCAACGGCATCACACGACGATTTGAAGCTGATTACAGGCGCATTTGTTAATAAAAAAAGATAAAAGCAATAATTGTGATGATTCTGGGGTACCCGAGTGGATATGCCAAAAATGACGGCATCGAGTTCTTCTCTGCTTTTACCTTTCTTTCAGTTATATCGCATCGAATAAAATGACGAAGATTTGGGGATGATAACAGGCGCATTTGTTAATAAACAATGGTAAAAGCAATGGTTGTGACGATTCTGGGGGACCCGAATGGACATTACTAAAACGACGGAATCGAGTTCTTCTCTGCTTTTACCTTTCTTTCAGTCATATTGCTTCAAATACAATGACGAAGATTTGGGGATGATAACAGGCGCATTTGTTAATAAACAAAGGTAAAAGCAATGGTTGTGTCGATTCTGGGGGACCCAAATGGACATTACTAATATGACGGCGTCGAGTTTTTCTCTGCTTTTACCTTTCTTTCTGTCATATCGCATCAAATACAATGACGACGATTTGAAGACGATTACAGGCGCATTTGTTAATTAAAAAAGATAAAAGCAATAATTGTGATGATTCTGGGGTACCCGATTGGATATGCCTGATATGACGGCATCGAGTTCTTCTCTGCTTTTACCTTTCTTTCAGTTTTATCGCATCGAAGAAAATGACGAAGATTTGGGGATGATAACAGGCGCATTTGTTAATAAACAAAGGTAAAAGCGATGGTTGTGACGATTCTGGGGGACCCAAATGGACATTACTAATATGACGGCGTCGAGTTTTTATCTGCGTTTACCTTTCTTTCTGTCATGTCGCATCAAATACACTGATGACGATTTGAAGACGATGACAGGCGCATTTATTAATAAAAAAGATACAAGCAATAATTGTGCTCATTCTGGGGGACCGAATGGACATTACTAACACGACGCCATCGAGTTGTTCTCTGCTTTTACCTTTCTTTCAGTCATATTGCTTTAAATACAATGACAAAGATTTGGGGATGATAACAGGCGCATTTGTTAATAAACAAAGGTAAAAGCAATGGTTGTGTCGATTCTGGCGTACCCAAAGGGACATTACTAATATGACGGCGTCGATTTTTTTTTCTGCTTTTACCTTTCTTTCTGTCCTATCGCATCAAATACACTGACGACGATTTGATGACGATTACAGCCGCATTTGTTAATAAAAAAACATAAAAGCAATAATTGTGCTCTTTCTGGGGGACCCGAATGGACATTACTAACACGACGGCATGGAGTTCTTCTCTACTTTTACCTTTCTTTTAGTCATATTGCTTCAAATACAATGACGAAGACGTGGGGTTGATAACAGGCGCATTTGTTAATAAACAAAGGTAAAAGCAATGGTTGTGTCGATTCTGGGAGACCCAAATGGACATTAATAATATGACGGCGTCGAGTTTTTCTCTGCTTTTACCATTGTTTCTGTCGTATCGCATCAAATACTATGACGACGATTTGAAGACTGTTATAGGCGCATTTGTTAATAAAAAAAGATAAAAGCAATAAGTGTGCTCATTCTGGGGGACCCGATTAGACATGCCTGATATGACGGCATCGAGTTCTTCTCTGCTTTTACCTTTTTTCAGTCATATCGCATCGATTAAAATGACGAAGTTTCGGGGATGATAACAGGCGCATTTGTTAATAAAAAAAGATAAAAGCAATAATTGTGCTCATTCTGGGGGACCCGAATGGACATTACTAACACGACGGCATCGAGTTCTTCTCTGCTTTTACCTTTTTTTCAGTCATATTGCTTCAAATACAATGACGAAGACGTGGGGATGATAACAGGCGCATTTGTTAATAAACAAAGGTAAAAGCAATGGTTTCGTCGATTCTGGGGGACCCAAATGGACATTATTAATATAACGGCGTCGAGTTTTTCTCTGCTTTTACCTTTGTTTCTGTCGTATCGCATCAAATACAATGACGACGATTTGAAGACGATTACAGGCGCATTTGTTAATAAATAAACATAAAAGCAATAAATCTGCTCATTCTGGGGGACCCGATTGGACATGCCAGATATGACGGCATCGAGTTCTTCTCTGCTGTTACCTTTCTTTCAGTTATAACGCATCGAATAAAATGACGAAGATTTGAGGATGATAACAGGCCCATTTGTTAATGAACAAAGGTAAAAGCAATGGTTGCGTCGATTCTGGGGGACCCAAATGGACATTGATAATATGACGGCGTCGAGTTTTTCTCTGCTTTTACCTTTCTTTCTGTCATATCGCATCAAATACACTGATGACGATTTGAAGACGATGACAGGCGCATTTATTAATAAAAAAAGATACAAGCAATGATTGTGCTCATTCTGGGGGACCGAATGGACATTACTAACACGACGGCATCAAGTTCTTCTCTGCTTTTACCGTTCTTTCAGTCATATTGCTTCAAACACAATGACGAAGATTTGGGGAAGATAACAGGCGCATTTGTTAATAAACAAAGGTAAAAGCAATGGTTGTGTCGATTCTCGGGGACTCAAATGGACATTACTAATATGACGGCGTAGAGTTTTTCTCTGCTTTTACCTTTCTGTCTGTCATATCGCATCAAGTACACTGACGACGATTTGAAGACGATTACAGGCGCATTTGTTAATAAAAAAAGATAAAAGCAATAATTGTGCTCATTCTGGGGGACCCGAATGGACATTACTAACACGACGGCATCCAGTTCACTTCTGCTTTTACCTTTCTTTCAGTCATATTGCTTCAAATACAATGACGAAGATTTGGGGATGATAACAGGCGCATTTGTTAATAAACAAAGGTAAAAGCAATGGTTGTGTCGATTCTGGGGGACCCAAATGGACATTACTAATATGACGGCGTCGAGTTTTTCTCTGCTTTTACCTTTCTTTCTGTCATATCGCATCAAATACAATGACGACGATTTGAAGACGATTACAGGCGCATTTGTTAATAAAAAAAGATAAAAGCAATAATTGTGGTCATTCTCGGGGACCCGAATGGACATTACTAACACGACGGCATCGAGTTCTTCTCTGCTTTTACCTTTCTTTCAGTCATATTGCTTCAAATACAATGACGAATATGTGGGGATGATAACAGGCGCATTTGTTAATAAACAAAGGTAAAAGCAATGGTTGTGTCGATTCTCGGGTACCCAAATGGACATTACTAATATGACGGCGTAGAGTTTTTCTCTGCTTTTACCTTTCTGTCTGTCATATCGCATCAAGTACACTGACGACGATTTGGAGACGATTACAGGCGCATTTGTTAATAAAAAAAGATAAAAGCAATAATTGTGATGATTCTGGGGTACCCGAGTGGATATGCCATAAATGACGGCATCGAGTTCTTCTCTGCTTTTACCTTTCTTTCAGTTATATCGCATCGAATAAAATGACGAAGATTTGGGGATGATAACAGGCGCATTTGTTAATAAACAATGGTAAAAGCAATGGTTGTGACGATTCTGGGGGACCCGAATGGACATTACTAAAACGACGGAATCGAGTTCTTCTCTGCTTTTACCTTTCTTTCAGTCATATTGCTTCAAATACAATGACGAAGATTTGGGGATGATAACAGGCGCATTTGTTAATAAACAAAGGTAACAGCAATGGTTGTGTCGATTCTGGCGGACCCAAATAGACATTACTAATATGACGGCGTCGAGTTTTTCTCTGCTTTTACCTTTCTTTCTGTCATATCGCATCAAATACAATGACGACGATTTGAAGACGATTACAGGCGCATTTGTTAATAAAAAAAGATAAAAGCAATAATTGTGCTCATTCTGGGGGACCCGAATGGACATTACTAACACGACGGCATCGAGTTCTTCTCTGCTTTTACCTTTCTTTCAGTCATATTGCTTCAAATACAATGACGAAGATTTGGGGATGATAACAGGCGCATTTGATAATAAAAAGAGATAAAAGCACTAATTGTGCTCATTCTGGGGGACCCGAAAGGACATTACTAACACGACGGCATCGAGTTCTTTTCTGCTTTTACCTTTCTTTCAGTCATATTGCTTCAAATACAATGACGAAGATTTGGCGATGATAACTGGCGCGTTTGTTAATAAAAAAAGATAAAAGCAATAATTGTGCTCATTCTGGGGGACCCGATTGGACATGCCTGATATGACGGCATCGAGTACTTCTCTGCATTTACCTTTCTTTCAGTCATATCGCATCGAATAAAGTGACGAAGATTTGGGGATGATAACAGGCGCATTTGTTAATAAAAACAGACAAAAGCAAAAATTGTGCTCATTCTGGGGGACCCGAATGGACATTACTAACACGACGGCATCGAGTTCTTCTCTGCTTTTACCTTTCTTTCTTCCATATTGCTACAAATACAATGAGGAAGATTTGGGGATGATAACAGGCGCATTGGTTAATAAACAAAGGTAAAAGCAATGGTTGTGTCGATTTTGGGGCACCCAAATGGACATTACTAATATGACGGCGTCGAGTTTTTCTCTGCTTTTACCCTTCTTTCTGTCCTATCGCATCAAATACACTGACGACGATTTGAAGACGATTACAGGCGCATTTGTTAATAAAAAAAGATAAAAGCAATAATTGTGCTCATTCTGGGGGACCCGATTGGACATGCCTGATATGACGGCATCGAGTTCTTCTCTGCTTTTTCCTTTCTTTCAGTTATATCGCATCGAATAAAATGACGAAGATTTGGGGATGATAACAGGCGCATTTGTTAATAAACAAAGGTAAAAGCAATGGTTGTGTCGAGTCTGGGGGACCCAAATGGACATTACTAATATGACGGCGTCGACTTTTTCTCTGCTTTTACCTTTGTTTCTGTCGTATCGCATCAAGTACAATGACGACGATTTGAAGACGATTACAGGCGCATTTGTTAATAAAAAAAGATAAAAGCAATAACTGTGCTCATTCTGGGGGACCCGATTGGACATGCCTGATATGACGGCATCGAGTTCTTCTCTGCTTTTTCCTTTCTTTCAGTTATATCGCATCGAATAAAATGACGAAGATTTGGGGATGATAACAGGCGCATTTGTTAATAAACAAAGGTAAAAGCAATGGTTGTGTCGATTCTGGGGGACCCCAATGGACATTACTAATATGACGCCATCGAGTTTTTCTCTGCTTTTACCTTTGTTTCTGTCGTATCGCATCAAATACAATGACGACGATTTGAAGACGATTACAGGCGCATTTGTTAATAAAAAAAGATAAAAGCAATAATTGTGATTCTTCTGGGGTACCCGAGTGGATATGCCATAAATGACGGCATCGAGTTCTTCTCTGCTTTTACCTTTCTTTCAGTTATATCGCATCGAATAAAATGACGAAGATTTGGGGATGATAACAGGCGCATTGGTTAATAAACAAAGGTAAAAGCAATGGTTGTGTCGATTTTGGGGGACCCAAATGGACATTACTAATATGACGGCGTCGAGTTTTTCTCTGCTTTTACCCTACTTTCTGTCCTATTGCATCAAATACACTGACGACGATTTGACGACGATTACAGGCGCATTTGTTAATAAAAAAAGATAAAAGAAATAATTGTGCTCTCTCTGGGGGACCCGAATGGACATGACTAACACGACGGCATCGAGTTCTTCTCTGCTTTTACCTTTCTATCAGTCATATTGCTTCAAATACAATGACGAATATGTGGGGATGATAACAGGCGCATTTGTTAATAAACAAAGGTAAAAGCAATGGTTGTGTCGATTCTCGGGTACCCAAATGGACATTACTAATATGACGGCGTAGAGTTTTTCTCTGCTTTTACCTTTCTGTCTGTGATATCGCATCAAGTACACTGACGACGATTTGAAGACGATTACAGGCGCATTTGTTAATAAAAAAAGATAAAAGCAATAATTGTGCTCATTCTGGGGGACCCGAATGGACATTACTAACACGACGGCATCGAGTTCACCTCTGCTTTTACCTATCTTTCAGTCATATTGCTTCAAATACAATGACGAAGATTTGGGGATGATAACAGGCGCATTTGTTAATAAACAAAGGTAAAAGCAATGGTTGTGACGATTCTGGGGGACCCAAATGGACATTACTAATATGACGCCATCGAGTTTTTCTCTGCTTTTACCTTTGTTTCTGTCGTATCGCATCAAATACAATGACAACGATTTGAAGACGATTACAGGCGCATTTGTTAATAAAAAAAGATAAAAGCAATAATTGTGCTCATTCTGGGGGACCCGAATGGACATTACTAACACGACGGCATCGAGTTCGACGGCATCACACGACGATTTGAAGCTGATTACAGGCGCATTTGTTAATAAAAAAAGATAAAAGCAATAATTGTGATGATTCTGGGGTACCCGAGTGGATATGCCAAAAATGACGGCATCGAGTTCTTCTCTGCTTTTACCTTTCTTTCAGTTATATCGCATCGAATAAAATGACGAAGATTTGGGGATGATAACAGGCGCATTTGTTAATAAACAATGGTAAAAGCAATGGTTGTGACGATTCTGGGGGACCCGAATGGACATTACTAAACCGACGGAATCGAGTTCTTCTCTGCTTTTACCTTTCTTTCAGTCATATTGCTTCAAATACAATGACGAAGATTTGGGGATGATAACAGGCGCATTTGTTAATAAACAAAGGTAAAAGCAATGGTTGTGTCGATTCTGGGGGACCCAAATGGACATTACTAATATGACGGCGTCGAGTTTTTCTCTGCTTTTACCTTTCTTTCTGTCATATCGCATCAAATACAATGACGACGATTTGAAGACGATTACAGGCGCATTTGTTAATAAAAAAAGATAAAAGCAATAATTGTGCTCATTCTGGGGGACCCGAATGGACATTACTAACACGACGGCATCGAGTTCTTGTCTGCTTTTACCTTTCTTTCAGTCATATTGCTTCAAATACAATGACGAAGATTTGGGGATGATAACAGGCGCATTTGATAATAAAAAAAGATAAAAGCACTAATTGTGCTCATTCTGGGGGACCCGAAAGGACATTACTAACACGACGGCATCGAGTTCTTCTCTGCTTTTACCTTTCTTTCAGTCATATTGCTTCAAATACAATGACGAAGATTTGGGCATGATAACAGGCGCATTTCATAATAAAAAAAGATAAAAGCACTAATTGTGCTCATTCTGGGGGACCCGAAAGGACATTACTAACACGACGGCATCGAGTTCTTTTCTGCTTTTACCTTTCTTTCAGTCATATTGCTTCAAATACAATGACGAAGATTTGGGGATGATAACTGGCGCGTTTGTTAATAAAAAAAGATAAAAGCAATAATTGTGCTCATTCTGGGGGACCCAATTGGACATGCCTGATATGAGGGCGTCGAGTTCTTCTCTGCATTTACCTTTCTTTCAGTCATATCGCATCGAATAAAGTGACGAAGATTTGGGGATGATAACAGGCGCATTTGTTAATAAAAACAGATAAAAGCAAAAATTGTGCTCATTCTGGGGTACCCGAATGGACATTACTAACACGACGGCATCGAGTTCTTCTCTGCTTTTACCTTTCTTTCAGTCATATTGCTTCAAATACAATGACGAAGATTTGGGGATGATAACAGGCGCATTTGTTAATAAACAAAGGTAAAAGCAATGGTTGTGTCGATTCTGGGGGACCCAAATGGACAGTACTGATATGACGGCGTCGAGTTTTTCTCTGCTTTTACCTTTGTTTCTGTCGTATCGCATCAAATACGATGACGACGATTTGAAGACGATTACAGGCGCATTTGTTAATAAAAAAAGATAAAAGCAATAATTGTGCTCATTCTGGGGGACCCGAATGGACATTACTAACACGACGGCATCGACTTCTTCTCTGCTCTTACCTTTCTTTCAGTCATATTGCTTCAAATACAATGACGAAGATTTGGGGATGATAACAGGCGCATTTGTTAATAAACAAAGGTAAAAGCAATGGTTGTGTCGATCCTGGGGGACCCAAATGGACATTACTAATATGACGGCGTCGAGTTTTTCTCTGCTTTTACCTTTCTTTCTGTCCTATCGCATCAAATACACTGACGACGATTTGAAGACGATTACAGGCGCATTTGTTAATAAAAAAAGATAAAAGCAATAATTGTGCTCATTCTGGGGGACCCGATTGGATATGCCTGATATAACGGCATCGAGTTCTTCTCTGCTTTTACCTTTCTGTCAGTCATATCGCATCGAATAAAATGACGAAAATTTGGGGATGGTAACAGGCGCATTTGTTAATAAACAAAGGTAAATGCAATGGTTGTGTCCCTTCTGGGGGATCGAAATGGACATTACTAATATGACGGCGTCGAGTTTTTCTCTGCTTTTACCTTTCTTTCTGTCATATCGAACCAAATACAATGACGACAATTTGACGATGATTTCAGGCGCCTTTGTGAATAAAAAACCGATACAAGCAATGATTGTGATGATTCTGGGGTACCCGATTGGACATGCCTGATATGACGGCATCGAGTTCTTCTCTGCTTTTACCTTTCTTTCAGTTATATCGCGTCGAATAAATTGACGAAGCTTTGGGGATGATATCAGAGGCATTTGTTAATAAACAAAGGTAAAATCAATGGTTGTGTCGATTCTGGGGGACCCGAATGGACATTACTACCACGACGGCATCGAGTTCTTCTCTGCTTTTACCTTTCTTTCAGTCATAGTGCTTCAAATACAACGCCGAAGATTTGGGGGAGATAACAGGCGCATTTGTTAATAAACAAAGGTAAAAGCAATGGTTGTGTCGATTCTGGGGGACCCAAATGGACATTACTAATATGACGGCGTCGAGTTTTTCTCTGCTTTTACCTTTCTTACTGTCATATCGCATCAAATACACTGACGACGATTTGAAAACGATTACAGGCGCATTTGTTAAGAAAAAAAGATAAGTGCAATAATTGTGCTCATTCTGGGGGACCCGAATGGACATTACTAACACGACGGCATGGAGTTCTTCTCTACTTTTACCTTTCTTTCAGTCATATTGCTTCAAATACAATGACGAAGATTTGGGGATGTTAACAGGCGCATTTGTTAATGAACAAAGGTAAAAGCAATGGTTGCGTCGATTCTGGGGGACCCAAATGGACATTACTAATATGACGGCGTCGAGTTTTTATCTGCTTTTACCTTTCTTTCTGTCATGTCGCATCAAATACACTGATGACGATTTGAAGACGATGACAGGCGCATTTATTAATAAAAAAAGATACAAGCAATAATTGTGCTCATTTTGGGGGACCGAATGGACAATACTAACACTACGTCATCGAGTTCTTCTCTGCTTTTACCTTTCTTTCAGTTATATTACGTCAAATACAATGACGAAGATTTGGGGATGGTAACAGGCGCATTTGTTAATAAAAAAATCTAAAAGCAATAATGGTGCTCATTCTGGGGGACCCGAATGGACATTACTAACACGACGGCATCGAGTTCCTCTCTGCTTTTACCTTTCTTTCAGTCATATTGCTTTAAATACAATGACAAAGATTTGGGGATGATAACAGGCGCATTTGTTAATAAACAAAGGTAAAAGCAATGGTTGTGTCGATTCTGGGGTATCCAAAGGGACATTACTAATATGACGGCGTCGATTTTTTTTCTTCTTTTACCTTTCTTTCTGTCCTATCGCATCAAATACACTGACGACCATTTGAAGACGATTACAGCCGCATTTGTTAATAAAAAAAGATAAAAGCAATAATTGTGCTCATTCTGGGGGACCCGAATGGACATTACTAACACGACGGCATCGAGTTCGACGGCATCACACGACGATTTGAAGCTGATTACAGGCGCATTTGTTAATAAAAAAAGATAAAAGCAATAATTGTGATGATTCTGGGGTACCCGAGTGGATATGCCAAAAATGACGGCATCGAGTTCTTCTCTGCTTTTACCTTTCTTTCAGTTATATCGCATCGAATAAAATGACGAAGATTTGGGGATGATAACAGGCGCATTTGTTAATAAACAATGGTAAAAGCAATGGTTGTGACGATTCTGGGGGACCCGAATGGACATTACTAAAACGACGGAATCGAGTTCTTCTCTGCTTTTACCTTTCTTTCAGTCATATTGCTTCAAATACAATGACGAAGATTTGGGGATGATAACAGGCGCATTTGTTAATAAACAAAGGTAAAAGCAATGGTTGTGTCGATTCTGGGGGACCCAAATGGACATTACTAATATGACGGCGTCGAGTTTTTCTCTGCTTTTACCTTTCTTTCTGTCATATCGCATCAAATACAATGACGACGATTTGAAGACGATTACAGGCGCATTTGTTAATAAAAAAAGATAAAAGCAATAATTGTGCTCATTCTGGGGGACCCGAATGGACATTACTAACACGACGGCATCGAGTTCTTGTCTGCTTTTACCTTTCTTTCAGTCATATTGCTTCAAATACAATGACGAAGATTTGGGGATGATAACAGGCGCATTTGATAATAAAAAAAGATAAAAGCACTAATTGTGCTCATTCTGGGGGACCCGAAAGGACATTACTAACACGACGGCATCGAGTTCTTCTCTGCTTTTACCTTTCTTTCAGTCATATTGCTTCAAATACAATGACGAAGATTTGGGCATGATAACAGGCGCATTTCATAATAAAAAAAGATAAAAGCACTAATTGTGCTCATTCTGGGGGACCCGAAAGGACATTACTAACACGACGGCATCGAGTTCTTTTCTGCTTTTACCTTTCTTTCAGTCATATTGCTTCAAATACAATGACGAAGATTTGGGGATGATAACTGGCGCGTTTGTTAATAAAAAAAGATAAAAGCAATAATTGTGCTCATTCTGGGGGACCCAATTGGACATGCCTGATATGAGGGCGTCGAGTTCTTCTCTGCATTTACCTTTCTTTCAGTCATATCGCATCGAATAAAGTGACGAAGATTTGGGGATGATAACAGGCGCATTTGTTAATAAAAACAGATAAAAGCAAAAATTGTGCTCATTCTGGGGTACCCGAATGGACATTACTAACACGACGGCATCGAGTTCTTCTCTGCTTTTACCTTTCTTTCAGTCATATTGCTTCAAATACAATGACGAAGATTTGGGGATGATAACAGGCGCATTTGTTAATAAACAAAGGTAAAAGCAATGGTTGTGTCGATTCTGGGGGACCCAAATGGACAGTACTGATATGACGGCGTCGAGTTTTTCTCTGCTTTTACCTTTGTTTCTGTCGTATCGCATCAAATACGATGACGACGATTTGAAGACGATTACAGGCGCATTTGTTAATAAAAAAAGATAAAAGCAATAATTGTGCTCATTCTGGGGGACCCGAATGGACATTACTAACACGACGGCATCGAGTTCCTCTCTGCTTTTACCTTTCTTTCAGTCATATTGCTTTAAATACAATGACAAAGATTTGGGGATGATAACAGGCGCATTTGTTAATAAACAAAGGTAAAAGCAATGGTTGTGTCGATTCTGGGGTATCCAAAGGGACATTACTAATATGACGGCGTCGATTTTTTTTCTTCTTTTACCTTTCTTTCTGTCCTATCGCATCAAATACACTGACGACCATTTGAAGACGATTACAGCCGCATTTGTTAATAAAAAAAGATAAAAGCAATAATTGTGCTCATTCTGGGGGACCCGAATGGACATTACTAACACGACGGCATCGAGTTCGACGGCATCACACGACGATTTGAAGCTGATTACAGGCGCATTTGTTAATAAAAAAAGATAAAAGCAATAATTGTGATGATTCTGGGGTACCCGAGTGGATATGCCAAAAATGACGGCATCGAGTTCTTCTCTGCTTTTACCTTTCTTTCAGTTATATCGCATCGAATAAAATGACGAAGATTTGGGGATGATAACAGGCGCATTTGTTAATAAACAATGGTAAAAGCAATGGTTGTGACGATTCTGGGGGACCCGAATGGACATTACTAAAACGACGGAATCGAGTTCTTCTCTGCTTTTACCTTTCTTTCAGTCATATTGCTTCAAATACAATGACGAAGATTTGGGGATGATAACAGGCGCATTTGTTAATAAACAAAGGTAAAAGCAATGGTTGTGTCGATTCTGGGGGACCCAAATGGACATTACTAATATGACGGCGTCGAGTTTTTCTCTGCTTTTACCTTTCTTTCTGTCATATCGCATCAAATACAATGACGACGATTTGAAGACGATTACAGGCGCATTTGTTAATAAAAAAAGATAAAAGCAATAATTGTGCTCATTCTGGGGGACCCGAATGGACATTACTAACACGACGGCATCGAGTTCTTGTCTGCTTTTACCTTTCTTTCAGTCATATTGCTTCAAATACAATGACGAAGATTTGGGGATGATAACAGGCGCATTTGATAATAAAAAAAGATAAAAGCACTAATTGTGCTCATTCTGGGGGACCCGAAAGGACATTACTAACACGACGGCATCGAGTTCTTCTCTGCTTTTACCTTTCTTTCAGTCATATTGCTTCAAATACAATGACGAAGATTTGGGCATGATAACAGGCGCATTTCATAATAAAAAAAGATAAAAGCACTAATTGTGCTCATTCTGGGGGACCCGAAAGGACATTACTAACACGACGGCATCGAGTTCTTTTCTGCTTTTACCTTTCTTTCAGTCATATTGCTTCAAATACAATGACGAAGATTTGGGGATGATAACTGGCGCGTTTGTTAATAAAAAAAGATAAAAGCAATAATTGTGCTCATTCTGGGGGACCCAATTGGACATGCCTGATATGAGGGCGTCGAGTTCTTCTCTGCATTTACCTTTCTTTCAGTCATATCGCATCGAATAAAGTGACGAAGATTTGGGGATGATAACAGGCGCATTTGTTAATAAAAACAGATAAAAGCAAAAATTGTGCTCATTCTGGGGTACCCGAATGGACATTACTAACACGACGGCATCGAGTTCTTCTCTGCTTTTACCTTTCTTTCAGTCATATTGCTTCAAATACAATGACGAAGATTTGGGGATGATAACAGGCGCATTTGTTAATAAACAAAGGTAAAAGCAATGGTTGTGTCGATTCTGGGGGACCCAAATGGACAGTACTGATATGACGGCGTCGAGTTTTTCTCTGCTTTTACCTTTGTTTCTGTCGTATCGCATCAAATACGATGACGACGATTTGAAGACGATTACAGGCGCATTTGTTAATAAAAAAAGATAAAAGCAATAATTGTGCTCATTCTGGGGGACCCGAATGGACATTACTAACACGACGGCATCGACTTCTTCTCTGCTCTTACCTTTCTTTCAGTCATATTGCTTCAAATACAATGACGAAGATTTGGGGATGATAACAGGCGCATTTGTTAATAAACAAAGGTAAAAGCAATGGTTGTGTCGATCCTGGGGGACCCAAATGGACATTACTAATATGACGGCGTCGAGTTTTTCTCTGCTTTTACCTTTCTTTCTGTCCTATCGCATCAAATACACTGACGACGATTTGAAGACGATTACAGGCGCATTTGTTAATAAAAAAAGATAAAAGCAATAATTGTGCTCATTCTGGGGGACCCGATTGGATATGCCTGATATAACGGCATCGAGTTCTTCTCTGCTTTTACCTTTCTGTCAGTCATATCGCATCGAATAAAATGACGAAAATTTGGGGATGGTAACAGGCGCCTTTGTTAATAAACAAAGGTAAATGCAATGGTTGTGTCCCTTCTGGGGGATCGAAATGGACATTACTAATATGACGGCGTCGAGTTTTTCTCTGCTTTTACCTTTCTTTCTGTCATATCGAACCAAATACAATGACGACAATTTGACGATGATTTCAGGCGCCTTTGTGAATAAAAAACCGATACAAGCAATGATTGTGATGATTCTGGGGTACCCGATTGGACATGCCTGATATGACGGCATCGAGTTCTTCTCTGCTTTTACCTTTCTTTCAGTAATATCGCGTCGAATAAATTGACGAAGCTTTGGGGATGATATCAGAGGCATTTGTTAATAAACAAAGGTAAAATCAATGGTTGTGTCGATTCTGGGGGACCCGAATGGACATTACTACCACGACGGCATCGAGTTCTTCTCTGCTTTTACCTTTCTTTCAGTCATAGTGCTTCAAATACAACGCCGAAGATTTGGGGGAGATAACAGGCGCATTTGTTAATAAACAAAGGTAAAAGCAATGGTTGTGTCGATTCTGGGGGACCCAAATGGACATTACTAATATGACGGCGTCGAGTTTTTCTCTGCTTTTACCTTTCTTACTGTCATATCGCATCAAATACACTGACGACGATTTGAAAACGATTACAGGCGCATTTGTTAAGAAAAAAAGATAAGTGCAATAATTGTGCTCATTCTGGGGGACCCGAATGGACATTACTAACACGACGGCATGGAGTTCTTCTCTACTTTTACCTTTCTTTCAGTCATATTGCTTCAAATACAATGACGAAGATTTGGGGATGTTAACAGGCGCATTTGTTAATGAACAAAGGTAAAAGCAATGGTTGCGTCGATTCTGGGGGACCCAAATGGACATTACTAATATGACGGCGTCGAGTTTTTATCTGCTTTTACCTTTCTTTCTGTCATGTCGCATCAAATACACTGATGACGATTTGAAGACGATGACAGGCGCATTTATTAATAAAAAAAGATACAAGCAATAATTGTGCTCATTTTGGGGGACCGAATGGACAATACTAACACTACGTCATCGAGTTCTTCTCTGCTTTTACCTTTCTTTCAGTTATATTACGTCAAATACAATGACGAAGATTTGGGGATGGTAACAGGCGCATTTGTTAATAAAAAAATCTAAAAGCAATAATGGTGCTCATTCTGGGGGACCCGAATGGACATTACTAACACGACGGCATCGAGTTCCTCTCTGCTTTTACCTTTCTTTCAGTCATATTGCTTTAAATACAATGACAAAGATTTGGGGATGATAACAGGCGCATTTGTTAATAAACAAAGGTAAAAGCAATGGTTGTGTCGATTCTGGGGTATCCAAAGGGACATTACTAATATGACGGCGTCGATTTTTTTTCTTCTTTTACCTTTCTTTCTGTCCTATCGCATCAAATACACTGACGACCATTTGAAGACGATTACAGCCGCATTTGTTAATAAAAAAACATAAAAGCAATAATTGTGCTCTTTCTGGGGGACCCGAATGGACATTACTAACACGACGGCATGGAGTTCTTCTCTACTTTTACCTTTCTTTTAGTCATATTGCTTCAAATACAATGACGAAGACGTGGGGATGATAACAGGCGCATTTGTTAATAAACAAAGGTAAAAGCAATGGTTGTGTCGATTCTGGGGGACCGAAATGGACATTAATAATATGACGGCGTCGAGTTTTTCTCTGCTTTTACCATTGTTTCTGTCGTATCGCATCAAATACAATGACGACGATTTGAAGACGATTACAGGCGCATTTGTTAATAAATAAACATAAAAGCAATAATTCTGCGTATTCTGGGGGACCCGATTTGACATACCTGATATGACGGCATCGAGTTCTTCTCTGCTGTTACCTTTCTTTCAGTTATAACGCATCGAATAAAATGACGAAGATTTGGGGATGATAACAGGCGCATTTGTTAATGAACAAAGGTAAAAGCAATGGTTGCGTCGATTCTGGGGGACCCAAATGGACATTGATAATATGACGGCGTCGAGTTTTTCTCTGCTTTTACCTTTCTTTCTGTCATATCGCATCAAATACACTGATGACGATTTGAAGACGATGACAGGCGCATTTATTAATAAAAAAGATACAAGCAATAATTGTGCTCATTCTGGGGGACCGAATGGACATTACTAACACGACGGCATCGAGTTCTTCTCTGCTTTTACCTTTCTTTCAGTCATATTGCTTCAAACACAATGACGAAGATTTGGGGAAGATAACAGGCGCATTTGTTAATAAACAAAGGTAAAAGCAATGGTTGTGTCGATCCTCGGGGACCCAAATGGACATTACTAATATGACGGCGTAGAGTTTTTCTCTGCTTTTACCTTTCTGTCTGTCATATCGCATCAAGTACACTGACGACGATTTAAAGACGATTACAGGCGCATTTGTTAATAAAAAAAAGATAAAAGCAATAATTGTGCTCATTCTGGGGGACCCGAATGGACATTACTAACACGACGGCATCGAGTTCATCTCTGCTTTTACCTTTCTTTCAGTCATATTGCTTCAAATACAGTGACGAAGATTTGCGGATGATAACAGGCGCATTTGTTAATCAACAAAGGTAAAAGCAATGGTTGTGTCGATTCTGGGGAACCCAAATGGACATTACTAATATGACGCCGTCGAGTTTTTCTCTGATTTTACCTTTGTTTCTGTCGTATCGCATGAAATACAATGACGACGATTTGAAGACGATTACTGACGCATTTGTTAATAAAAAAAGATAAAAGCAATAATTGTGATGATTCTAGGGTACCCGATTGGATATGCCTGATATGACGGCATCGAGTTCTTCTCTGCTTTTACCTTTCTTTCAATTATATCGCATCGAATAAAATGACGAAGATTTGGGGATGATAACAGGCGGATTTGTTAATAAACAAAGGTAAAAGCAATGGTTCTGACGATTCTGGGGGACCCGAATGGACATTACTAAAACGACGGCATCGAGTTCTTCTCTGCTTTTACCTTTCTTTCAGTCATATTGCTTCAAATACAATGACGAAGATTTGGTGATGATAACAGGCGCATTTGATAATAAACAAAGGTAAAAGCAATGGGTGTGTCGATTCTGGGGGACCCAAATGGACATTACTAATATGACGGCGTCGAGTTTTTCTCTGCTTTTACCTTTCTTTCTGTCATATCGCATCAAATACACTGACGACGATTTGAAGACGATTACAGGCGCATTTATTAATAAAAAAAGATAAAAGCAATAAATGTGCTCATTCTGGGGGACCCGAACGGACATCACTAACACGACGGCATCGAGTTCTTCTCTGCTTTTACCTTTCTTTCAGTCATATTGCTTCAAATACAATGACGAAGATTTGGAGATGATAACACGCGCATTTGATAATAAAAAAAAAATAAATGCAATAATTGTGCTCATTCTGGGGGACCCGAATGGACATTACTAACACGACGGCATCGAGTTCTTCTCTGCTTTTACCTTTCTTTAAGTCATATTGCTTTAAATACAATGACGAAGATTTGGGGATGATAACAGGCGCATTTGTTAATAAAAAAGATAAAAGCGATAATTGTGCTCATTCTGGGGGACCCGAATGGACACTACTAACACGACGGCATCGAGTTCTTCTCTGCTTTTACCTTTCTTTCAGTCATATTGCTTCAAATACAATGACGAAGATTTGGGGATGATAACTGGCGCGTTTGTTAATAAAAAATGATAAAAGCAATAATTGTGCTCATTCTAGGGGACCCGATTGGACATGCCTGATATGACGGTGTCGAGTTCTTCTCTGCTTTTACCTTTCTTTCAGTCATATCGCATCGAATAAAATGACGAAGATTTGGGGATGATAACAGGCGCATTTGTTAATAAAAAAAAATAAAAGCAATAATTGTGCTCATTCTGGGGGACCCGAATGGACATTACTAACACGACTGCATCGAGTTCTTCTCTGCTTTTCCCTTTCTTTCATCCATATTGCTTCAAATACAATGACGAAGATTTGGGGATGATACCAGGCGCATTTGTTAATAAACAAAGGTAAAAGCAATGGTTGTGTCGATTCTGGGGGACCCAAATGGACATTACTAATATGACGGCGTCGAGTTTTTCTCTGCTTTTACCTTTCTTTCTGTCCTATCGCATCAAATAAACTGACGACGATTTGAAGACGATTACAGCCGCATTTGTTAATAAAAAAACATAAATGCCATAATTCTGCTCTTTCTGGGGGACCCGAATGGACAATACTAACACGACAGCATGGAGTTCTTCTCTACTTTTACCGTTCTTTTAGTCATATTGCTTCAAATACAATGACGAAGACGTGGGGATGATAACAGGCGCATTTGTTAATAAACAAAGGTAAAAGCAATGGTTGTGTCGATTCTCGGGGACCCAAATGGACATTACTAATATGACGGCGTAGAGTTTTTCTCTGCATTTACCTTTGTTTCTGTCGTAACGCATCAAACACAATGACGACGATTTGAAGACGATTACAGGCGCATTTGTTAATAAAAAAAGATAAAAGCAATAATTGTGCTCATTCTGGGGGACCCGATTGGACATGCCTGATATGACGGCATCGAGTTCTTCTCTGCTTTTACCTTTCTTTCATCCATATTGCTTCAAATACAATGACGAAGATTTGGGGATGATAACAGGCGCATTTGTTAATAAACAAAGGTAAAAGCAATGGTTGTGTCGGTTCTGGGGGACCCAAATGGACATTACTAATATGACGGCGTCGAGTTTTTCTCTGCTTTTACCGTTGTTTCTGTCGTATCGCATCAAATACAATGATGACGAGTTGAAGACGATTACAGGCTCATTTGTTAATAAATAAACATAAAAGCAATAATTCTGCTCATTCTGGGGGACCCGATTGGATATGCCTGATATGACGGCATCGAGTTCGTCTCTGCTGTTACCTTTCTTTCAGTTATAACGCATCGAATAAAATGACGAAGATTTGGGTATGATAACAGGCGCATTTGTTAATGAACAAAGGTAAAAGCAATGGTTGCGTCGATTCTGGGGGACCCAAATGGACATTGATATGACGGCGTCGAGTTTTTCTCTGCTTTTACCTTTCTTTCTGTCATTTCGCATCAAATACATTGATGACGATTTGAAGACGATGACAGGCGCATTTATTAATAAAAAAGATACAAGCAATAATTGTGCTCATTCTGGGGGACCGAATGGACATTACTAACACGACGGCATCGAGTTCTTCTCTGCTTTTACGTTTCTTTCAGTCATATTGCTTCAAACACAATGACGAAGATTTGGGGAAGATAACAGGCGCATTTGTTAATAAACAAAGGTAAAAGCAATGGTTGTGTCGATTCTCGGGGACCCAAATGGACATTACTAGTATGACGGCGTAGAGTTTTTCTCTGCTTTTACCTTTCTGTCTGTCATTTCGCATCAAGTACACTGACGACGATTTGAAGACGATTACAGGCGCATTTGTTAATAAAAAAAGATAAAAGCAATAATTGTGCTCATTCTGGGGGACCCGAATGGACATTACTAACACGACGGCATCGAGTTCATCTCTGCTTTTACCTTTCTTTCAGTCATATTGCTTCAAATACAGTGACGAAGATTTGGGGATGATAACAGGCGCATTTGTTAATAAACAAAGGTAAAAGCAATGGTTGTGTCGATTCTGGGGGACCCAAATGGACATTACTAATATGACGCCGTCGAGTTTTTCTCTGATTTTACCTTTGTTTCGGTCGTATCGCATCAAATACAGTGACGTCGATTTGAAGATGATTACAGGCCCATTTGTTAATAAAAAAAGATAAAAGCAATAATTGTGATGATTCTAGGGTACCCGATTGGATATGCCTGATATGACGGCATCGAGTTCTTCTCTGCTTTTACCTTTCTTTCAGTTATACCGCATCGAATAAAATGACGAAGATTTGGGGATGATAACAGGCGCATTTGTTAATAAACAAAGGTAAAAGCAATGGTTGTGACGATGCTGGGGGACCCGAATGGACATTACTAAAACGACGGAATCGAGTTCTTCTCTGCTTTTACCTTTCTGTCAGTCATATTGCTTCAAATACAATGACGAAGATTTGGGGATGATAACAGGCGCATTTGATAATAAACAAAGGTAAAAACAATAGGTGTGTCGATTCTGGGGGACCCAAATGGACATTACTAATATGACGGCGTCGAGTTTTTCTCTGCTTTTACCTTTCTTTCTGTCATATCGCATCAAATACACTGACGACGATTCGAAGACGAATACAGGCGCATTTGTTAATAAAAAAAGATAAAAGCAATAATTGTGCTCATTCTGGGGGACCCGAATGGACATTACTAACACGACGGCATCGAGTTCTTCTCTGCTCTTATCTTTGTTGCAGTCATATTGCTTCAAATACAATGACGAAGATTTGGAGATGATAACAGGCGCATTTGATAATAAAAAAAGATAAAAGCAATAATTGTGCTCATTCTGGGGGACCCGAATGGACATTACTAACACGACGGCATCGAGCTCTTCTCTGCTATTACCTTTCTTTAAGTCATATCGCTTCAAATTCAATGACGAAGATTTGGGGATGATAACTGGCGCGTTTGTTAATAAAAAAAGATAAAAGCAATAATTGTTCTCATTCTGGGGGACCCGATTCGACATGCCTGATATGACGGCGTCGAGTTCTTCTCTGCTTTTGACTTTCTTTCAGTCATATCGCATCGAATAAAATGACGAAGATTTGGGGATGATAACAGGCGCATTTGTTAATAAAAAAAGATAAAAGCAATAATTGTGCTCATTCTGGGGGACCCGAATGGACATTACTAACACGACGGCATCGAGTTCTCCTCTGCTTTTACCTTTTTTTCATCCATATTGCTTCAAATACAATGACGAAGATTTGGGGATGATAACAGGCGCATTTGTTAATACACAAAGGTAAAAGCAATGGTTGTGTCGATTCTGGGGGACCCAAATGGAGATTACTAATATGACGGCGTCGAGTTTTTGTCTGCTTTTACCTTTCTTTCTGTCATATTGCATCACATACACTGACGACGGTTTGAAGACGATTACAGGCGCATTTGATAATAAAAAAAGATAGAAGCAATAATTGTGCTCATTCTGGGGGACCCGAATGGACATTACTAACACGACGGCATCGAGTTCACTTCTGCTTTTACCTGTCTTTCAGTCATATTGCTTCAAATACAATGACGAAGATTTGGGGATGATAACAGGCGCATTTGTTAATAAACAAAGGTAAAAGCAATGGTTGTGTCGATTCTGGGGGACCCCAATGAACATTACTAAAATGACGCCGTCGAGTTTTTGTCTGCTTTTACCTTTGTTTCTGTCGTATCGCATCAAATACAATGACGACGATTTGAAGACGATCACAGGCGCATTTGTTAATTAAAAAAGATAAAAGCAATAATTGTGATGATTCTGGGGTGCCCGATTGGATATACCTGATATGACGGCATCGAGTTCTTCTCTGCTTTTACCTTTCTTTCAGTTTTATCGCATCGAATAAAATGACGAAGATTTGGGGATGATAACAGGCGCATTTGTTAATAAACAAAGGTAAAAGCAATGGTTGTGACGATTCTGGGGGACCCGAATGGACATTACAAAAACGACGGAATCGAGTTCTTCTCTGCTTTTACCTTTCTTTCAGTCATATTGCTTCAAATACAATGACGAAGATTTGGGGATGATAACAGGCGCATTTGTTAATAAACAAAGGTAAAAGCAATGGTTGTGTCGATTCTGGGGGACCCAAATGGACATTACTAATATGACGGCGTCGAGTTTTTCTCTGCTTTTACCTTTCTTTCTGTCATATCGCATCAAATACACTGACGACGATTTGAAGACGATTACAGGCGCATTTGTTAATAAAAAAAGATAAAAGCAATAATTGTGCTCATTCTGGGGGACCCGAATGGACATTACTAACACGACGGCATCGAGTTCATCTCTGCTTTTACCTTTTTTTCAGTCATATTGCTTCAAATACAGTGACGAAGATTTGGGGATGATAACAGGCGCATTTGTTAATCAACAAAGGTAAAAGCAATGGTTGTGTCGATTCTGGGGAACCCAAATGGACATTACTAATATGACGCCGTCGAGTTTTTCTCTGATTTTACCTTTGTTTCTGTCGTATCGCATGAAATACAATGACGACGATTTAAAGACGATTACAGACGCATTTGTTAATAAAAAAAGATAAAAGCAATAATTGTGATGATTCTAGGGTACTCGATTGGATATGCCTGATATGACGGCATCGAGTTCTTCTCTGCTTTTACCTTTCTTTCAGTTATATCGCAATCGAATAAAATGACGAAGATTTGGGGATGATAAGAGGCGCATTTGTTAATAAACAAAGGTAAAAGCAATGGTTCTGACGATTCTGGGGGACCCGAATGGACATTACTAAAACGACGGCTTCGAAGTTCTTCTCTGCTTTTACCTTTCTTTCAGTCATATTGCTTCAAATACAATGACGAAGATTTGGTGATGATAACAGGCGCATTTGATAATAAACAAAGGTAAAAGCAATGGGTGTGTCGATTCTGGGGGACCCAAATGGACATTACTAATATGACGGCGTCGAGTTTTTCTCTGCTTTTACCTTTCTTTCTGTCATATCGCATCAAATACCCTGACGACGATTTGAAGACGATTTCAGGCGCATTTATTAATAAAAAAAGATAAAAGCAATAAATGTGCTCATTCTGGGGGACCCGAATGGACATCACTAACACGACGGCATCGAGTTCTTCTCTGCTTTTACCTTTCTTTCAGTCATATTGCTTCAAATACAATGACGAAGATTTGGAGATGACAACAGGCGCATTTGATAATAAAAAAAAATAAATGCAATAATTGTGCTCATTCTGGGGGACCCGAATGGACATTACTAACACGACGGGATCGAGTTCTTCTCTGCTTTTACCTTTCTTTAAGTCATATTGCTTTAAATACAATGACGAAGATTTGGGGATGATAACAGGCGCATTTGTTAATAAAAAAGATAAAAGCGATAATTGTGCTCATTCTGGGGGACCCGAATGGACACTACTAACACGACGGCATCGAGTTCTTCTCTGCTTTTACCTTTCTTTCAGTCATATTGCTTCAAATACAATGACGAAGATTTGGGGATGATAACTGGCGCGTTTGTTAATAAAAAATGATAAAAGCAATAATTGTGCTCATTCTAGGGGACCCGATTGGACATTACTAACACGACGGCATCGAGTTCTTCTCTGCTTTTACCTTTCTTTCATCCATATTGCTTCAAATACAATGACGAAGATTTGGGGATGATAACAGGCGCATTTGTTAATAAACAAAGGTAAAAGCAATGGTTGTGTCGGTTCTGGGGGACCCAAATGGACATTACTAATATGACGGCGTCGAGTTTTTCTCTGCTTTTACCGTTGTTTCTGTCGTATCGCATCAAATACAATGATGACGAGTTGAAGACGATTACAGGCTCATTTGTTAATAAATAAACATAAAAGCAATAATTCTGCTCATTCTGGGGGACCCGATTGGATATGCCTGATATGACGGCATCGAGTTCGTCTCTGCTGTTACCTTTCTTTCAGTTATAACGCATCGAATAAAATGACGAAGATTTGGGTATGATAACAGGCGCATTTGTTAATGAACAAAGGTAAAAGCAATGGTTGCGTCGATTCTGGGGGACCCAAATGGACATTGATATGACGGCGTCGAGTTTTTCTCTGCTTTTACCTTTCTTTCTGTCATTTCGCATCAAATACATTGATGACGATTTGAAGACGATGACAGGCGCATTTATTAATAAAAAAGATACAAGCAATAATTGTGCTCATTCTGGGGGACCGAATGGACATTACTAACACGACGGCATCGAGTTCTTCTCTGCTTTTACGTTTCTTTCAGTCATATTGCTTCAAACACAATGACGAAGATTTGGGGAAGATAACAGGCGCATTTGTTAATAAACAAAGGTAAAAGCAATGGTTGTGTCGATTCTCGGGGACCTAAATGGACATTAATAGTATGACGGCGTAGAGTTTTTCTCTGCTTTTACCTTTCTGTCTGTCATTTCGCATCAAGTACACTGACGACGATTTGAAGACGATTACAGGCGCATTTGTTAATAAAAAAAGATAAAAGCAATAATTGTGCTCATTCTGGGGGACCCGAATCGACATTACTAACACGACGGCATCGAGTTCATCTCTGCTTTTACCTTTCTTTCAGTCATATTGCTTCAAATACAGTGACGAAGATTTGGGGATGATAACAGGCGCATTTGTTAATAAACAAAGGTAAAAGCAATGGTTGTGTCGATTCTGGGGGACCCAAATGGACATTACTAATATGACGCCGTCGAGTTTTTCTCTGATTTTACCTTTGTTTCGGTCGTATCGCATCAAATACAGTGACGTCGATTTGAAGATGATTACAGGCCCATTTGTTATTAAAAAAAGATAAAAGCAATAATTGTGATGATTCTAGGGTACCCGATTGGATATGCCTGATATGACGGCATCGAGTTCTTCTCTGCTTTTACCTTTCTTTCAGTTATACCGCATCGAATAAAATGACGAAGATTTGGGGATGATAACAGGCGCATTTGTTAATAAACAAAGGTAAAAGCAATGGTTGTGACGATTCTGGGGGACCCGAATGGACATTACAAAAACGACGGAATCGAGTTCTTCTCTGCTTTTACCTTTCTTTCAGTCATATTGCTTCAAATACAATGACGAAGATTTGGGGATGATAACAGGCGCATTTGTTAATAAACAAAGGTAAAAGCAATGGTTGTGTCGATTCTGGGGGACCCAAATGGACATTACTAATATGACGGCGTCGAGTTTTTCTCTGCTTTTACCTTTCTTTCTGTCATATCGCATCAAATACACTGACGACGATTTGAAGACGATTACAGGCGCATTTGTTAATAAAAAAAGATAAAAGCAATAATTGTGCTCATTCTGGGGGACCCGAATGGACATTACTAACACGACGGCATCGAGTTCATCTCTGCTTTTACCTTTCTTTCAGTCATATTGCTTCAAATACAGTGACGAAGATTCGGGGATGATAACAGGCGCATTTGTTAATCAACAAAGGTAAAAGCAATGGTTGTGTCGATTCTGGGGAACCCAAATGGACATTACTAATATGACGCCGTCGAGTTTTTCTCTGATTTTACCTTTGTTTCTGTCGTATCGCATGAAATACAATGACGACGATTTAAAGACGATTACAGACGCATTTGTTAATAAAAAAAGATAAAAGCAATAATTGTGATGATTCTAGGGTACTCGATTGGATATGCCTGATATGACGGCATCGAGTTCTTCTCTGCGTTTACCTTTCTTTCAGTTATATCGCAATCGAATAAAATGACGAAGATTTGGGGATGATAACAGGCGCATTTGTTAATAAACAAAGGTAAAAGCAATGGTTCTGACGATTCTGGGGGACCCGAATGGACATTACTAAAACGACGGCATCGAAGTTCTTCTCTGCTTTTACCTTTCTTTCAGTCATATTGCTTCAAATACAATGACGAAGATTTGGTGATGATAACAGGCGCATTTGATAATAAACAAAGGTAAAAGCAATGGGTGTGTCGATTCTGGGGGACCCAAATGGACATTACTAATATGACGGCGTCGAGTTTTTCTCTGCTTTTACCTTTCTTTCTGTCATATCGCATCAAATACACTGACGACGATTTGAAGACGATTTCAGGCGCATTTATTAATAAAAAAAGATAAAAGCAATAAATGTGCTCATTCTGGGGGACCCGAATGGACATCACTAACACGACGGCATCGAGTTCTTCTCTGCTTTTACCTTTCCTTCAGTCATATTGCTTCAAATACAATGACGAAGATTTGGAGATGATAACAGGCGCATTTGATAATAAAAAAAAATAAATGCAATAATTGTGCTCATTCTGGGGGACCCGAATGGACATTACTAACACGACGGGATCGAGTTCTTCTCTGCTTTTACCTGTCTTTAAGTCATATTGCTTTAAATACAATGACGAAGATTTGGGGATGATAACAGGCGCATTTGTTAATAAAAAAGATAAAAGCGATAATTGTGCTCATTCTGGGGGACCCGAATGGACACTACTAACACGACGGCATCGAGTTCTTCTCTGCTTTTACCTTTCTTTCAGTCATATTGCTTCAAATACAATGACGAAGATTTGGGGATGATAACTGGCGCGTTTGTTAATAAAAAATGATAAAAGCAATAATTGTGCTCATTCTAGGGGACCCGATTGGACATTACTAACACGACGGCATCGAGTTCTTCTCTGCTTTTACCTTTCTTTCATCCATATTGCTTCAAATACAATGACGAAGACGTGGGGATGATAACAGGCGCATTTGTTAATAAACAAAGGTAAAAGCAATGGTTGTGTCGATTCTCGGGGACCCAAATGGACATTACTAATATGACGGCGTAGAGTTTTTCTCTGCATTTACCTTTGTTTCTGTCGTAACGCATCAAACACAATGACGACGATTTGAAGACGATTACAGGCGCATTTGTTAATAAAAAAAGATAAAAGCAATAATTGTGCTCATTCTGGGGGACCCGATTGGACATGCCTGATATGACGGCATCGAGTTCTTCTCTGCTTTTACCTTTCTTTCATCCATATTGCTTCAAATACAATGACGAAGATTTGGGGATGATAACAGGCGCATTTGTTAATAAACAAAGGTAAAAGCAATGGTTGTGTCGGTTCTGGGGGACCCAAATGGACATTACTAATATGACGGCGTCGAGTTTTTCTCTGCTTTTACCGTTGTTTCTGTCGTATCGCATCAAATACAATGATGACGAGTTGAAGACGATTACAGGCTCATTTGTTAATAAATAAACATAACAGCAATAATTCTGCTCATTCTGGGGGACCCGATTGGATATGCCTGATATGACGGCATCGAGTTCGTCTCTGCTGTTACCTTTCTTTCAGTTATAACGCATCGAATAAAATGACGAAGATTTGGGTATGATAACAGGCGCATTTGTTAATGAACAAAGGTAAAAGCAATGGTTGCGTCGATTCTGGGGGACCCAAATGGACATTGATATGACGGCGTCGAGTTTTTCTCTGCTTTTACCTTTCTTTCTGTCATTTCGCATCAAATACATTGATGACGATTTGAAGACGATGACAGGCGCATTTATTAATAAAAAAGATACAAGCAATAATTGTGCTCATTCTGGGGGACCGAATGGACATTACTAACACGACGGCATCGAGTTCTTCTCTGCTTTTACGTTTCTTTCAGTCATATTGCTTCAAACACAATGACGAAGATTTGGGGAAGATAACAGGCGCATTTGTTAATAAACAAAGGTAAAAGCAATGGTTGTGTCGATTCTCGGGGACCCAAATGGACATTACTAGTATGACGGCGTAGAGTTTTTCTCTGCTTTTACCTTTCTGTCTGTCATTTCGCATCAAGTACACTGACGACGATTTGAAGACGATTACAGGCGCATTTGTTAATAAAAAAAGATAAAAGCAATAATTGTGCTCATTCTGGGGGACCCGAATGGACATTACTAACACGACGGCATCGAGTTCATCTCTGCTTTTACCTTTCTTTCAGTCATATTGCTTCAAATACAGTGACGAAGATTTGGGGATGATAACAGGCGCATTTGTTAATAAACAAAGGTAAAAGCAATGGTTGTGTCGATTCTGGGGGACCCAAATGGACATTACTAATATGACGCCGTCGAGTTTTTCTCTGATTTTACCTTTGTTTCGGTCGTATCGCATCAAATACAGTGACGTCGATTTGAAGATGATTACAGGCCCATTTGTTAATAAAAAAAGATAAAAGCAATAATTGTGATGATTCTAGGGTACCCGATTGTATATGCCTGATATGACGGCATCGAGTTCTTCTCTGCTTTTACCTTTCTTTCAGTTATACCGCATCGAATAAAATGACGAAGATTTGGGGATGATAACAGGCGCATTTGTTAATAAACAAAGGTAAAAGCAATGGTTGTGACGATGCTGGGGGACCCGAATGGACATTACTAAAACGACGGAATCGAGTTCTTCTCTGCTTTTACCTTTCTGTCAGTCATATTGCTTCAAATACAATGACGAAGATTTGGGGATGATAACAGGCGCATTTGATAATAAACAAAGGTAAAAACAATAGGTGTGTCGATTCTGGGGGACCCAAATGGACATTACTAATATGACGGCGTCGAGTTTTTCTCTGCTTTTACCTTTCTTTCTGTCATATCGCATCAAATACACTGACGACGATTCGAAGACGAATACAGGCGCATTTGTTAATAAAAAAAGATAAAAGCAATAATTGTGCTCATTCTGGGGGACCCGAATGGACATTACTAACACGACGGCATCGAGTTCTTCTCTGCTCTTATCTTTGTTGCAGTCATATTGCTTCAAATACAATGACGAAGATTTGGAGATGATAACAGGCGCATTTGATAATAAAAAAAGATAAAAGCAATAATTGTGCTCATTCTGGGGGACCCGAATGGACATTACTAACACGACGGCATCGAGCTCTTCTCTGCTATTACCTTTCTTTAAGTCATATCGCTTCAAATTCAATGACGAAGATTTGGGGATGATAACTGGCGCGTTTGTTAATAAAAAAAGATAAAAGCAATAATTGTTCTCATTCTGGGGGACCCGATTCGACATGCCTGATATGACGGCGTCGAGTTCTTCTCTGCTTTTGACTTTCTTTCAGTCATATCGCATCGAATAAAATGACGAAGATTTGGGGATGATAACAGGCGCATTTGTTAATAAAAAAAGATAAAAGCAATAATTGTGCTCATTCTGGGGGACCCGAATGGACATTACTAACACGACGGCATCGAGTTCTCCTCTGCTTTTACCTTTTTTTCATCCATATTGCTTCAAATACAATGACGAAGATTTGGGGATGATAACAGGCGCATTTGTTAATACACAAAGGTAAAAGCAATGGTTGTGTCGATTCTGGGGGACCCAAATGGAGATTACTAATATGACGGCGTCGAGTTTTTGTCTGCTTTTACCTTTCTTTCTGTCATATTGCATCACATACACTGACGACGGTTTGAAGACGATTACAGGCGCATTTGATAATAAAAAAAGATAGAAGCAATAATTGTGCTCATTCTGGGGGACCCGAATGGACATTACTAACACGACGGCATCGAGTTCACTTCTGCTTTTACCTGTCTTTCAGTCATATTGCTTCAAATACAATGACGAAGATTTGGGGATGATAACAGGCGCATTTGTTAATAAACAAAGGTAAAAGCAATGGTTGTGTCGATTCTGGGGGACCCCAATGAACATTACTAAAATGACGCCGTCGAGTTTTTGTCTGCTTTTACCTTTGTTTCTGTCGTATCGCATCAAATACAATGACGACGATTTGAAGACGATCACAGGCGCATTTGTTAATTAAAAAAGATAAAAGCAATAATTGTGATGATTCTGGGGTGCCCGATTGGATATACCTGATATGACGGCATCGAGTTCTTCTCTGCTTTTACCTTTCTTTCAGTTTTATCGCATCGAATAAAATGACGAAGATTTGGGGATGATAACAGGCGCATTTGTTAATAAACAAAGGTAAAAGCAATGGTTGTGACGATTCTGGGGGACCCGAATGGACATTACAAAAACGACGGAATCGAGTTCTTCTCTGCTTTTACCTTTCTTTCAGTCATATTGCTTCAAATACAATGACGAAGATTTGGGGATGATAACAGGCGCATTTGTTAATAAACAAAGGTAAAAGCAATGGTTGTGTCGATTCTGGGGGACCCAAATGGACATTACTAATATGACGGCGTCGAGTTTTTCTCTGCTTTTACCTTTCTTTCTGTCATATCGCATCAAATACACTGACGACGATTTGAAGACGATTACAGGCGCATTTGTTAATAAAAAAAGATAAAAGCAATAATTGTGCTCATTCTGGGGGACCCGAATGGACATTACTAACACGACGGCATCGAGTTCATCTCTGCTTTTACCTTTTTTTCAGTCATATTGCTTCAAATACAGTGACGAAGATTTGGGGATGATAACAGGCGCATTTGTTAATCAACAAAGGTAAAAGCAATGGTTGTGTCGATTCTGGGGAACCCAAATGGACATTACTAATATGACGCCGTCGAGTTTTTCTCTGATTTTACCTTTGTTTCTGTCGTATCGCATGAAATACAATGACGACGATTTAAAGACGATTACAGACGCATTTGTTAATAAAAAAAGATAAAAGCAATAATTGTGATGATTCTAGGGTACTCGATTGGATATGCCTGATATGACGGCATCGAGTTCTTCTCTGCTTTTACCTTTCTTTCAGTTATATCGCAATCGAATAAAATGACGAAGATTTGGGGATGATAAGAGGCGCATTTGTTAATAAACAAAGGTAAAAGCAATGGTTCTGACGATTCTGGGGGACCCGAATGGACATTACTAAAACGACGGCTTCGAAGTTCTTCTCTGCTTTTACCTTTCTTTCAGTCATATTGCTTCAAATACAATGACGAAGATTTGGTGATGATAACAGGCGCATTTGATAATAAACAAAGGTAAAAGCAATGGGTGTGTCGATTCTGGGGGACCCAAATGGACATTACTAATATGACGGCGTCGAGTTTTTCTCTGCTTTTACCTTTCTTTCTGTCATATCGCATCAAATACACTGACGACGATTTGAAGACGATTTCAGGCGCATTTATTAATAAAAAAAGATAAAAGCAATAAATGTGCTCATTCTGGGGGACCCGAATGGACATCACTAACACGACGGCATCGAGTTCTTCTCTGCTTTTACCTTTCTTTCAGTCATATTGCTTCAAATACAATGACGAAGATTTGGAGATGACAACAGGCGCATTTGATAATAAAAAAAAATAAATGCAATAATTGTGCTCATTCTGGGGGACCCGAATGGACATTACTAACACGACGGGATCGAGTTCTTCTCTGCTTTTACCTTTCTTTAAGTCATATTGCTTTAAATACAATGACGAAGATTTGGGGATGATAACAGGCGCATTTGTTAATAAAAAAGATAAAAGCGATAATTGTGCTCATTCTGGGGGACCCGAATGGACACTACTAACACGACGGCATCGAGTTCTTCTCTGCTTTTACCTTTCTTTCAGTCATATTGCTTCAAATACAATGACGAAGATTTGGGGATGATAACTGGCGCGTTTGTTAATAAAAAATGATAAAAGCAATAATTGTGCTCATTCTAGGGGACCCGATTGGACATTACTAACACGACGGCATCGAGTTCTTCTCTGCTTTTACCTTTCTTTCATCCATATTGCTTCAAATACAATGACGAAGATTTGGGGATGATAACAGGCGCATTTGTTAATAAACAAAGGTAAAAGCAATGGTTGTGTCGGTTCTGGGGGACCCAAATGGACATTACTAATATGACGGCGTCGAGTTTTTCTCTGCTTTTACCGTTGTTTCTGTCGTATCGCATCAAATACAATGATGACGAGTTGAAGACGATTACAGGCTCATTTGTTAATAAATAAACATAAAAGCAATAATTCTGCTCATTCTGGGGGACCCGATTGGATATGCCTGATATGACGGCATCGAGTTCGTCTCTGCTGTTACCTTTCTTTCAGTTATAACGCATCGAATAAAATGACGAAGATTTGGGTATGATAACAGGCGCATTTGTTAATGAACAAAGGTAAAAGCAATGGTTGCGTCGATTCTGGGGGACCCAAATGGACATTGATATGACGGCGTCGAGTTTTTCTCTGCTTTTACCTTTCTTTCTGTCATTTCGCATCAAATACATTGATGACGATTTGAAGACGATGACAGGCGCATTTATTAATAAAAAAGATACAAGCAATAATTGTGCTCATTCTGGGGGACCGAATGGACATTACTAACACGACGGCATCGAGTTCTTCTCTGCTTTTACGTTTCTTTCAGTCATATTGCTTCAAACACAATGACGAAGATTTGGGGAAGATAACAGGCGCATTTGTTAATAAACAAAGGTAAAAGCAATGGTTGTGTCGATTCTCGGGGACCCAAATGGACATTAATAGTATGACGGCGTAGAGTTTTTCTCTACTTTTACCTTTCTGTCTGTCATTTCGCATCAAGTACACTGACGACGATTTGAAGACGATTACAGGCGCATTTGTTAATAAAAAAAGATAAAAGCAATAATTGTGCTCATTCTGGGGGACCCGAATCGACATTACTAACACGACGGCATCGAGTTCATCTCTGCTTTTACCTTTCTTTCAGTCATATTGCTTCAAATACAGTGACGAAGATTTGGGGATGATAACAGGCGCATTTGTTAATAAACAAAGGTAAAAGCAATGGTTGTGTCGATTCTGGGGGACCCAAATGGACATTACTAATATGACGCCGTCGAGTTTTTCTCTGATTTTACCTTTGTTTCGGTCGTATCGCATCAAATACAGTGACGTCGATTTGAAGATGATTACAGGCCCATTTGTTAATAAAAAAAGATAAAAGCAATAATTGTGATGATTCTAGGGTACCCGATTGGATATGCCTGATATGACGGCATCGAGTTCTTCTCTGCTTTTACCTTTCTTTCAGTTATACCGCATCGAATAAAATGACGAAGATTTGGGGATGATAACAGGCGCATTTGTTAATAAACAAAGGTAAAAGCAATGGTTGTGACGATTCTGGGGGACCCGAATGGACATTACAAAAACGACGGAATCGAGTTCTTCTCTGCTTTTACCTTTCTTTCAGTCATATTGCTTCAAATACAATGACGAAGATTTGGGGATGATAACAGGCGCATTTGTTAATAAACAAAGGTAAAAGCAATGGTTGTGTCGATTCTGGGGGACCCAAATGGACATTACTAATATGACGGCGTCGAGTTTTTCTCTGCTTTTACCTTTCTTTCTGTCATATCGCATCAAATACACTGACGACGATTTGAAGACGATTACAGGCGCATTTGTTAATAAAAAAAGATAAAAGCAATAATTGTGCTCATTCTGGGGGACCCGAATGGACATTACTAACACGACGGCATCGAGTTCATCTCTGCTTTTACCTTTCTTTCAGTCATATTGCTTCAAATACAGTGACGAAGATTCGGGGATGATAACAGGCGCATTTGTTAATCAACAAAGGTAAAAGCAATGGTTGTGTCGATTCTGGGGAACCCAAATGGACATTACTAATATGACGCCGTCGAGTTTTTCTCTGATTTTACCTTTGTTTCTGTCGTATCGCATGAAATACAATGACGACGATTTAAAGACGATTACAGACGCATTTGTTAATAAAAAAAGATAAAAGCAATAATTGTGATGATTCTAGGGTACTCGATTGGATATGCCTGATATGACGGCATCGAGTTCTTCTCTGCTTTTACCTTTCTTTCAGTTATATCGCAATCGAATAAAATGACGAAGATTTGGGGATGATAACAGGCGCATTTGTTAATAAACAAAGGTAAAAGCAATGGTTCTGACGATTCTGGGGGACCCGAATGGACATTACTAAAACGACGGCATCGAAGTTCTTCTCTGCTTTTACCTTTCTTTCAGTCATATTGCTTCAAATACAATGACGAAGATTTGGTGATGATAACAGGCGCATTTGATAATAAACAAAGGTAAAAGCAATGGGTGTGTCGATTCTGGGGGACCCAAATGGACATTACTAATATGACGGCGTCGAGTTTTTCTCTGCTTTTACCTTTCTTTCTGTCATATCGCATCAAATACACTGACGACGATTTGAAGACGATTTCAGGCGCATTTATTAATAAAAAAAGATAAAAGCAATAAATGTGCTCATTCTGGGGGACCCGAATGGACATCACTAACACGACGGCATCGAGTTCTTCTCTGCTTTTACCTTTCTTTCAGTCATATTGCTTCAAATACAATGACGAAGATTTGGAGATGATAACAGGCGCATTTGATAATAAAAAAAAATAAATGCAATAATTGTGCTCATTCTGGGGGACCCGAATGGACATTACTAACACGACGGGATCGAGTTCTTCTCTGCTTTTACCTGTCTTTAAGTCATATTGCTTTAAATACAATGACGAAGATTTGGGGATGATAACAGGCGCATTTGTTAATAAAAAAGATAAAAGCGATAATTGTGCTCATTCTGGGGGACCCGAATGGACACTACTAACACGACGGCATCGAGTTCTTCTCTGCTTTTACCTTTCTTTCAGTCATATTGCTTCAAATACAATGACGAAGATTTGGGGATGATAACTGGCGCGTTTGTTAATAAAAAATGATAAAAGCAATAATTGTGCTCATTCTAGGGGACCCGATTGGACATTACTAACACGACGGCATCGAGTTCTTCTCTGCTTTTACCTTTCTTTCATCCATATTGCTTCAAATACAATTACGAAGATTTGGGGATGATAACAGGCGCATTTGTTAATAAACAAAGGTAAAAGCAATGGTTGTGTCGGTTCTGGGGGACCCAAATGGACATTACTAATATGACGGCGTCGAGTTTTTCTCTGCTTTTACCGTTGTTTCTGTCGTATCGCATCAAATACAATGATGACGAGTTGAAGACGATTACAGGCGCATTTGTTAATAAATAAACATAAAAGCAATAATTCTGCTCATTCTGGGGGACCCGATTGGATATGCCTGATATGACGGCATCGAGTTCGTCTCTGCTGTTACCTTTCTTTCAGTTATAACGCATCGAATAAAATGACGAAGATTTGGGTATGATAACAGGCGCATTTGTTAATGAACAAAGGTAAAAGCAATGGTTGCGTCGATTCTGGGGGACCCAAATGGACATTGATAATATGACGGCGTCGAGTTTTTCTCTGCTTTTACCTTTCTTTCTGTCATTTCGCATCAAATACATTGATGACGATTTGAAGACGATGACAGGCGCATTCATTAATAAAAAAGATACAAGCAATAATTGTGCTCATTCTGGGGGACCGAATGGACATTACTAACACGACGGCATCGAGTTCTTCTCTGTTTTTACGTTTCTTTCAGTCATATTGCTTCAAACACAATGACGAAGATTTGGGGAAGATAACAGGCGCATTTGTTAATAAACAAAGGTAAAAGCAATGGTTGTGTCGATTCTCGGGGACCCAAATGGACATTACTAGTATGACGGCGTAGAGTTTTTCTCTGCTTTTACCTTTCTGTCTGTTATTTCGCATCAAGTACACTGACGACGATTTGAAGACGATTACAGGCGCATTTGTTAATAAAAAAAGATAAAAGCAATAATTGTGCTCATTCTGGGGGACCCGAATGGACATTACTAACACGACGGCATCGAGTTCATCTCTGCTTTTACCTTTCTTTCAGTCATATTGCTTCAAATACAGTGACGAAGATTTGGGGATGATAACAGGCGCATTTGTTAATAAACAAAGGTAAAAGCAATGGTTGTGTCGATTCTGGGGGACCCAAATGGACATTACTAATATGACGCCGTCGAGTTTTTCTCTGATTTTACCTTTGTTTCGGTCGTATCGCATCAAATACAGTGACGTCGATTTGAAGATGATTACAGGCCCATTTGTTAATAAAAAAAGATAAAAGCAATAATTGTGATGATTCTAGGGTACCCGATTGGATATGCCTGATATGACGGCATCGAGTTCTTCTCTGCTTTTACCTTTCTTTCAGTTATACCGCATCGAATAAAATGACGAAGATTTGGGGATGATAACAGGCGCATTTGTTAATAAACAAAGGTAAAAGCAATGGTTGTGACGATGCTGGGGGACCCGAATGGACATTACTAAAACGACGGAATCGAGTTCTTCTCTGCTTTTACCTTTCTTTCAGTCATATTGCTTCAAATACAATGACGAAGATTTGGGGATGATAACAGGCGCATTTGATAATAAACAAAGGTAAAAACAATAGGTGTGTCGATTCTGGGGGACCCAAATGGACATTACTAATATGACGGCGTCGAGTTTTTCTGTGCTTTTACCTTTCTTTCTGTCATATCGCATCAAATACACTGACGACGATTCGAAGACGAATACAGGCGCATTTGTTAATAAAAAAAGATAAAAGCAATAATTGTGCTCATTCTGGGGGACCCGAATGGACATTACTAACACGACGGCATCGAGTTCTTCTCTGCTCTTATCTTTGTTTCAGTCATATTGCTTCAAATACAATGACGAAGATTTGGAGATGATAACAGGCGCATTTGATAATAAAAAAAGATAAAAGCAATAATTGTGCTCATTCTGGGGGACCCGAATGGACATTACTAACACGACGGCATCGAGTTCTCCTCTGCTTTTACCTTTCTTTCATCCATATTGCTTCAAATACAATGACGAAGATTTGGGGATGATAACAGGCGCATTTGTTAATACACAAAGGTAAAAGCAATGGTTGTGTCGATTCTGGGGGACCCAAATGGAGATTACTAATATGACGGCGTCGAGTTTTTGTCTGCTTTTACCTTTCTTTCTGTCATATTGCATCACATACACTGACGACGGTTTGAAGACGATTACAGGCGCATTTGATAATAAAAAAAGATAGAAGCAATAATTGTGCTCATTCTGGGGGACCCGAATGGACATTACTAACACGACGGCATCGAGTTCACTTCTGCTTTTACCTGTCTTTCAGTCATATTGCTTCAAATACAATGACGAAGATTTGGGGATGATAACAGGCGCATTTGTTAATAAACAAAGGTAAAAGCAATGGTTGTGTCGATTCTGGGGGACCCCAATGAACATTACTAAAATGACGCCGTCGAGTTTTTCTCTGCTTTTACCTTTGTTTCTGTCGTATCGCATCAAATACAATGACGACGATTTGAAGACGATTACAGGCGCATTTGTTAATAAAAAAAGATAAAAGCAATAATTGTGATGATTCTGGGGTACCCGAGTGGATATGCCATAAATGACGGCATCGAGTTCTTCTCTGCTTTTACCTTTCTTTCAGTCATATCGCATCGAATAAAATGACGAAGATTTGGGGATGATATCAGGCGCATTTGTTAATAAAAAAAGATAAAAGAAATAATTGTGCTCATTCTGGGGGACCCGAATGGACATGACGAACACGCCGGCATCGAGTTCTTCTCTGCTTTTACCTTTCTTTCAGTCATATTGCTTCAAATACAATGACGAAGATTAGAGGATGATAACAGGTGCATTTGTTAATAAACAAAGGTAAAAGCAATGGTTGTGTCGATTCTGGGGGACCCAAATGGACATTACTAATATGACGCCGTCGAGTTTTTCTCTGCTTTTACCTTTGTTTCTGTCGTATCGCATCAAATACAATGACGACGATTTGAAGACGATTACAGGCGCATTTGTTAATTAAAAAAGATAAAAGCAATAATTGTGATGATTCTGGGGTACCCGATTGGATATGCCTGATATGACGGCATCGAGTTCTTCTCTGCTTTTACCTTTCTTTCAGTTTTATCGCATCGAAGAAAATGACGAAGATTTGGGGATCATAACAGGCGCATTTGTTAATAAACAAAGGTAAAAGCAATGGTTGTGACGATTCTGGGGGACCCAAATGGACATTACTAATATGACGGCGTCGAGGTTTTCTCTGCTTTTACCTTTCTTTCTGTCATATCGCATCAAATACACTGACGACGATTTGAAGACGATTACAGGCGCATTTGTTAATAAAAAATGATAAAAGCAATAATTGTGCTCATTCTGGGGGACCCAAATGGACATTACTAACACGACGGCATCGAGTTCTTCTCTGCTTTTACCTTTCTTTCAGTCATATTGCTTCAAATACAATGACGAAGATTTGGGGATGATAACAGGCGCATTTGTTAATGAACAAAGGTAAAAGTAATGATTGCGTCGATTCTGGGGGACCCAAATGGACATTACTAATATGACGGCGTCGAGTTTTTATCTGCTTTTACCTTTCTTTCTGTCATGTCGCATCAAATACACTGATGACGATTTGAAGACGATGACAGGCGCATTTGTTAATAAAAAAAGATAAAAGCAATAAGTGTGCTCATTCTGGGGGACCCGATTGGACATGCCTGATATGACGGCATCGAGTTCTTCTCTCCTTTTACCTTTCTGTCTGTCATATCGCATCAAGTACACTGACGACGATTCGAAGACGATTACAGGCGCATTTGTTAATAAAAAAAGATAAAAGCAATAATTGTGCTCATTCTGGGGGACCCGAATGGATATTACTAACACGACGGCATCGAGTTCTTCTCTGCTTTTACCTTTTTTTCAGTCATATTGCTTCAAATACAATGACGAAGACGTGGGGATGATAACAGGCGCATTTGTTAATAAACAAAGGTAAAAGCAATGGTTTCGTCGATTCTGGGGGACCCAAATGGACATTACTAATATGACGGCGTCGAGTTTTTCTCTGCTTTTACCTTTGTTTCTGTCGTATCGCATCAAATACAATGACGACGATTTGAAGACGATTACAGGCGCATTTGTTAATAAATAAACATAAAAGCAATAAATCTGCTCATTCTGGGGGACCCGATTGGACATGCCAGATATGACGGCATCGAGTTCTTCTCTGCTGTTACCTTTCTTTCAGTTATAACGCATCGAATAAAATGACGAAGATTTGGGGATGATAACAGGCGCATTTGTTAATGAACAAAGGTAAAAGCAATGGTTGCGTCGATTCTGGGGGACCCAAATGGACATTGATAATATGACGGCGTCGAGTTTTTCTCTGCTTTTACCTTTCTTTCTGTCATATCGCATCAAATACACTGATGACGATTTGAAGACGATGACAGGCGCATTTATTAATAAAAAAAGATACAAGCAATGATTGTGCTCATTCTGGGGGACCGAATGGACATTACTAACACGACGGCATCGAGTTCTTCTCTGCTTTTACCGTTCTTTCAGTCATATTGCTTCAAACACAATGACGAAGATTTGGGGAAGATAACAGGCGCATTTGTGTTGCGCAAACAAAGGTAAAAGCAATGGTTGTGTCGATTCTCGGGAACCCAAATGGACATTACTAATATGACGGCGTAGAGTTTTTCTCTGCTTTTACCTTTCTGTCTGTCATATCGCATCAAGTACTCTGACGACGATTTGAAGACGATTACAGGCGCATTTGTTAATAAAAAAAGATAAAAGCAATAATTGTGCTCATTGGGGGGACCCGAATGGACAGTACTAACACGACGGCATCGAGTTCACTTCTGCTTTTACCTTTCTTTCAGTCATATTGCTTCAAATACAATGACGAAGATTTGGGGATGATAACAGGCGCATTTGTAAATAAACAAAGGTAAAAGCAATGGTTGTGTCGATTCTGGGGGACCCAAATGGACATTACTAATATGACGCCATCGAGTTTTTCTCTGCTTTTACCTTTGTTTCTGTCGTATCGCATCAAATACAATGACGACGATTTGAAGACGATGACAGGCGCATTTGTTAATAAAAAAAGATAAAATCAATAATTGTGATGATTCTGGGGTACCCGATTGGATATGCCATAAATGACGGCATCGAGTTTTTCTCTGCTTTTACCTTTCTTTCAGGTATATCGCATCGAATAAAATGACGAAGATTTGGGGATGATAACAGGCGCATTTGTTAATAAACAATGGTAAAAGCAATGGTTGTGACGATTCTGGGGGACCCAAATAGACATTACTAATATGACGGCGTCGAGTTTTTCTCTGCTTTTACCTTTCTTTCTGTCATATTGCTTCAAATACAATGACGAAGATTTGGGGATGATAACAGGCGCATTTGTTAATAAACAAAGGTAAAAGCAATGGTTGTGTCGATTCTGGGGGACCCAAATAGACATTACTAATATGACGGCGTCGAGTTTTTCTCTGCTTTTACCTTTCTTTCTGTCATATCGCATCAAATACAATGACGACGATTTGAAGACGATTACAGGCGCATTTGTTAATAAAAAAAGATAAAAGCAATAATTGTGCTCATTCTGGGGGACCCGAATGGACATTACTAACACGACGGCATCGAGTTCTTCTCTGCTTTTACCTTTCTTTCAGTCATATTGCTTCAAATACAATGACGAAGATTTGGGGATGATAACAGGCGCATTTCATAATAAAAAAAGATAAAAGCACTAACTGTGCTCATTCTGGGGGACCCGAAAGGACATTACTAACACGACGGCATCGAGTTCTTTTCTGCTTTTACCTTTCTTTCAGTCATATTGCTTCAAATACAATGACGAAGATTTGGGGATGATAACTGGCGCGTTTGTTAATAAAAAAAGATAAAAGCAATAATTGTGCTCATTCTGGGGGACCCGATTGGACATGCCTGATATGACGGCGTCGAGTTCTTCTCTGCATTTACCTTTCTTTCAGTCATATCGCATCGAATAAAGTGACGAAGATTTGGGGATGATAACAGGCGCATTTGTTAATAAAAACAGATAAAAGCAAAAATTGTGCTCATCCTGGGGGACCCGTATGGACATTACTAACACGACGGCATCGAGTTCTTCTCTGCTTTTACCTTTCTTTCTTCCATATTGCTACAAATACAATGACGAATATGTGGGGATGATAACAGGCGCATTTGTTAATAAACAAAGGTAAAAGCAATGGTTGTGTCGATTCTCGGGTACCCAAATGGACATTACTAATATGACGGCGTAGAGTTTTTCTCTGCTTTTACCTTTCTGTCTGTCATATCGCATCAAGTACACTGACGACGATATGAAGACGATTACAGGCGCATTTGTTAATAAAAAAAGAAAAAAGCAATAATTGTGCTCATTCTGGGGGACCCGAATGGACATTACTAACACGACGGCATCGAGTTCACTTCTGCTTTTACCTATCTTTCAGTCATATTGCTTCAAATACAATGACGAAGATTTGGGGATGATAACAGGCGCATTTGTTAATAAACAAAGGTAAAAGCAATGGTTGTGTCGATTCTGGGGGACCCAAATGGACATTACTAATATGACGCCATCGAGTTTTTCTCTGCTTTTACCTTTGTTTCTGTCGTATCGCATCAAATACAATGACGACGATTTGAAGACGATTACAGGCGCATTTGTTAATAAAAAAAGATAAAAGCAATAATTGTGATGATTCTGGGTACTCGAGTGGATATGCCATAAATGACGGCATCGAGTTCTTCTCTGCTTTTACCTTTGTTTCTGTCGTATCGCATCAAATACTATGACGACGATTTGAAGACGGTTACAGGCGCATTTGTTAATAAAAAAAGATAAAAGCAATAAGTGTGCTCATTCTGGGGGACCCGATTGGACATGCCTGATATGACGGCATCGAGTTCTTCTCTGCTTTTACCTTTTTTCAGTCATATCGGATCGATTAAAATGACGAAGTTTCGGGGATGATAACAGGCGCATTTGTTAATAAAAAAAGATAAAAGCAATAATTGTGCTCATTCTGGGGGACCCGAATGGACATTACTAACACGACGGCATCGAGTTCTTCTCTGCTTTTACCTTTTTTTCAGTCATATTGCTTCAAATACAATGACGAAGACGTGGGGATGATAACAGGCGCATTTGTTAATAAACAAAGGTAAAAGCAATGGTTTCGTCGATTCTGGGGGACCCAAATGGACATTACTAATATGACGGCGTCGAGTTTTTCTCTGCTTTTACCTTTGTTTCTGTCGTATCGCATCAAATACAATGACGACGATTTGAAGACGATTACAGGCGCATTTGTTAATAAATAAACATAAAAGCAATAAATCTGCTCATTCTGGGGGACCCGATTGGACATGCCAGATATGACGGCATCGAGTTCTTCTCTGCTGTTACCTTTCTTTCAGTTATAACGCATCGAATAAAATGACGAAGATTTGGGGATGATAACAGGCGCATTTGTTAATGAACAAAGGTAAAAGCAATGGTTGCGTCGATTCTGGGGGACCCAAATGGACATTGATAATATGACGGCGTCGAGTTTTTCTCTGCTTTTACCTTTCTTTCTGTCATATCGCATCAAATACACTGATGACGATTTGAAGACGATGACAGGCGCATTTATTAATAAAAAAGATACAAGCAATGATTGTGCTCATTCTGGGGGACCGAACGGACATTACTAACACGACGGCATCGAGTTCTTCTCTGCTTTTACCGTTCTTTCAGTCATATTGCTTCAAACACAATGACGAAGATTTGGGGAAGATATCAGGCGCATTTGTTAATAAACAAAGGTAAAAGCAATGGTTGTGTCGATTCTCGGGGACCCAAATGGACATTACTAATATGACGGCGTAGAGTTTTTCTCTGCTTTTACCTTTCTGTCTGTCATATCGCATCAAGTACACTGACGACGATTTGAAGACGATTACAGGCGCATTTGTTAATAAAAAGAGATAAAAGCAATAATTGTGCTCATTCTGGGGGACCCGAATGGACATTACTAACACGACGGCATCGAGTTCTTCTCTGCTTTTACCTTTCTTTCTTCCATATTGCTACAAATACAATGACGAAGATTTGGGGATGATAACAGGCGCATTGGTTAATAAACAAAGGTAAAAGCAATGGTTGTGTCGATTTTGGGGGACCCAAATGGACATTACTAATATGACGGCGTCGAGTTTTTCTCTGCTTTTACCCTACTTTCTGTCCTATTGCATCAAATACACTGACGACGATTTGAAGACGATTACAGGCGCATTTGTTAATAAAAAAAGATAAAAGAAATAATTGTGCTCTCTCTGGGGGACCCGAATGGACATGACTAACACGACGGCATCGAGTTCTTCTCTGCTTTTACCTTTCTATCAGTCATATTGCTTCAAATACAATGACGAATATGTGGGGATGATAACAGGCGCATTTGTTAATAAACAAAGGTAAAAGCAATGGTTGTGTCGATTCTCGGGTACCCAAATGGACATTACTAATATGACGGCGTAGAGTTTTTCTCTGCTTTTACCTTTCTGTCTGTCATATCGCATCAAGTACACTGACGACGATTTGAAGACGATTACAGGCGCATTTGTTAATAAAAAAAGATAAAAGCAATAATTGTGCTCATTCTGGGGGACCCGAATGGACATTACTAACACGACGGCATCGAGTTCACTTCTGCTTTTACCTATCTTTCAGTCATATTGCTTCAAATACAATGACGAAGATTTGGGGATGATAACAGGCGCATTTGTTAATAAACAAAGGTAAAAGCAATGGTTGTGTCGATTCTGGGGGACCCAAATGGACATTACTAATATGACGCCATCGAGTTTTTCTCTGCTTTTACCTTTGTTTCTGTCGTATCGCATCAAATACAATGACGACGATTTGAAGACGATTACAGGCGCATTTGTTAATAAAAAAAGATAAAAGCAATAATTGTGATGATTCTGGGGTACCCGAGTGGATATGCCATAAATGACGGCATCGAGTTCTTCTCTGCTTTTACCTTTCTTTCAGTCATATCGCATCGAATAAAATGACGAAGATTTGGGGATGATATCAGGCGCATTTGTTAATAAAAAAAGATAAAAGAAATAATTGTGCTCATTCTGGGGGACCCGAATGGACATGACGAACACGACGGCATCGAGTTCTTCTCTGCTTTTACCTTTCCTTCAGTCATATTGCTTCAAATACAATGACGAAGATTAGGGGATGATAACAGGTGCATTTGTTAATAAACAAAGGTAAAAGCAATGGTTGTGTCGATTCTGGGGGACCCAAATGGACATTACTAATATGACGCCGTCGAGTTTTTCTCTGCTTTTACCTTTGTTTCTGTCGTATCGCATCAAATACAATGACGACGATTTGAAGACGATTACAGGTGCATTTGTTAATTAAAAAAGATAAAAGCAATAATTGTGATGATTCTGGGGTACCCGATTGGATATGCCTGATATGACGGCATCGAGTTCTTCTCTGCTTTTACCTTTCTTTCAGTTTTATCGCATCGAAGAAAATGACGAAGATTTGGCGATGATAACAGGCGCATTTGTTAATAAACAAAGGTAAAAGCAATGGTTGTGACGATTCTGGGGGACCCAAATGGACATTACTAATATGACGGCGTCGAGGTTTTCTCTGCTTTTACCTTTCTTTCTGTCATATCGCATCAAATACACTGACGACGATTTGAAGACGATTACAGGCGCATTTGTTAATAAAAAATGATAAAAGCAATAATTGTGCTCATTCTGGGGGACCCGAATGGACATTACTAACACGACGGCATCGAGTTCTTGTCTGCTTTTACCTTTCTTTCAGTCATATTGCTTCAAATACAATGACGAAGATTTGGGGATGATAACAGGCGCATTTGATAATAAAAAAAGATAAAAGCCCTAATTGTGCTCATTCTGGGGGACCCGAAAGGACATTAGTAACACGACGGCATCGAGTTCTTCTCTGCTTTTACCTTTCTTTCAGTCATATTGCTTCAAATACAATGACGAAGATTTGGGGATGATAACAGGCGCATTTAATAATAAAAAAAGATAAAAGCACTAATTGTGCTCATTCTGGGGGACCCGAAAGGACATTACTAACACGACGGCATCGAGTTCTTTTCTGCTTTTACCTTTCTTTCAGTCATATTGCTTCAAATACAATGACGACGATTTGGGGATGATAACCGGCGCGTTTGTTAATAAAAAAAGATAAAAGCAATAATTGTGCTCATTCTGGGGGACCCGATTGGACATGCCTGATATGACGGCGTCGAGTTCTTCTCTGCATTTACCTTTCTTTCAGTCATATCGCATCGAATAAAGTGACGAAGATTTGGGGATGATAACAGGCGCATTTGTTAATAAAAACAGATAAAAGCAAAAATTGTGCTCATTCTGGGGGACCCGAATGGACATTACTAACACGACGGCATCGAGTTCTTCTCTGCTTTTACCTTTCTTTCTTCCATATTGCTACAAATACAATGACGAAGATTTGGGGATGATAACAGGCGCATTGGTTAATAAGCAAAGGCAAAAGCAATGGTTGTGTCGATTTTGGGGGACCCAAATGGACATTACTAATATGACGGCGTCGAGTTTTTCTCTGCTTTTACCCTATTTTCTGTCCTATTGCATCAAATACACTGACGACGATTTGAAGACGATTACAGGCGCATTTGTTAATAAAAAAAGATAAAAGAAATAATTGTGGTCTCTCTGGGGGACCCGAATGGACATGACTAACACGACGGCATCGAGTTCTTCTCTGCTTTTACCTTTCTATCAGTCATATTGCTTCAAATACAATGATGAATATGTGGGGATGATAACAGGCGCATTTGTTAATAAACAAAGGTAAAAGCAATGGTTGTGTCGATTCTCGGGGACCCAAATGGACATTACTAATATGACGGCGTAGAGTTTTTCTCTGCTTTTACCTTTCTGTCTGTCATATCGCATCAAGTACACTGACGACGATTTGAAGCCGATTACAGGCGCATTTGTTAATAAAAAAAGATAAAAGCAATAATTGTGCTCATTCTGGGGGACCCGAATGGACATTACTAACACGACGGCATCGAGTTCACTTCTGCTTTTACCTATCTTTCAGTCATATTGCTTCAAATACAATGACGAAGATTTGGGGATGATAACAGGCGCATTTGTTAATAAACAAAGGTAAAAGCAATGGTTGTGTCGATTCTGGGGGACCCAAATGGACATTACTAATATGACGCCATCGAGTTTTTCTCTGCTTTTACCTTTGTTTCTGTCGTATCGCATCAAATACAATGACGACGATTTGAAGACGATTACAGGCGCATTTGTTAATAAAAAAAGATAAAAGCAATAATTGTGATGATTCTGGGGTACCCGAGTGGATATGCCATAAATGACGGCATCGAGTTCTTCTCTGCTTTTACCTTTCTTTCAGTTATATCGCATCGAATAAAATGACGAAGATTTGGGGATGATAACAGGCGCATTTGTTAATAAACAATGGTAAAAGCAATGGTTGTGACGATTCTGGGGGACCCGAATGGACATTACTAACACGACGGCATCGAGTTCTTCTCTGCTTTTACCTTTCTTTCAGTCATATTCCTTCAAATACAATGACGAAGATTTGGGGTTGATAACAGGCGCATTTCATAATAAAAAAAGATAAAACACTAATTGTGCTCATTCTGGGGGACCCGAAAGGACATTACTAACACGGCGGCATCGAGTTCTTTTCTGCTTTTACCTTTCTTTCAGTCATATTGCTTCAAATACAATGACGAAGATTTATGGATGATAACAGGCGCATTTCATAATAAAAAAAGATAAAAGCACTAATTGTGCTCATTCTGGGGGACCCGAAAGGACATTACTAACACGACGGCATCGAGTTCTTTTCTGCTTTTACCTTTCTTTCAGTCATATTGCTTCAAATACAATGACGAAGATTTGGGGATGATAACTGGCGCGTTTGTTAATAAAAAAAGATAAAAGCAATAATTGTGCTCATTCTGGGGGACCCGATTGGACATGCCTGATATGACGGCGTCGAGTTCTTCTCTGCATTTACCTTTCTTTCAGTCATATCGCATCGAATAAAGTGACGAAGATTTGGGGATGATAACAGGCGCATTTGTTAATAAAGACAGATAAAAGCAAAAATTGTGCTCATTCTGGGGGACCCGAATGGACATTACTAACACGACGGCATCGAGTTCTTCTCTGCTTTTACCTTTCTTTCTTCCATATTGCTACAAATACAATGACGAAGATTTTGGGATGATATCAGGCGCATTGGTTAATAAACAAAGGTAAAAGCAATGGTTGTGTCGATTTTGGGGGACCCAAATGGACATTACTAATATGACGGCGTCGAGTTTTTCTATGCTTTTACCCTACTTTCTGTCCTATTGCATCAAATACACTGACGACGATTGGAAGACGATTACAGGCGTATTTGTTAATAAAAAAAGATAAAAGAAATAATTGTGGTCTCTCTGGGGGACCCGAATGGACATGACTAACACGACGGCATCGAGTTCTTCTCTGCTTTTACCTTTCTATCAGTCATATTGCTTCAAATACAATGACGAATATGTGGGGATGATAACAGGTGCATTTGTTAATAAACAAAGGTAAAAGCAATGGTTGTGTCGATTCTCGGGGACCCAAATGGACATTACTAATATGACGGCGTAGAGTTTTTCTCTGCTTTTACCTTTCTGTCTGTCATATCGCATCAAGTACACTGGCGACGATTTCAAGACGATTACAGGCGCATTTGTTAATAAAAAAAGATAAAAGCAATAATTGTGCTCATTCTGGGGGACCCGAATGGACATTACTAACACGACGGCATCGAGTTCACTTCTGCTTTTACCTATCTTTCAGTCATATTGCTTCAAATACAATGACGAAGATTTGGGGATGATAACAGGCGCATTTGTTAATAAACAAAGGTAAAAGCAATGGTTGTGTCGATTCTGGGGGACCCAAATGGACATTACTAATATGACGCCATCGAGTTTTTCTCTGCTTTTACCTTTGTTTCTGTCGTATCGCATCAAATACAATGACGACGATTTGAAGACGATTACAGGCGCATTTGTTAATAAAAAAAGATAAAAGCAATAATTGTGATGATTCTGGGGTACCCGAGTGGATATGCCATAAATGACGGCATCGAGTTCTTCTCTGCTTTTACCTTTCTTTCAGTTATATCGCATCGAATAAAATGACGAGGATTTGGGGATGATAACAGGCGCATTTGTTAATAAACAATGGTAAAAGCAATGGTTGTGACGATTCTGGGGGACCCGAATGGACATTACTAAAACGACGGAATCGAGTTCTTCTCTGCTTTTACCTTTCTTTCAGTCATATTGCTTCAAATACAATGACGAAGATTTGGGGATGATAACAGGCGCATTTGTTAATAAACAAAGGTAAAAGCAATGGTTGTGTCGATTCTTGGGGACCCAAATGGACATTACTAATATGACGGCATCGAGTTTTTCTCTGCTTTTACCTTTCTTTCTGTCATATCGCATCAAATACAATGACGACGATTTGAAGACGATTACGGGCGCATTTGTTAATAAAAAAAGATAAAAGCAATAATTGTGCTCATTCTGGGGGACCCGAATGGACATTACTAACACGACGGCATCGAGTTCTTGTCTGCTTTTACCTTTATTTCAGTCATATTGCTTCAAATACAATGACGAAGATTTGGGGATGATAACAGGCGCATTTGATAATAAAAAAAGATAAAAGCACTAATTGTGCTCATTCTGGGGGACCCGAAAGGACATTAGTAACACGACGGCATCGAGTTCTTCTCTGCTTTTACCTTTCTTTCAGTCATATTGCTTCAAATACAATGACGAAGATTTGGGGATGATAACAGGCGCATTTAATAATAAAAAAAGATAAAAGCACTAATTGTGCTCATTCTGGGGGACCCGAAAGGACATTACTAACACGACGGCATCGAGTTCTTTTCTGCTTTTACCTTTCTTTCAGTCATATTGCTTCAAATACAATGACGACGATTTGGGGATGATAACCGGCGCGTTTGTTAATAAAAAAAGATTAAAGCAATAATTGTGCTCATTCTGGGGGACCCGATTGGACATGCCTGATATGACGGCATCGAGTTCTTCTCTGCTTTTACCTTTCTTTCAGTTATATCGCATCGAATAAAATGACGAAGATTTGGGGATGATAACAGGCGCATTTGTTAATAAACAATGGTAAAAGCAATGGTTGTGACGATTCTGGGGGGCCCCGAATGGACATTACTAAAACGACGGAATCGAGTTCTTCTCTGCTTTTACCTTTCTTTCAGTCATAGTGCTTCAAATACAATGACGAAGATTTGAGGATGATAACAGGCGCATTTGTTAATAATCAAAGGTAAAAGCAATGGTTGTGTCGATTTTGGGGGACCCAAATGGACATTACTAATATGACGGCGTCAAGTTTTTCTCTCCTTTTACCTTTCTTTCTGTCATATCGCATCAAATACAATGACGACGATTTGAAGACGATTACAGGCGCATTTGTTAATAAAAAAAGATAAAAGCAATAATTGTGCTCATTCTGGGGGACCCGAATGGACATTACTAACACGACGGCATCGAGTTCTTGTCTGCTTTTACCTTTCTTTCAGTCATATTGCTTCAAATACAATGACGAAGATTTGGGGATGATAACAGGCGCATTTCATAATAAAAAAAGATAAAAGCACTAATTGTGCTCATTCTGGGGGACCCGAAAGGACATTACTAACACGACGGCATCGAGTTCTTTTCTGCTTTTACCTTTCTTTCAGTCATATTGCTTCAAATACAATGACGAAGATTTGGGGATGATAACTGGCGCGTTTGTTAATAAAAAAAGATAAAAGCAATAATTGTGCTCATTCTGGGGGACCCGATTGGACATGCCTGATATGACGGCGTCGAGTTCTTCTCTGCATTTAACTTTCTTTCAGTCATATCGCATCGAATAAAGTGACGAAGATTTGGGGATGATAACAGGCGCATTTGTTAATAAAAACAGATAAAAGCAAAAATTGTGCTCATTCTGGGGGACCCGAATGGACATTACTAACACGACGGCATCGAGTTCTTCTCTGCTTTTACCTTTCTTTCTTCCATATTGCTACAAATACAATGACGAAGATTTGGGGATGATAACAGGCGCATTGGTTAATAAGCAAAGGTAAAAGCAATGGTTGTGTCGATTCTCGGGGACCCAAATGGACATTACTAATATGACGGCGTAGAGTTTTTCTCTGCTTTTACCTTTCTGTCTGTCATATCGGATCAAGTACACTGACGACGATTTGAAGACGATTACAGGCGCATTTGTTAATAAAAAAAGATAAAAGCAATAATTGTGCTCATTCTGGGGGACCCGAATGGACATTCCTAACACGACGGCATCGAGTTCACTTCTGCTTTTACCTATCTTTCAGTCATATTGCTTCAAATACAATGACGAAGATTTGGGGATGATAACAGGCGCATTTGTTAATAAACAAAGGTAAAAGCAATGGTTGGGTCGATTCTGGGGGACCCAAATGGACATTACTAATATGACGCCATCGAGTTTTTCTCTGCTTTTACCTTTGTTTCTGTCGTATCGCATCAAATACAATGACGACGATTTGAAGACGATTACACGCGCAATTGTTAATAAAAAAAGATAAAAGCAATAATTGTGATGATTCTGGGGTACCCGAGTGGATATGCCATAAATGACGGCATCGAGTTCTTCTCTGCTTTTACCTTTCTTTCAGTCATATCGCATCGAATAAAATGACGAAGATTTGGGGATGATATCAGGCGCATTTGTTAATAAAAAAAGATAAAAGAAATAATTGTGCTCATTCTGGGGGACCCGAATGGACATGACGAACACGACGGCATCGAGTTCTTCTCTGCTTTTACCTTTCCTTCAGTCATATTGCTTCAAATACAATGACGAAGATTAGGGGATGATAACAGGTGCATTTGTTAATAAACAAAGGTAAAAGCAATGGTTGTGTCGATTCTGGGGGACCCAAATGGACATTACTAATATGACGCCGTCGAGTTTTTCTCTGCTTTTACCTTTGTTTCTGTCGTATCGCATCAAATACAATGACGACGATTTGAAGACGATTACAGGTGCATTTGTTAATTAAAAAAGATAAAAGCAATAATTGTGATGATTCTGGGGTACCCGATTGGATATGCCTGATATGACGGCATCGAGTTCTTCTCTGCTTTTACCTTTCTTTCAGTTTTATCGCATCGAAGAAAATGACGAAGATTTGGCGATGATAACAGGCGCATTTGTTAATAAACAAAGGTAAAAGCAATGGTTGTGACGATTCTGGGGGACCCAAATGGACATTACTAATATGACGGCGTCGAGGTTTTCTCTGCTTTTACCTTTCTTTCTGTCATATCGCATCAAATACACTGACGACGATTTGAAGACGATTACAGGCGCATTTGTTAATAAAAAATGATAAAAGCAATAATTGTGCTCATTCTGGGGGACCCGAATGGACATTACTAACACGACGGCATCGAGTTCTTGTCTGCTTTTACCTTTCTTTCAGTCATATTGCTTCAAATACAATGACGAAGATTTGGGGATGATAACAGGCGCATTTGATAATAAAAAAAGATAAAAGCCCTAATTGTGCTCATTCTGGGGGACCCGAAAGGACATTAGTAACACGACGGCATCGAGTTCTTCTCTGCTTTTACCTTTCTTTCAGTCATATTGCTTCAAATACAATGACGAAGATTTGGGGATGATAACAGGCGCATTTAATAATAAAAAAAGATAAAAGCACTAATTGTGCTCATTCTGGGGGACCCGAAAGGACATTACTAACACGACGGCATCGAGTTCTTTTCTGCTTTTACCTTTCTTTCAGTCATATTGCTTCAAATACAATGACGACGATTTGGGGATGATAACCGGCGCGTTTGTTAATAAAAAAAGATAAAAGCAATAATTGTGCTCATTCTGGGGGACCCGATTGGACATGCCTGATATGACGGCGTCGAGTTCTTCTCTGCATTTACCTTTCTTTCAGTCATATCGCATCGAATAAAGTGACGAAGATTTGGGGATGATAACAGGCGCATTTGTTAATAAAAACAGATAAAAGCAAAAATTGTGCTCATTCTGGGGGACCCGAATGGACATTACTAACACGACGGCATCGAGTTCTTCTCTGCTTTTACCTTTCTTTCTTCCATATTGCTACAAATACAATGACGAAGATTTGGGGATGATAACAGGCGCAGTGGTTAATAAGCAAAGGCAAAAGCAATGGTTGTGTCGATTTTGGGGGACCCAAATGGACATTACTAATATGACGGCGTCGAGTTTTTCTCTGCTTTTACCCTATTTTCTGTCCTATTGCATCAAATACACTGACGACGATTTGAAGACGATTACAGGCGCATTTGTTAATAAAAAAAGATAAAAGAAATAATTGTGGTCTCTCTGGGGGACCCGAATGGACATGACTAACACGACGGCATCGAGTTCTTCTCTGCTTTTACCTTTCTATCAGTCATATTGCTTCAAATACAATGACGAATATGTGGGGATGATAACAGGCGCATTTGTTAATAAACAAAGGTAAAAGCAATGGTTGTGTCGATTCTCGGGGACCCAAATGGACATTACTAATATGACGGCGTAGAGTTTTTCTCTGCTTTTACCTTTCTGTCTGTCATATCGCATCAAGTACACTGACGACGATTTGAAGCCGATTACAGGCGCATTTGTTAATAAAAAAAGATAAAAGCAATAATTGTGCTCATTCTGGGGGACCCGAATGGACATTACTAACACGACGGCATCGAGTTCACTTCTGCTTTTACCTATCTTTCAGTCATATTGCTTCAAATACAATGACGAAGATTTGGGGATGATAACAGGCGCATTTGTTAATAAACAAAGGTAAAAGCAATGGTTGTGTCGATTCTGGGGGACCCAAATGGACATTACTAATATGACGCCATCGAGTTTTTCTCTGCTTTTACCTTTGTTTCTGTCGTATCGCATCAATTACAATGACGACGATTTGAAGACGATTACAGGCGCATTTGTTAATAAAAAAAGATAAAAGCAATAATTGTGATGATTCTGGGGTACCCGAGTGGATATGCCATAAATGACGGCATCGAGTTCTTCTCTGCTTTTACCTTTCTTTCAGTTATATCGCATCGAATAAAATGACGAAGATTTGGGGATGATAACAGGCGCATTTGTTAATAAACAATGGTAAAAGCAATGGTTGTGACGATTCTGGGGGATCCGAATGGACATTACTAACACGACGGAATCGAGTTCTTCTCTGCTTTTACCTTTCTTTCAGTCATATTGCTTCAAATACAATGACGAAGATTTGGGGATGATAACAGGCGCATTTGTTAATAAACAAAGGTAAAAGCAATGGTTGTGTCGATTCTTGGGGACCCAAATGGACATTACTAATATGACGGCATCGAGTTTTTCTCTGCTTTTACCTTTCTTTCTGTCATATCGCATCAAATACAATGACGACGATTTGAAGACGATTACGGGCGCATTTGTTAATAAAAAAAGATAAAAGCAATAATTGTGCTCATTCTGGGGGACCCGAATGGACATTACTAACACGACGGCATCGAGTTCTTGTCTGCTTTTACCTTTATTTCAGTCATATTGCTTCAAATACAATGACGAAGATTTGGGGATGATAACAGGCGCATTTGATAATAAAAAAAGATAAAAGCACTAATTGTGCTCATTCTGGGGGACCCGAAAGGACATTAGTAACACGACGGCATCGAGTTCTTCTCTGCTTTTACCTTTCTTTCAGTCATATTGCTTCAAATACAATGACGAAGATTTGGGGATGATAACAGGCGCATTTAATAATAAAAAAAGATAAAAGCACTAATTGTGCTCATTCTGGGGGACCCGAAAGGACATTACTAACACGACGGCATCGAGTTCTTTTCTGCTTTTACCTTTCTTTCAGTCATATTGCTTCAAATACAATGACGACGATTTGGGGATGATAACCGGCGCGTTTGTTAATAAAAAAAGATTAAAGCAATAATTGTGCTCATTCTGGGGGACCCGATTGGACATGCCTGATATGACGGCATCGAGTTCTTCTCTGCTTTTACCTTTCTTTCAGTTATATCGCATCGAATAAAATGACGAAGATTTGGGGATGATAACAGGCGCATTTGTTAATAAACAATGGTAAAAGCAATGGTTGTGACGATTCTGGGGGGCCCCGAATGGACATTACTAAAACGACGGAATCGAGTTCTTCTCTGCTTTTACCTTTCTTTCAGTCATAGTGCTTCAAATACAATGACGAAGATTTGAGGATGATAACAGGCGCATTTGTTAATAATCAAAGGTAAAAGCAATGGTTGTGTCGATTTTGGGGGACCCAAATGGACATTACTAATATGACGGCGTCAAGTTTTTCTCTCCTTTTACCTTTCTTTCTGTCATATCGCATCAAATACAATGACGACGATTTGAAGACGATTACAGGCGCATTTGTTAATAAAAAAAGATAAAAGCAATAATTGTGCTCATTCTGGGGGACCCGAATGGACATTACTAACACGACGGCATCGAGTTCTTGTCTGCTTTTACCTTTCTTTCAGTCATATTGCTTCAAATACAATGACGAAGATTTGGGGATGATAACAGGCGCATTTGATAATAAAAAAAGATAAAAGCACTAATTGTGCTCATTCTGGGGGACCCGAAAGGACATTACTAACACGACGGCATCGAGTTCTTCTCTGCTTTTACCTTTCTTTCAGTCATATTGCTTCAAATACAATGACGAAGATTTGGGGATGATAACAGGCGCATTTCATAATAAAAAAAGATAAAAGCACTAATTGTGCTCATTCTGGGGGACCCGAAAGGACATTACTAACACGACGGCATCGAGTTCTTTTCTGCTTTTACCTTTCTTTCAGTCATATTGCTTCAAATACAATGACGAAGATTTGGGGATGATAACTGGCGCGTTTGTTAATAAAAAAAGATAAAAGCAATAATTGTGCTCATTCTGGGGGACCCGATTGGACATGCCTGATATGACGGCGTCGAGTTCTTCTCTGCATTTAACTTTCTTTCAGTCATATCGCATCGAATAAAGTGACGAAGATTTGGGGATGATAACAGGCGCATTTGTTAATAAAAACAGATAAAAGCAAAAATTGTGCTCATTCTGGGGGACCCGAATGGACATTACTAACACGACGGCATCGAGTTCTTCTCTGCTTTTACCTTTCTTTCTTCCATATTGCTACAAATACAATGACGAAGATTTGGGGATGATAACAGGCGCATTGGTTAATAAGCAAAGGTAAAAGCAATGGTTGTGTCGATTCTCGGGGACCCAAATGGACATTACTAATATGACGGCGTAGAGTTTTTCTCTGCTTTTACCTTTCTGTCTGTCATATCGGATCAAGTACACTGACGACGATTTGAAGACGATTACAGGCGCATTTGTTAATAAAAAAAGATAAAAGCAATAATTGTGCTCATTCTGGGGGACCCGAATGGACATTCCTAACACGACGGCATCGAGTTCACTTCTGCTTTTACCTATCTTTCAGTCATATTGCTTCAAATACAATGACGAAGATTTGGGGATGATAACAGGCGCATTTGTTAATAAACAAAGGTAAAAGCAATGGTTGGGTCGATTCTGGGGGACCCAAATGGACATTACTAATATGACGCCATCGAGTTTTTCTCTGCTTTTACCTTTGTTTCTGTCGTATCGCATCAAATACAATGACGACGATTTGAAGACGATTACACGCGCAATTGTTAATAAAAAAAGATAAAAGCAATAATTGTGATGATTCTGGGGTACCCGAGTGGATATGCCATAAATGACGGCATCGAGTTCTTCTCTGCTTTTACCTTTCTTTCAGTCATATCGCATCGAATAAAATGACGAAGATTTGGGGATGATATCAGGCGCATTTGTTAATAAAAAAAGATAAAAGAAATAATTGTGCTCATTCTGGGGGACCCGAATGGACATGACGAACACGACGGCATCGAGTTCTTCTCTGCTTTTACCTTTCCTTCAGTCATATTGCTTCAAATACAATGACGAAGATTAGGGGATGATAACAGGTGCATTTGTTAATAAACAAAGGTAAAAGCAATGGTTGTGTCGATTCTGGGGGACCCAAATGGACATTACTAATATGACGCCGTCGAGTTTTTCTCTGCTTTTACCTTTGTTTCTGTCGTATCGCATCAAATACAATGACGACGATTTGAAGACGATTACAGGTGCATTTGTTAATTAAAAAAGATAAAAGCAATAATTGTGATGATTCTGGGGTACCCGATTGGATATGCCTGATATGACGGCATCGAGTTCTTCTCTGCTTTTACCTTTCTTTCAGTTTTATCGCATCGAAGAAAATGACGAAGATTTGGCGATGATAACAGGCGCATTTGTTAATAAACAAAGGTAAAAGCAATGGTTGTGACGATTCTGGGGGACCCAAATGGACATTACTAATATGACGGCGTCGAGGTTTTCTCTGCTTTTACCTTTCTTTCTGTCATATCGCATCAAATACACTGACGACGATTTGAAGACGATTACAGGCGCATTTGTTAATAAAAAATGATAAAAGCAATAATTGTGCTCATTCTGGGGGACCCGAATGGACATTACTAACACGACGGCATCGAGTTCTTGTCTGCTTTTACCTTTCTTTCAGTCATATTGCTTCAAATACAATGACGAAGATTTGGGGATGATAACAGGCGCATTTGATAATAAAAAAAGATAAAAGCCCTAATTGTGCTCATTCTGGGGGACCCGAAAGGACATTAGTAACACGACGGCATCGAGTTCTTCTCTGCTTTTACCTTTCTTTCAGTCATATTGCTTCAAATACAATGACGAAGATTTGGGGATGATAACAGGCGCATTTAATAATAAAAAAAGATAAAAGCACTAATTGTGCTCATTCTGGGGGACCCGAAAGGACATTACTAACACGACGGCATCGAGTTCTTTTCTGCTTTTACCTTTCTTTCAGTCATATTGCTTCAAATACAATGACGACGATTTGGGGATGATAACCGGCGCGTTTGTTAATAAAAAAAGATAAAAGCAATAATTGTGCTCATTCTGGGGGACCCGATTGGACATGCCTGATATGACGGCGTCGAGTTCTTCTCTGCATTTACCTTTCTTTCAGTCATATCGCATCGAATAAAGTGACGAAGATTTGGGGATGATAACAGGCGCATTTGTTAATAAAAACAGATAAAAGCAAAAATTGTGCTCATTCTGGGGGACCCGAATGGACATTACTAACACGACGGCATCGAGTTCTTCTCTGCTTTTACCTTTCTTTCTTCCATATTGCTACAAATACAATGACGAAGATTTGGGGATGATAACAGGCGCATTGGTTAATAAGCAAAGGCAAAAGCAATGGTTGTGTCGATTTTGGGGGACCCAAATGGACATTACTAATATGACGGCGTCGAGTTTTTCTCTGCTTTTACCCTATTTTCTGTCCTATTGCATCAAATACACTGACGACGATTTGAAGACGATTACAGGCGCATTTGTTAATAAAAAAAGATAAAAGAAATAATTGTGGTCTCTCTGGGGGACCCGAATGGACATGACTAACACGACGGCATCGAGTTCTTCTCTGCTTTTACCTTTCTATCAGTCATATTGCTTCAAATACAATGACGAATATGTGGGGATGATAACAGGCGCATTTGTTAATAAACAAAGGTAAAAGCAATGGTTGTGTCGATTCTCGGGGACCCAAATGGACATTACTAATATGACGGCGTAGAGTTTTTCTCTGCTTTTACCTTTCTGTCTGTCATATCGCATCAAGTACACTGACGACGATTTGAAGCCGATTACAGGCGCATTTGTTAATAAAAAAAGATAAAAGCAATAATTGTGCTCATTCTGGGGGACCCGAATGGACATTACTAACACGACGGCATCGAGTTCACTTCTGCTTTTACCTATCTTTCAGTCATATTGCTTCAAATACAATGACGAAGATTTGGGGATGATAACAGGCGCATTTGTTAATAAACAAAGGTAAAAGCAATGGTTGTGTCGATTCTGGGGGACCCAAATGGACATTACTAATATGACGCCATCGAGTTTTTCTCTGCTTTTACCTTTGTTTCTGTCGTATCGCATCAAATACAATGACGACGATTTGAAGACGATTACAGGCGCATTTGTTAATAAAAAAAGATAAAAGCAATAATTGTGATGATTCTGGGGTACCCGAGTGGATATGCCATAAATGACGGCATCGAGTTCTTCTCTGCTTTTACCTTTCTTTCAGTTATATCGCATCGAATAAAATGACGAAGATTTGGGGATGATAACAGGCGCATTTGTTAATAAACAATGGTAAAAGCAATGGTTGTGACGATTCTGGGGGACCCGAATGGACATTACTAACACGACGGCATCGAGTTCTTCTCTGCTTTTACCTTTCTTTCAGTCATATTCCTTCAAATACAATGACGAAGATTTGGGGTTGATAACAGGCGCATTTCATAATAAAAAAAGATAAAACACTAATTGTGCTCATTCTGGGGGACCCGAAAGGACATTCCTAACACGGCGGCATCGAGTTCTTTTCTGCTTTTACCTTTCTTTCAGTCATATTGCTTCAAATACAATGACGAAGATTTATGGATGATAACAGGCGCATTTCATAATAAAAAAAGATAAAAGCACTAATTGTGCTCATTCTGGGGGACCCGAAAGGACATTACTAACACGACGGCATCGAGTTCTTTTCTGCTTTTACCTTTCTTTCAGTCATATTGCTTCAAATACAATGACGAAGATTTGGGGATGATAACTGGCGCGTTTGTTAATAAAAAAAGATAAAAGCAATAATTGTGCTCATTCTGGGGGACCCGATTGGACATGCCTGATACACGGCGTCGAGTTCTTCTCTGCATTTACCTTTCTTTCAGTCATATCGCATCGAATAAAGTGACGAAGATTTGGGGATGATAACAGGCGCATTTGTTAATAAAAACAGATAAAAGCAAAAATTGTGCTCATTCTGGGGGACCCGAATGGACATTACTAACACGACGGCATCGAGTTCTTCTCTGCTTTTACCTTTCTTTCTTCCATATTGCTACAAATACAATGACGAAGATTTTGGGATGATATCAGGCGCATTGGTTAATAAACAAAGGTAAAAGCAATGGTTGTGTCGATTTTGGGGGACCCAAATGGACATTACTAATATGACGGCGTCGAGTTTTTCTCTGCTTTTACCCTACTTTCTGTCCTATTGCATCAAATACACTGACGACGATTGGAAGACGATTACAGGCGTATTTGTTAATAAAAAAAGATAAAAGAAATAATTGTGGTCTCTCTGGGGGACCCGAATGGACATGACTAACACGACGGCATCGAGTTCTTCTCTGCTTTTACCTTTCTATCAGTCATATTGCTTCAAATACAATGACGAATATGTGGGGATGATAACAGGTGCATTTGTTAATAAACAAAGGTAAAAGCAATGGTTGTGTCGATTCTCGGGGACCCAAATGGACATTACTAATATGACGGCGTAGAGTTTTTCTCTGCTTTTACCTTTCTGTCTGTCATATCGCATCAAGTACACTGACGACGATTTCAAGACGATTACAGGCGCATTTGTTAATAAAAAAAGATAAAAGCAATAATTGTGCTCATTCTGGGGGACCCGAATGGACATTACTAACACGACGGCATCGAGTTCACTTCTGCTTTTACCTATCTTTCAGTCATATTGCTTCAAATACAATGACGAAGATTTGGGGATGATAACAGGCGCATTTGTTAATAAACAAAGGTAAAAGCAATGGTTGTGTCGATTCTGGGGGACCCAAATGGACATTACTAATATGACGCCATCGAGTTTTTCTCTGCTTTTACCTTTGTTTCTGTCGTATCGCATCAAATACAATGACGACGATTTGAAGACGATTACAGGCGCATTTGTTAATAAAAAAAGATAAAAGCAATAATTGTGATGATTCTGGGGTACCCGAGTGGATATGCCATAAATGACGGCATCGAGTTCTTCTCTGCTTTTACCTTTCTTTCAGTTATATCGCATCGAATAAAATGACGAAGATTTGGGGATGATAACAGGCGCATTTGTTAATAAACAATGGTAAAAGCAATGGTTGTGACGATTCTGGGGGACCCGAATGGACATTACTAAAACGACGGAATCGAGTTCTTCTCTGCTTTTACCTTTCTTTCAGTCATATTGCTTCAAATACAATGACGAAGATTTGGGGATGATAACAGGCGCATTTGTTAATAAACAAAGGTAAAAGCAATGGTTGTGTCGATTCTTGGGGACCCAAATGGACATTACTAATATGACGGCATCGAGTTTTTCTCTGCTTTTACCTTTCTTTCTGTCATATCGCATCAAATACAATGACGACGATTTGAAGACGATTACGGGCGCATTTGTTAATAAAAAAAGATAAAAGCAATAATTGTGCTCATTCTGGGGGACCCGAATGGACATTACTAACACGACGGCATCGAGTTCTTGTCTGCTTTTACCTTTATTTCAGTCATATTGCTTCAAATACAATGACGAAGATTTGGGGATGATAACAGGCGCATTTGATAATAAAAAAAGATAAAAGCACTAATTGTGCTCATTCTGGGGGACCCGAAAGGACATTAGTAACACGACGGCATCGAGTTCTTCTCTGCTTTTACCTTTCTTTCAGTCATATTGCTTCAAATACAATGACGAAGATTTGGGGATGATAACAGGCGCATTTAATAATAAAAAAAGATAAAAGCACTAATTGTGCTCATTCTGGGGGACCCGAAAGGACATTACTAACACGACGGCATCGAGTTCTTTTCTGCTTTTACCTTTCTTTCAGTCATATTGCTTCAAATACAATGACGAAGATTTGGGGATGATAACTGGCGCGTTTGTTAATAAAAAAAGATAAAAGCAATAATTGTGCTCATTCTGGGGGACCCGATTGGACATGCCTGATATGACGGCGTCGAGTTCTTCTCTGCATTTACCTTTCTTTCAGTCATATCGCATCGAATAAAGTGACGAAGATTTGGGGATGATAACAGGCGCATTTGTTAATAAAAACAGATAAAAGCAAAAATTGTGCTCATTCTGGGGGACCCGAATGGACATTACTAACACGACGGCATCAAGTTCTTCTCTGCTTTTACCTTTCTTTCTTCCATATTGCTACAAATACAATGACGAAGATTTGGGGATGATAACAGGCGCATTGGTTAATAAACAAAGGTAAAAGCAATGGTTGTGTCGATTTTGGGGGACCCAAATGGACATTACTAATATGACGGCGTTGAGTTTATCTCTGCTTTTACCCTACTTTCTGTCCTATTGCATCAAATACACTGACGACGATTTGAAGACGATTACAGGCGTATTTGTTAATAAAAAAAGATAAAAGAAATAATTGTGGTCTCTCTGGGGGACCCGAATGGACATGACTAAAACGACGGCATCGAGTTCTTCTCTGCCTTTACCTTTCTATCAGTCATATTGCTTCAAATACAATGACGAATATGTGGGGATGATAACAGGCGCATTTGTTAATAAACAAAGGTAAAAGCAATGGTTGTGTCGATTCTCGGGGACCCTAATGGACATTACTAATATGACGGCGTAGAGTTTTTCTCTGCTTTTACCTTTCTGTCTGTCATATCGCATCAAGTACACTGACGACGATTTGAAGACGATTACAGGCGAATTTGTTAATAAAAAAAGATAAAAGCAATAATTGTGCTCATTCTGGGGGACCCGAATGGACATTACTAACACGACGGCATCGAGTTCACTTCTGCTTTTACCTATCTTTCAGTCATATTGCTTCAAATACAATGACGAAGATTTGGGGATGATAACAGGCGCATTTGTTAATAAACAAAGGTAAAAGCAATGGTTGTGTCGATTCTGGGGGACCCAAATGGACATTACTAATATGACGCCATCGAGTTTTTCTCTGCTTTTACCTTTGTTTCTGTCGTATCGCATCAAATACAATGACGACGATTTGAAGACGATTACAGGCGCATTTGTTAATAAAAAAAGATAAAAGCAATAATTGTGATGATTCCGGGGTACCCGAGTGGATATGCCATAAATGATGGCATCGAGTTCTTCTCTGCTTTTACCTTTCTTTCAGTTATATCGCATCGAATAAAATGACGAAGATTTGGGGATGATAACAGGCGCATTTGTTAATAAACAATGGTAAATCCAATGGTTGTGACGATTCTGGGGGACCCGAATGGACATTACTAAAACGACGGAATCGAGTTCATCTCTGCTTTTACCTTTCTTTCAGTCATATTGCTTCAAATACAATGACGAAGATTTGGGGATGATAACAGGCGCATTTGTTAATAAACAAAGGTAAAAGCAATAGTTGTGTCGATTCTGGGGGACCCAAATGGACATTACTAATATGACGGCGTCGAGTTTTTCTCTGCTTTTACCTTTCTTTCTGTCATATCGCATCAAATACAATGACGACGATTTGAAGACGATTACAGGCGCATTTGTTAATAAAAAAAGATAAAAGCAATAATTGTGCTCATTCTGGGGGACCCGAATGGACATATTACTAACACGACGGCATCGAGTTCGTCTCTGCTTTTACCTTTCTTTCAGTCATATTGCTTCAAATACAATGACGAAGATTTGGGGATGATAACAGGCGCATTTGTTAATAAACAAAGGTAAAAGCAATGGTTGTGTCGATTCTGGGGGACCCAAATGGACATTACTAATATGACGCCGTCGAGTTTTTCTCTGATTTTACCTTTGTTTTTGTCGTATCGCATCATATATAGTGACGACGATTTGAAGATGATTACAGGCGCATTTGTTAATAAAAAAAGATAAAAGCAATAATTGTGATGATTCTAGGGTACCCGATTGGATATGCCTGATATGACGTCATCGAGTTCTTCTCTGCTTTTACCTTTCTTTCAGTTATATCGCATCGAATAAAATGACGAAGATTTGGAGATGATAACAGGCGCATTTGTTAATAAACAAAGGTAAAAGCAATGGTTTTGTCGAGTCTGGGGGACCCAAATGGACATTACTAATATGACGGCGTCGAGTTTTTCTCTGCTTTTACCTTTGTTTCTGTCGTATCGCATCAAGTACAATGACGACGATTTGAAGACGATTACAGGCGCATTTGTTAATAAAAAAAGATAAAAGCAATAATTGTGCTCATTTTGGGGGACCCGATTGGACATGCCTGATATGACGGCATCGAGTTCTTCTCTGCTTTTACCTTTCTTTCTTCCATATTGCTACAAATACAATGAGGAAGATTTGGGGATGATAACAGGCGCATTGGTTAATAAACAAAGGTAAAAGCAATGGTTGTGTCGATTTTGGGGGACCCAAATGGACATTACTAATATGACGGCGTCGAGTTTTTCTCTGCTTTTACCCTTCTTTCTGTCCTATCGCATCAAATACACTGACGACGATTTGAAGACGATTTCAGGCGCATTTGTTAATAAAAAAAGATAAAAGCAATAATTGTGCTCTCTCTGGGGGACCCGAATGGACATGACTAACACGACGGCATCGAGTTCTTCTCTGCTTTTACCTTTCTATCAGTCATATTGCTTTAAATACAGTGACGAATATGTGGGGATGATAACAGGCGCATTTGTTAATAAACAAAGGTAAAAGCAATGGTTGTGTCGAGTCTGGGGGACCCAAATGGACATTACTAATATGACGGCGTCGAGTTTTTCTCTGCTTTTACCTTTGTTTCTGTCGTATCGCATCAAGTACAATGACGACGATTTGAAGACGATTACAGGCGCATTTGTTAATAAAAAAAGATAAAAGCAATAATTGTGCTCATTCTGGGGGCCCCATTGGACATGCCTGATATGACGGCATCGAGTTCTTCTCTGCTTTTTCCTTTCTTTCAGTTATATCGCATCGAATAAAATGACGAAGATTTGGGGATGATAACAGGCGCATTTGTTAATAAACAAAGGTAAAAGCAATGGTTCTGTCGATTCTGGGGGACCCAAATGGACATTAATAATATGACGGCGTCGAGTTTTTCTCTGCTTTTACCATTGTTTCTGTCGTAACGCATCAAATACTATGACGACGATTTAAAGACGGTTACAGGCGCATTTGTTAATAAAAAAAGATAAAAGTAATAAGTGTGCTCATTCTGGGGGACCCGATTGGACATGCCTGATATGACGGCATCGAGTTCTTCGCTGCTTTTACCTTTCTTTCAGTCATATCGCATCGATTAAAATGACGAAGTTTCGGGGATGATAACAGGCGCATTTGATAATAAAAAAAGATAAAAGCAATAATTGTGCTCATTCTGGGGGACCCGAATGGACATTACTAATATGAAGGCGTAGAGTTTTTCTCTGCTTTTACGTTTCTGTCTGTCATATCGCATCAAGTACACTGACGACGATTTGAAGACGATTACAGGCGCATTTGTTAATAAAAAAATCTAAAAGCAATAATGGTGCTCATTCTGGGGTACCCGAATGGACATTACTAACACGACGCCATCGAGTTCTTCTCTGCTTTTACCTTTCTTTCAGTCATATTGCTTCAAATACAATGACAAAGATGTGGGGATCATAACAGGCGCATTTGTTAATAAACAAAGGTAAAAGCAATGGTTGTGTCGATTCTGGGGGACCCAAATGGACATTACTAATATGACGGCGTCGAGTTTTTCGCTGCTTTTACCTTTGTTTCTGTCGTATCGCATCAAATACAATGACGACGATTTGAAGACGATTACAGGCGCATTTGTTAATAAATAAACATAAAAGCAATAATTCTGCTCATTCTGGGGGACCCGATTGGACATGCCTGATATGACGGCATCGAGTGCTTCTCTGCTTTTACCTTTCTTTCAGTTATATCGCATCGAATAAAATGACGAAGATTTGGAGATGATAACAGGCGCATTTGTTAATAAACAAAGGTAAAAGCAATGGTTGTGACGATTCTGGGGGACCCGAATGGACATTACTAAAACGACGGAATCGAGTTCTTCTCTGCTTTTACCTTTCTTTCAGTCATATTGCTTCAAATACAATGACGAAGATTTGGGGATGATAACAGGCGCAATTGATAATAAACAAAGGTAAAAAAAATGGGTGTGTCGATTCTGGGGGACCCAAATGGACATTACTAATATGACGGCGTCGAGTTTTTCTCTGCTTTTACCTTTCTTTCTGTCATATCGCATCAAATACACTGACGACGATTTGAAGACGATTACAGGCGCATTTGTTAATAAAAAAAGATAACAGCAATAATTGTGCTCATTCTGGGGGACCCGAATGGACATTACTAACACGACGGCATCGAGTTCTTTTCTGCTTTTATCTTTGTTTCAGTCATATTGCTTCAAATACAATGACGAAGATTTGGAGATGATAACAGGCGCATTTGATAATAAAAAAAGATAAAAGCAATAATTGTGCTCATTCTGGGGGACCCGATTCGACATGCCTGATATGACGGCGTCGAGTTCTTCTCTGCTTTTACCTTTCTTTCAGTCATATCGCATCGAATAAAATGACGAAGATTTGGGGATGATAACAGGCGCATTTGTTAATAAAAAAAGATAAAAGCAATAATTGTGCTCATTCTGGGGGACCCGAATGGACATTACTAACACGACGGCGTCGAGTTCTCCTCTGCTTTTACCTTTCTTTCATCCATATTGCTTCAAATACAATGACGAAGATTTGGGGATGATAACAGGCGCATTTGGTAATGTACAAAGGTAAAAGCAATGGTTGTGTCGATTCTGGGGGACCCAAATGGACATTACTAATATGACGGCGTCGAGTTTTTCTCTGCTTTTACCTTTCTTTCTGTCATATCGCATCAAATACACTGACGACGATTTGAAGACGATTACAGGCGCATTTGTTAATAAAAAAAGATAAAAGCAATAATTGTGCTCAATCTGGGGGACCCGAATGGACATTACTAACACGACGGCATCGAGCTCATCTTTGCTTTTACCTTTCTTTCAGTCATATTGCTTCAAATACAATGACGAAGATTTGGGGATGATAACAGGCGCATTTGTTAATAAACAAAGGTAAAAGCAATGGTTGTGTCGATTCTCGGGGACCCAAATGGACATTACTAATATGACGGCGTAGAGTTTTTCTCTGCTTTTACCTTTGTTTCTGTCGTAACGCATCAAACACAATGACGACGATTTGAAGACGATTACAGGCGCATTTGTTAATAAAAAAAGATAAAAGCAATAATTGTGCTCATTCTGGGGGACCCGAATGGACATTACTAACACGACGGCATCGAGTTCTTCTCTGCTTTTATCTTTGTTTCAGTCATATTGCTTCAAATACAATGACGAAGATTTGGAGATGATAACAGGCGCATTTGATAATAAAAAAAGATAAAAGCAATAATTGTGCTCATTCTGGGGGACCCGAATGGACATTACTAACACGACGGCATCGAGCTCTTCTCTGCTTTTACCTTTCTTTAAGTCATATTGCTTCAAATTCAATGACGAAGATTTGGGGATGATAACTGGCGCGTTTGTTAATAAAAAAAGATAAAAGCAATAATTGTGCTCATTCTGGGGGACCCGATTCGACATGCCTGATATGACGGCGTCGAGTTCTTCTCTGCTTTTACCTTTCTTTCAGTCATATCGCATCGAATACACTGACGACGATTTGAAGACGATTACAGGCGCATTTGTTAATAAAAAAAGATAAAAGCAATAATTGTGCTCATTCTGGGGGACCCGAATGGACATTACTAACACGACGGCATCGAGTTCATCTCTGCTTTTACCTTTCTTTCAGTCATATTGCTTCAAATACAGTGACGAAGATTTGGGGATGATAACAGGCGCATTTGTTAATAAACAAAGGTAAAAGCAATGGTTGTGTCGATTCTGGGGGACCCAAATGGACATTACTAATATGACGGCGTCGAGTTTTTCTCTGCTTTTACCTTTCTGTCTGTCATATCGCATCAAATACACTGACGACGATTTGAAGACGATTACAGGCGCATTTGTTAATAAAAAATGATAAAAGCAATAATTGTGCTCATTCTGGGGGACCCGAATGGACATTACTAGCACGACGGCATCGAGTTCTTCTCTGCTTTTACCTTTCTTTCAGTCATATTGCTTCAAATACAATGACGAAGATTTGGGGATGATAACAGGCGCATTTGTTAATAAACAAAGGTAAAAGCAATGGTTGTGTCGATTCTGGGGGACCCAAATGGACATTACTAATATGACGCCATCGAGTTTTTCTCTGCTTTTACCTTTGTTTCTGTCGTATCGCATCAAATACAATGACGACGATTTGAAGACGATTACAGGCGCATTTGTTAATAAAAAAAGATAAAAGCAATAATTGTGATGATTCCGGGGTACCCGAGTGGATATGCCATAAATGATGGCATCGAGTTCTTCTCTGCTTTTACCTTTCTTTCAGTTATATCGCATCGAATAAAATGACGAAGATTTGGGGATGATAACAGGCGCATTTGTTAATAAACAATGGTAAATCCAATGGTTGTGACGATTCTGGGGGACCCGAATGGACATTACTAAAACGACGGAATCGAGTTCATCTCTGCTTTTACCTTTCTTTCAGTCATATTGCTTCAAATACAATGACGAAGATTTGGGGATGATAACAGGCGCATTTGTTAATAAACAAAGGTAAAAGCAATAGTTGTGTCGATTCTGGGGGACCCAAATGGACATTACTAATATGACGGCGTCGAGTTTTTCTCTGCTTTTACCTTTCTTTCTGTCATATCGCATCAAATACAATGACGACGATTTGAAGACGATTACAGGCGCATTTGTTAATAAAAAAAGATAAAAGCAATAATTGTGCTCATTCTGGGGGACCCGAATGGACATATTACTAACACGACGGCATCGAGTTCGTCTCTGCTTTTACCTTTCTTTCAGTCATATTGCTTCAAATACAATGACGAAGATTTGGGGATGATAACAGGCGCATTTGTTAATAAACAAAGGTAAAAGCAATGGTTGTGTCGATTCTGGGGGACCCAAATGGACATTACTAATATGACGCCGTCGAGTTTTTCTCTGATTTTACCTTTGTTTTTGTCGTATCGCATCATATATAGTGACGACGATTTGAAGATGATTACAGGCGCATTTGTTAATAAAAAAAGATAAAAGCAATAATTGTGATGATTCTAGGGTACCCGATTGGATATGCCTGATATGACGTCATCGAGTTCTTCTCTGCTTTTACCTTTCTTTCAGTTATATCGCATCGAATAAAATGACGAAGATTTGGAGATGATAACAGGCGCATTTGTTAATAAACAAAGGTAAAAGCAATGGTTTTGTCGAGTCTGGGGGACCCAAATGGACATTACTAATATGACGGCGTCGAGTTTTTCTCTGCTTTTACCTTTGTTTCTGTCGTATCGCATCAAGTACAATGACGACGATTTGAAGACGATTACAGGCGCATTTGTTAATAAAAAAAGATAAAAGCAATAATTGTGCTCATTTTGGGGGACCCGATTGGACATGCCTGATATGACGGCATCGAGTTCTTCTCTGCTTTTACCTTTCTTTCTTCCATATTGCTACAAATACAATGAGGAAGATTTGGGGATGATAACAGGCGCATTGGTTAATAAACAAAGGTAAAAGCAATGGTTGTGTCGATTTTGGGGGACCCAAATGGACATTACTAATATGACGGCGTCGAGTTTTTCTCTGCTTTTACCCTTCTTTCTGTCCTATCGCATCAAATACACTGACGACGATTTGAAGACGATTTCAGGCGCATTTGTTAATAAAAAAAGATAAAAGCAATAATTGTGCTCTCTCTGGGGGACCCGAATGGACATGACTAACACGACGGCATCGAGTTCTTCTCTGCTTTTACCTTTCTATCAGTCATATTGCTTTAAATACAGTGACGAATATGTGGGGATGATAACAGGCGCATTTGTTAATAAACAAAGGTAAAAGCAATGGTTGTGTCGAGTCTGGGGGACCCAAATGGACATTACTAATATGACGGCGTCGAGTTTTTCTTTGCTTTTACCTTTGTTTCTGTCGTATCGCATCAAGTACAATGACGACGATTTGAAGACGATTACAGGCGCATTTGTTAATAAAAAAAGATAAAAGCAATAATTGTGCTCATTCTGGGGGCCCCATTGGACATGCCTGATATGACGGCATCGAGTTCTTCTCTGCTTTTTCCTTTCTTTCAGTTATATCGCATCGAATAAAATGACGAAGATTTGGGGATGATAACAGGCGCATTTGTTAATAAACAAAGGTAAAAGCAATGGTTCTGTCGATTCTGGGGGACCCAAATGGACATTAATAATATGACGGCGTCGAGTTTTTCTCTGCTTTTACCATTGTTTCTGTCGTAACGCATCAAATACTATGACGACGATTTAAAGACGGTTACAGGCGCATTTGTTAATAAAAAAAGATAAAAGTAATAAGTGTGCTCATTCTGGGGGACCCGATTGGACATGCCTGATATGACGGCATCGAGTTCTTCGCTGCTTTTACCTTTCTTTCAGTCATATCGCATCGATTAAAATGACGAAGTTTCGGGGATGATAACAGGCGCATTTGATAATAAAAAAAGATAAAAGCAATAATTGTGCTCATTCTGGGGGACCCGAATGGACATTACTAATATGAAGGCGTAGAGTTTTTCTCTGCTTTTACGTTTCTGTCTGTCATATCGCATCAAGTACACTGACGACGATTTGAAGACGATTACAGGCGCATTTGTTAATAAAAAAATCTAAAAGCAATAATGGTGCTCATTCTGGGGTACCCGAATGGACATTACTAACACGACGCCATCGAGTTCTTCTCTGCTTTTACCTTTCTTTCAGTCATATTGCTTCAAATACAATGACAAAGATGTGGGGATCATAACAGGCGCATTTGTTAATAAACAAAGGTAAAAGCAATGGTTGTGTCGATTCTGGGGGACCCAAATGGACATTACTAATATGACGGCGTCGAGTTTTTCGCTGCTTTTACCTTTGTTTCTGTCGTATCGCATCAAATACAATGACGACGATTTGAAGACGATTACAGGCGCATTTGTTAATAAATAAACATAAAAGCAATAATTCTGCTCATTCTGGGGGACCCGATTGGACATGCCTGATATGACGGCATCGAGTGCTTCTCTGCTTTTACCTTTCTTTCAGTTATATCGCATCGAATAAAATGACGAAGATTTGGAGATGATAACAGGCGCATTTGTTAATAAACAAAGGTAAAAGCAATGGTTGTGACGATTCTGGGGGACCCGAATGGACATTACTAAAACGACGGAATCGAGTTCTTCTCTGCTTTTACCTTTCTTTCAGTCATATTGCTTCAAATACAATGACGAAGATTTGGGGATGATAACAGGCGCAATTGATAATAAACAAAGGTAAAAAAAATGGGTGTGTCGATTCTGGGGGACCCAAATGGACATTACTAATATGACGGCGTCGAGTTTTTCTCTGCTTTTACCTTTCTTTCTGTCATATCGCATCAAATACACTGACGACGATTTGAAGACGATTACAGGCGCATTTGTTAATAAAAAAAGATAACAGCAATAATTGTGCTCATTCTGGGGGACCCGAATGGACATTACTAACACGACGGCATCGAGTTCTTTTCTGCTTTTATCTTTGTTTCAGTCATATTGCTTCAAATACAATGACGAAGATTTGGAGATGATAACAGGCGCATTTGATAATAAAAAAAGATAAAAGCAATAATTGTGCTCATTCTGGGGGACCCGATTCGACATGCCTGATATGACGGCGTCGAGTTCTTCTCTGCTTTTACCTTTCTTTCAGTCATATCGCATCGAATAAAATGACGAAGATTTGGGGATGATAACAGGCGCATTTGTTAATAAAAAAAGATAAAAGCAATAATTGTGCTCATTCTGGGGGACCCGAATGGACATTACTAACACGACGGCGTCGAGTTCTCCTCTGCTTTTACCTTTCTTTCATCCATATTGCTTCAAATACAATGACGAAGATTTGGGGATGATAACAGGCGCATTTGGTAATATACAAAGGTAAAAGCAATGGTTGTGTCGATTCTGGGGGACCCAAATGGACATTACTAATATGACGGCGTCGAGTTTTTCTCTGCTTTTACCTTTCTTTCTGTCATATCGCATCAAATACACTGACGACGATTTGAAGACGATTACAGGCGCATTTGTTAATAAAAAAAGATAAAAGCAATAATTGTGCTCAATCTGGGGGACACGAATGGACATTACTAACACGACGGCATCGAGCTCATCTTTGCTTTTACCTTTCTTTCAGTCATATTGCTTCAAATACAATGACGAAGATTTGGGGATGATAACAGGCGCATTTGTTAATAAACAAAGGTAAAAGCAATGGTTGTGTCGATTCTCGGGGACCCAAATGGACATTACTAATATGACGGCGTAGAGTTTTTCTCTGCTTTTACCTTTGTTTCTGTCGTAACGCATCAAACACAATGACGACGATTTGAAGACGATTACAGGCGCATTTGTTAATAAAAAAAGATAAAAGCAATAATTGTGCTCATTCTGGGGGACCCGAATGGACATTACTAACACGACGGCATCGAGTTCTTCTCTGCTTTTATCTTTGTTTCAGTCATATTGCTTCAAATACAATGACGAAGATTTGGAGATGATAACAGGCGCATTTGATAATAAAAAAAGATAAAAGCAATAATTGTGCTCATTCTGGGGGACCCGAATGGACATTACTAACACGACGGCATCGAGCTCTTCTCTGCTTTTACCTTTCTTTAAGTCATATTGCTTCAAATTCAATGACGAAGATTTGGGGATGATAACTGGCGCGTTTGTTAATAAAAAAAGATAAAAGCAATAATTGTGCTCATTCTGGGGGACCCGATTCGACATGCCTGATATGACGGCGTCGAGTTCTTCTCTGCTTTTACCTTTCTTTCAGTCATATCGCATCGAATACACTGACGACGATTTGAAGACGATTACAGGCGCATTTGTTAATAAAAAAAGATAAAAGCAATAATTGTGCTCATTCTGGGGGACCCGAATGGACATTACTAACACGACGGCATCGAGTTCATCTCTGCTTTTACCTTTCTTTCAGTCATATTGCTTCAAATACAGTGACGAAGATTTGGGGATGATAACAGGCGCATTTGTTAATAAACAAAGGTAAAAGCAATGGTTGTGTCGATTCTGGGGGACCCAAATGGACATTACTAATATGACGGCGTCGAGTTTTTCTCTGCTTTTACCTTTCTGTCTGTCATATCGCATCAAATACACTGACGACGATTTGAAGACGATTACAGGCGCATTTGTTAATAAAAAATGATAAAAGCAATAATTGTGCTCATTCTGGGGGACCCGAATGGACATTACTAGCACGACGGCATCGAGTTCTTCTCTGCTTTTACCTTTCTTTCAGTCATATTGCTTCAAATACAATGACGAAGATTTGGGGATGATAACAGGCGCATTTGTTAATGAACAAAGGTAAAAGCAATGGTTGCGTCGATTCTGGGGGACCCAAATGGACATTACTAATATGACGGCGTCGAGTTTTTATCTGCTTTTACCTTTCTTTCTGTCATGTCGCATCAAATACACTGATGACGATTTGAAGACGATGACAGGCGCATTTATTAATAAAAAAAGATACAAGCAATAATTGTGCTCATTCTGGGGGACCGAATGGACAATACTAACACGACGGCATCGAGTTCTTCTCTGCTTTTACCTTTCTTTCAGTTATATTACCTCAAATACAATGACGAAGATTTGGGGATGATAACAGGCGCATTTGTTAATAAAAAAATCTAAAAGCAATAATGGTGCTCATTCTGGGGGACCCGAATGGACATTACTAACACGACGCCATCGAGTTCTTCTCTGCTTTTACCTTTCTTTCAGTCATATTGCTTTAAATACAATGACAAAGATTTGGGGATGATAACAGGCGCATTTGTTAATAAACAAAGGTAAAAGCAATGGTTGTGTCGATTCTGGCGTACCCAAAGGGACATTACTAATATGACGGCGTCGATTTTTTTTCTGCTTTTACCTTTCTTTCTGTCCTATCGCATCAAATACACTGACGACGATTTGATGACGATTACAGCCGCATTTGTTAATATAAAAACATAGAAGCAATAATTGTGCTTTTTCTGGGGGACCCGAATGGACATTACTAACACGACGGCATGGAGTTCTTCTCTACTTTTACCTTTCTTTTAGTCATATTGCTTCAAATACAATGACGAAGACGTGGGGTTGATAACAGGCGCATTTGTTAATAAACAAAGGTAAAAGCAATGGTTGTGTCGATTCTGGGGGACCCAAATGGACATTAATAATATGACGGCGTCGAGTTTTTCTCTGCTTTTACCATTGTTTCTGTCGTATCGCATCAAATACTATGACGACGATTTGAAGACGGTTACAGGCGCATTTGTTAATAAAAAAAGATAAAAGCAATAAGTGTGCTCATTCTGGGGAACCCGATTGGACATGCCTGATATGACGGCATCGAGTTCTTCTCTGCTTTTACCTTTCTTTCAGTCATATCGCATCGATTAAAATGACGAAGTTTCGGGGATGATAACAGGCGCATTTGTTAATAAAAAAAGATAAAAGCAATAATTGTGCTCATTCTGGGGGACCCGAATGGACATTACTAACACGACGGCATCGAGTTCTTCTCTGCTTTTACCTTTCTTTCAGTCATATTGCTTCAAATACAATGACAAAGATGTGGGGATCATAACAGGCGCATTTGTTAATAAACAAAGGTAAAAGCAATGGTTGTGTCGATTCTGGGGGACCCAAATGGACATTACTAATATGACGGCGTCGAGTTTTTCGCTGCTTTTACCTTTGTTTCTGTCGTATCGCATCAAATACAATGACGACGATTTGAAGACGATTACAGGCGCATTTGTTAATAAATAAACATAAAAGCAATAATTCTGCTCATTCTGGGGGACCCGATTGGACATGCCTGATATGACGGCATCGAGTTCTTCTCTGCTGTTACCTTTCTTTCAGTTATAACGCATCGAATAAAATGACGAACATTTGGGGATGATAACAGGCGCATTTGTTAATGAACAAAGGTAAAAGCAATGGTTGCGTCGATTCTGGGGGACCCAAATGGACATTGATAATATGACGGTGTCGAGTTTTTCTCTGCTTATACCTTTCTTTCTGTCATATCGCATCAAATACACTGATGACGATTTGAAGACGATGACAGGCGCATTTATTAATAAAAAAGATACAATCAATAATTGTGTTCATTCTGGGGGACCGAATGGACATTACTAACACGACGGCATCGAGTTCTTCTCTGCTTATACATTTCTTTCAGTCATATTGCTTCAAACACAATGACGAAGATTTGGGGAAGATAACAGGCGCATTTGTTAATAAACAAAGGTAAAAGCAATGGTTGTGTCGATTCTCGGGGACCCAAATGGACATTACTAATATGACGGCGTAGAGTTTTTCTCTGCTTTTACCTTTCTGTCTGTCATATCGCATCAAGTACACTGACGACGATTTGAAGACGATTACAGGCGCATTTGTTAATAAAAAAAGATAAAAGCAATAATTGTGCTCATTCTGGGGGACCGAATGGACAATACTAACACGACGGCATCGAGTTCTTCTCTGCTTTTACCTTTCTTTCAGTTATATTACCTCAAATACAATGACGAAGATTTGGGGATGATAACAGGCGCATTTGTTAATAAAAAAATCTAAAAGCTATAATGGTGCTCATTCTGGGGGACCCGAATGGACATTACTAACACGACGCCATCGAGTTCTTCTCTGCTTTTACGTTTCTTTCAGTCATATTGCTTTAAATACAATGACAAAGATTTGGGGATGATAACAGGCGCATTTGTTAATAAACAAAGGTAAAAGCAATGGTTGTGTCGATTCTGGCGTACCCAAAGGGAAATTACTAATATGACGGCGTCGATTTTTTTTCTGCTTTTACCTTTCTTTCTGTCCTATCGCATCAAATACACTGACGACGATTTGATGACGATTACAGCCGCATTTGTTAATAAAAAAACATAAAAGCAATAGATGTGCTCTTTCTGGGGGACCCGAATGGACATTACTAACACGACGGCATGGAGTTCTTCTCTACTTTTACCTTTCTTTTAGTCATATTGCTTCAAATACAATGACGAAGACGTGGGGTTGATAACAGGCGCATTTGTTAATTAACAAAGGTAAAAGCAATGGTTGTGTCGATTCTGGGGGACCCAAATGGACATTAATAATATGACGGCGTCGAGTTTTTCTCTGCTTTTACCATTGTTTCTGTCGTATCGCATCAAATACTATGACGACGATTTGAAGACGGTTACAGGCGCATTTGTTAATAAAAAAACATAAAAGCAATAATTCTGCTCATTCTGGGGGACCCGATTGGACATGCCTGATATGACGGCATCGAGTTCTTCTCTGCTGTTACCTTTCTTTCAGTTATAACGCATCGAATAAAATGACGAAGATTTGGGGATGATAACAGGCGCATTTGTTAATGAACAAAGGTAAAAGCAATGGTTGCGTCGATTCTGGGGGACCCAAATGGACATTGATAATATGACGGCGTCGAGTTTTTCTCTGCTTTTACCTTTCTTTCTGTCATATCGCATCAAATACACTGATGACGATTTGAAGACGATGACAGGCGCATTTATTAATAAAAAAGATACAAGCAATAATTGTGCTCATTCTGGGGGACCGAATGGACATTACTAACACGACGGCATCGAGTTCTTCTCTGCTTTTACCTTTCTTTCAGTCATATTGCTTCAAACACAATGACGAAGATTTGGGGAAGATAACAGGCGCATTTGTTAATAAACAAAGGTAAAAGCAATGGTTGTGTCGATTCTCGGGGACCCAAATGGACATTACTAATATGACGGCGTAGAGTTTTTCTCTGCTTTTACCTTTCTGTCTGTCATATCGCATCAAGTACACTGACGACGATTTGAAGACGATTACAGGCGCATTTGTTAATAAAAAAAGATAAAAGCAATAAATGTGCTCATTCTGGGGGACCCGAATGGACATTACTAACACGACGGCATCGAGTTCATCTCTGCTTTTACCTTTCTCTCAGTCATATTGCTTCAAATACAGTGACGAAGATTTGGGGATGATAACAGGCGCATTTGTTAATAAACAAAGGTAAAAGCAATGGTTGTGTCGATTCTGGGGGACCCAAATGGACATTACTAATATGACGCCGTCGAGTTTTTCTCTGATTTTACCTTTGTTTTTGTCGTATCGCATCAAATACAGTGACGACGATTTGAAGATGATTACAGGCGCATTTGTTAATAAAAAAAGATAAAAGCAATAATTGTGATGATTCTAGGGTACCCGATTGGATATGCCTGATATGACGGCATCGAGTGTTTCTCTGCTTTTACCTTTCTTTCAGTTATATCGCATCGAATAAAATGACGAAGATTTGGAGATGATAACAGGCGCATTTGTTAATAAACAAAGGTAAAAGCAATGGTTGTGACGATTCTGGGGGACCCGAATGGACATTACTAAAACGACGGAATCGAGTTCTTCTCTGCTTTTACCTTTCTTTCAGTCATATTGCTTCAAATACAATGACGAAGATTTGGGGATGATAACAGGCGCATTTGATAATAAACAAAGGTAAAAACAATGGGTGTGTCGATTCTGGGGGACCCAAATGGACATTACTAATATGACGGCGTCGAGTTTTTCTCTGCTTTTACCTTTCTTTCTGTCATATCGCATCAAATACACTGACGACGATTTGAAGACGATTACAGGCGCATATGTTAATAAAAAAAGATAAAAGCAATAATTGTGCTCATTCTGGGGGACCCGAATGGACATTACTAACACGACGGCATCGAGTTCTTCTCTGCTTTTATCTTTGTTTCAGTCATATTGCTTCAAATACAATGACGAAGATTTGGAGATGATAACAGGCGCATTTGATAATAAAAAAAGATAAAAGCAATAATTGTGCTCATTCTGGGGGACCCGAATGGACATTACTAACACGACGGCATCGAGCTCTTCTCTGCTTTTACCTTTCTTTAAGTCATATTGCTTCAAATTCAATGACGAAGATTTGGGGATGATAACTGGCGCGTTTGTTAATAAAAAAAAGATAAAAGCAATAATTGTGCTCATTCTGGGGGACCCGATTCGACATGCCTGATATGACGGCGTCGAGTTCTTCTCTGCTTTTACCTTTCTTTCAGTCATATCGCATCGTATAAAATGACGAAGATTTGGGGATGATAACAGGCGCATTTGTTAATAAAAAAAGATAAAAGCAATAATTGTGCTCATTCTGGGGGACCCGATTCGACATGCCTGATATGACGGCGTCGAGTTCTTCTCTGCTTTTACCTTTCTTTCAGTCATATCGCATCGAATACACTGACGACGATTTGAAGACGATTACAGGCGCATTTGTTAATAAAAAAAGATAAAAGCAATAATTGTGCTCATTCTGGGGGACCCGAATGGACATTACTAACACGACGGCATCGAGTTCATCTCTGCTTTTACCTTTCTTTCAGTCATATTGCTTCAAATACAGTGACGAAGATTTGGGGATGATAACAGGCGCATTTGTTAATGAACAAAGGTAAAAGCAATGGTTGTGTCGATTCTGGGGGACCCAAATGGACATTACTAATATGACGGCGTCGAGTTTTTCTCTGCTTTTACCTTTCTTTCTGTCATATCGCATCAAATACACTGACGACGATTTGAAGACGATTACAGGCGCATTTGTTAATAAAAAATGAAAAAAGCAATAATTGTGCTCATTCTGGCCGACCCGAATGGACATTACTAGCACGACGGCATCGAGTTCTTCTCTGCTTTTACCTTTCTTTCAGTCATATTGCTTCAAATACAATGACGAAGATTTGGGGATGATAACAGGCGCATTTGTTAATGAACAAAGGTAAAAGCAATGGTTGCGTCAATTCTGGGGGACCCAAATGGACATTACTAATATGACGGCGTCGAGTTTTTATCTGCTTTTACCTTTCTTTCTGTCATGTCGCATCAAATACACTGATGACGATTTGAAGACGATGACAGGCGCATTTATTAATAAAAAAAGATACAAGCAATAATTGTGCTCATTCTGGGGGACCGAATGGACAATACTAACACGACGGCATCGAGTTCTTCTCTGCTTTTACCTTTCTTTCAGTTATATTACCTCAAATACAATGACGAAGATTTGGGGATGATAACAGGCGCATTTGTTAATAAAAAAATCTAAAAGCAATAATGGTGCTCATTCTGGGGGACCCGAATGGACATTACTAACACGACGCCATCGAGTTCTTCTCTGCTTTTACCTTTCTTTCAGTCATATTGCTTTAAATACAATGACAAAGATTTGGGGATGATAACAGGCGCATTTGTTAATAAACAAAGGTAAAAGCAATGGTTGTGTTGATTCTGGCGTACCCAAAGGGACATTACTAATATGACGGCGTCGATTTTTTTTCTGCTTTTACCTTTCTTTCTGTCCTATCGCATCAAATACACTGACGACGATTTGATGACGATTACAGCCGCATTTGTTAATATAAAAACATAAAAGCAATAATTGTGCTTTTTCTGGGGGACCCGAATGGACATTACTAACACGACGGCATGGAGTTCTTCTCTACTTTTACCTTTCTTTTAGTCATATTGCTTCAAATACAATGACGAAGACGTGGGGTTGATAACAGGCGCATTTGTTAATAAACAAAGGTAAAAGCAATGGTTGTGTCGATTCTGGGGGACCCAAATGGACATTAATAATATGACGGCGTCGAGTTTTTCTCTGCTTTTACCATTGTTTCTGTCGTATCGCATCAAATACTATGACGACGATTTGAAGACGGTTACAGGCGCATTTGTTAATAAAAAAAGATAAAAGCAATAAGTGTGCTCATTCTGGGGAACCCGATTGGACATGCCTGATATGACGGCATCGAGTTCTTCTCTGCTTTTACCTTTCTTTCAGTCATATCGCATCGATTAAAATGACGAAGTTTCGGGGATGATAACAGGCGCATTTGTTAATAAAAAAAGATAAAAGCAATAATTGTGCTCATTCTGGGGGACCCGAATGGACATTACTAACACGACGGCATCGAGTTCTTCTCTGCTTTTACCTTTCTTTCAGTCATATTGCTTCAAATACAATGACAAAGATGTGGGGATCATAACAGGCGCATTTGTTAATAAACAAAGGTAAAAGCAATGGTTGTGTCGATTCTGGGGGACCCAAATGGACATTACTAATATGACGGCGTCGAGTTTTTCGCTGCTTTTACCTTTGTTTCTGTCGTATCGCATCAAATACAATGACGACGATTTGAAGACGATTACAGGCGCATTTGTTAATAAATAAACATAAAAGCAATAATTCTGCTCATTCTGGGGGACCCGATTGGACATGCCTGATATGACGGCATCGAGTTCTTCTCTGCTGTTACCTTTCTTTCAGTTATAACGCATCGAATAAAATGACGAACATTTGGGGATGATAACAGGCGCATTTGTTAATGAACAAAGGTAAAAGCAATGGTTGCGTCGATTCTGGGGGACCCAAATGGACATTGATAATATGACGGTGTCGAGTTTTTCTCTGCTTATACCTTTCTTTCTGTCATATCGCATCAAATACACTGATGACGATTTGAAGACGATGACAGGCGCATTTATTAATAAAAAAGATACAATCAATAATTGTGTTCATTCTGGGGGACCGAATGGACATTACTAACACGACGGCATCGAGTTCTTCTCTGCTTATACCTTTCTTTCAGTCATATTGCTTCAAACACAATGACGAAGATTTGGGGAAGATAACAGGCGCATTTGTTAATAAACAAAGGTAAAAGCAATGGTTGTGTCGATTCTCGGGGACCCAAATGGACATTACTAATATGACGGCGTAGAGTTTTTCTCTGCTTTTACCTTTCTGTCTGTCATATCGCATCAAGTACACTGACGACGATTTGAAGACGATTACAGGCGCATTTGTTAATAAAAAAAGATAAAAGCAATAATTGTGCTCATTCTGGGGGACCGAATGGACAATACTAACACGACTGCATCGAGTTCTTCTCTGCTTTTACCTTTCTTTCAGTTATATTACCTCAAATACAATGACGAAGATTTGGGGATGATAACAGGCGCATTTGTTAATAAAAAAATCTAAAAGCTATAATGGTGCTCATTCTGGGGGACCCGAATGGACATTACTAACACGACGCCATCGAGTTCTTCTCTGCTTTTACGTTTCTTTCAGTCATATTGCTTTAAATACAATGACAAAGATTTGGGGATGATAACAGGCGCATTTGTTAATAAACAAAGGTAAAAGCAATGGTTGTGTCGATTCTGGCGTACCCAAAGGGAAATTACTAATATGACGGCGTCGATTTTTTTTCTGCTTTTACCTTTCTTTCTGTCCTATCGCATCAAATACACTGACGACGATTTGATGACGATTACAGCCGCATTTGTTAATAAAAAAACATAAAAGCAATAGATGTGCTCTTTCTGGGGGACCCGAATGGACATTACTAACACGACGGCATGGAGTTCTTCTCTACTTTTACCTTTCTTTTAGTCATATTGCTTCAAATACAATGACGAAGACGTGGGGTTGATAACAGGCGCATTTGTTAATTAACAAAGGTAAAAGCAATGGTTGTGTCGATTCTGGGGGACCCAAATGGACATTAATAATATGACGGCGTCGAGTTTTTCTCTGCTTTTACCATTGTTTCTGTCGTATCGCATCAAATACTATGACGACGATTTGAAGACGGTTACAGGCGCATTTGTTAATAAAAAAACATAAAAGCAATAATTCTGCTCATTCTGGGGGACCCGATTGGACATGCCTGATATGACGGCATCGAGTTCTTCTCTGCTGTTACCTTTCTTTCAGTTATAACGCATCGAATAAAATGACGAAGATTTGGGGATGATAACAGGCGCATTTGTTAATGAACAAAGGTAAAAGCAATGGTTGCGTCGATTCTGGGGGACCCAAATGGACATTGATAATATGACGGCGTCGAGTTTTTCTCTGCTTTTACCTTTCTTTCTGTCATATCGCATCAAATACACTGATGACGATTTGAAGACGATGACAGGCGCATTTATTAATAAAAAAGATACAAGCAATAATTGTGCTCATTCTGGGGGACCGAATGGACATTACTAACACGACGGCATCGAGTTCTTCTCTGCTTTTACCTTTCTTTCAGTCATATTGCTTCAAACACAATGACGAAGATTTGGGGAAGATAACAGGCGCATTTGTTAATAAACAAAGGTAAAAGCAATGGTTGTGTCGATTCTCGGGGACCCGAATGGACATTACTAATATGACGGCGTAGAGTTTTTCTCTGCTTTTACCTTTCTGTCTGTCATATCGCATCAAGTACACTGACGACGATTTGAAGACGATTACAGGCGCATTTGTTAATAAAAAAAGATAAAAGCAATAAATGTGCTCATTCTGGGGGACCCGAATGGACATTACTAACACGACGGCATCGAGTTCATCTCTGCTTTTACCTTTCTCTCAGTCATATTGCTTCAAATACAGTGACGAAGATTTGGGGATGATAACAGGCGCATTTGTTAATAAACAAAGGTAAAAGCAATGGTTGTGTCGATTCTGGGGGACCCAAATGGACATTACTAATATGACGCCGTCGAGTTTTTCTCTGATTTTACCTTTGTTTTTGTCGTATCGCATCAAATACAGTGACGACGATTTGAAGATGATTACAGGCGCATTTGTTAATAAAAAAAGATAAAAGCAATAATTGTGATGATTCTAGGGTACCCGATTGGATATGCCTGATATGACGGCATCGAGTGTTTCTCTGCTTTTACCTTTCTTTCAGTTATATCGCATCGAATAAAATGACGAAGATTTGGAGATGATAACAGGCGCACTTGTTAATAAACAAAGGTAAAAGCAATGGTTGTGACGATTCTGGGGGACCCGAATGGACATTACTAAAACGACGGAATCGAGTTCTTCTCTGCTTTTACCTTTCTTTCAGTCATATTGCTTCAAATACAATGACGAAGATTTGGGGATGATAACAGGCGCATTTGATAATAAACAAAGGTAAAAACAATGGGTGTGTCGATTCTGGGGGACCCAAATGGACATTACTAATATGACGGCGTCGAGTTTTTCTCTGCTTTTACCTTTCTTTCTGTCATATCGCATCAAATACACTGACGACGATTTGAAGACGATTACAGGCGCATATGTTAATAAAAAAAGATAAAAGCAATAATTGTGCTCATTCTGGGGGACCCGAATGGACATTACTAACACGACGGCATCGAGTTCTTCTCTGCTTTTATCTTTGTTTCAGTCATATTGCTTCAAATACAATGACGAAGATTTGGAGATGATAACAGGCGCATTTGATAATAAAAAAAGATAAAAGCAATAATTGTGCTCATTCTGGGGGACCCGAATGGACATTACTAACACGACGGCATCGAGCTCTTCTCTGCTTTTACCTTTCTTTAAGTCATATTGCTTCAAATTCAATGACGAAGATTTGGGGATGATAACTGGCGCGTTTGTTAATAAAAAAAAGATAAAAGCAATAATTGTGCTCATTCTGGGGGACCCGATTCGACATGCCTGATATGACGGCGTCGAGTTCTTCTCTGCTTTTACCTTTCTTTCAGTCATATCGCATCGTATAAAATGACGAAGATTTGGGGATGATAACAGGCGCATTTGTTAATAAAAAAAGATAAAAGCAATAATTGTGCTCATTCTGGGGGACCCGATTCGACATGCCTGATATGACGGCGTCGAGTTCTTCTCTGCTTTTACCTTTCTTTCAGTCATATCGCATCGAATACACTGACGACGATTTGAAGACGATTACAGGCGCATTTGTTAATAAAAAAAGATAAAAGCAATAATTGTGCTCATTCTGGGGGACCCGAATGGACATTACTAACACGACGGCATCGAGTTCATCTCTGCTTTTACCTTTCTTTCAGTCATATTGCTTCAAATACAGTGACGAAGATTTGGGGATGATAACAGGCGCATTTGTTAATGAACAAAGGTAAAAGCAATGGTTGTGTCGATTCTGGGGGACCCAAATGGACATTACTAATATGACGGCGTCGAGTTTTTCTCTGCTTTTACCTTTCTTTCTGTCATATCGCATCAAATACACTGACGACGATTTGAAGACGATTACAGGCGCATTTGTTAATAAAAAATGAAAAAAGCAATAATTGTGCTCATTCTGGCCGACCCGAATGGACATTACTAGCACGACGGCATCGAGTTCTTCTCTGCTTTTACCTTTCTTTCAGTCATATTGCTTCAAATACAATGACGAAGATTTGGGGATGATAACAGGCGCATTTGTTAATGAACAAAGGTAAAAGCAATGGTTGCGTCAATTCTGGGGGACCCAAATGGACATTACTAATATGACGGCGTCGAGTTTTTATCTGCTTTTACCTTTCTTTCTGTCATGTCGCATCAAATACACTGATGACGATTTGAAGACGATGACAGGCGCATTTATTAATAAAAAAAGATACAAGCAATAATTGTGCTCATTCTGGGGGACCGAATGGACAATACTAACACGACGGCATCGAGTTCTTCTCTGCTTTTACCTTTCTTTCAGTTATATTACCTCAAATACAATGACGAAGATTTGGGGATGATAACAGGCGCATTTGTTAATAAAAAAATCTAAAAGCAATAATGGTGCTCATTCTGGGGGACCCGAATGGACATTACTAACACGACGCCATCGAGTTCTTCTCTGCTTTTACCTTTCTTTCAGTCATATTGCTTTAAATACAATGACAAAGATTTGGGGATGATAACAGGCGCATTTGTTAATAAACAAAGGTAAAAGCAATGGTTGTGTCGATTCTGGCGTACCCAAAGGGACATTACTAATATGACGGCGTCGATTTTTTTTCTGCTTTTACCTTTCTTTCTGTCCTATCGCATCAAATACACTGACGACGATTTGATGACGATTACAGCCGCATTTGTTAATATAAAAACATAAAAGCAATAATTGTGCTTTTTCTGGGGGACCCGAATGGACATTACTAACACGACGGCATGGAGTTCTTCTCTACTTTTACCTTTCTTTTAGTCATATTGCTTCAAATACAATGACGAAGACGTGGGGTTGATAACAGGCGCATTTGTTAATAAACAAAGGTAAAAGCAATTGTTGTGTCGATTCTGGGGGACCCAAATGGACATTAATAATATGACGGCGTCGAGTTTTTCTCTGCTTTTACCATTGTTTCTGTCGTATCGCATCAAATACTATGACGACGATTTGAAGACGGTTACAGGCGCATTTGTTAATAAAAAAAGATAAAAGCAATAAGTGTGCTCATTCTGGGGAACCCGATTGGACATGCCTGATATGACGGCATCGAGTTCTTCTCTGCTTTTACCTTTCTTTCAGTCATATCGCATCGATTAAAATGACGAAGTTTCGGGGATGATAACAGGCGCATTTGTTAATAAAAAAAGATAAAAGCAATAATTGTGCTCATTCTGGGGGACCCGAATGGACATTACTAACACGACGGCATCGAGTTCTTCTCTGCTTTTACCTTTCTTTCAGTCATATTGCTTCAAACACAATGACAAAGATGTGGGGATCATAACAGGCGCATTTGTTAATAAACAAAGGTAAAAGCAATGGTTGTGTCGATTCTGGGGGACCCAAATGGACATTACTAATTTGACGGCGTCGAGTTTTTCTCTGCTTTTACCTTTGTTTCTGTCGTATCGCATCAAGTACAATGACGACGATTTGAAGACGATTACAGGCGCATTTGTTAACAAATAAACATAAAAGCAATAATTCTGCTCATTCTGGGGGACCCGATTGGACATGCCTGATATGACGGCATCGAGTTCTTCTCTGCTGTTACCTTTCTTTCAGTTATAACGCATTGAATAAAATGACGAACATTTGGGGATGATAACAGGCGCATTTGTTAATGAACAAAGGTAAAAGCAATGGTTGCGTCGATTCTGGGGGACCCAAATGGACATTGATAATATGACGGTGTCGAGTTTTTCTCTGCTTTTACCTTTCTTTCTGTCATATCGCATCAAATACACTGATGACGATTTGAAGACGATGACAGGCGCATTTATTAATAAAAAAGATACAAGCAATAATTGTGCTCATTCTGGGGGACCGAATGGACATTTCTAACACGACGGCATCGAGTTCTTCTCTGCTTTTACCTTTCTTTCAGTCATATTGCTTCAAACACAATGACGAAGATTTGGGGAAGATAACAGGCGCATTTGTTAATAAACAAAGGTAAAAGCAATGGTTGTGTCGATTCTCGGGGACCCAAATGGACATTACTAATATGACGGCGTAGAGTTTTTCTCTGCTTTTACGTTTCTGTCTGTCATATCGCATCAAGTACACTGACGACGATTTGAAGACGTTTACAGGCGCATTTGTTAATAAAAAAAGATAAAAGCAATAATTGTGCTCATTCTGGGGGACCCGAATGGACATTACTAACACGACGGCATCGAGTTCATCTTTGCTTTTACCTTTCTTTCAGTCATATTGCTTCAAATACAATGACGAAGATTTGGGGATGATACCTGGCGCGTTTGTTAATAAAAAAAGATAAAAGCAATAATTGTGCGCATTCTGGGGGACCCGATTGGACATGCCTGATATGACGGCGTCGAGTTCTTCTCTGCATTTACCTTTCTTTCAGTCATATCGCATCGAATAAAGTGACGAAGATTTGGGGATGATGACAGGCGCATTTGTTAATAACGACAGATAAAAGCAAAAATTGTGCTCATTCTGGGGGACCCGAATGGACATTACTAACACGACGGCATCGAGTTCTTCTCTGCTTTTACCTTTCTTTCTTCCATATTGCTACAAATACAATGACGAAGATTTGGGGATGATAACAGGCGCATTGCTTAATAAACAAAGGTAAAAGCAATGGTTGTGTCGATTTTGGGGGACCCAAATGGACATTACTAATATGACGGCGTCGAGTTGTTCTCTGCTTTTACCCTACTTTCTGTCCTATTGCATCAAATACACTGACGACGATTTGAAGACGATTACAGGCGTATTTGTTAATAAAAAAAGATAAAAGAAATAATTGTGGTCTCTCTGGGGGACCCGAATGGACATGACTAACACGACGGCATCGAGTTCTTCTCTGCTTTTACCTTTCTATCAGTCATATTGCTTCAAATACAATGACGAATATGTGGGGATGATAACAGGCGCATTTGTTAATAAACAAAGGTAAAAGCAATGGTTGTGTCGATTCTCGGGGACCCAAATGGACATTACTAATATGACGGCGTAGAGTTTTTCTCTGCTTTTACCTTTCTGTCTGTCATATCGCATCAAGTACACTGACGACGATTTGAAGACGATTACAGGCGCATTTGTTAAGAAAAAAAGATAAAAGAAATAATTGTGCTCATTCTGGGGGACCCGAATGGACATTCCTAACACGACGGCATCGAGTTCACTTCTGCTTTTACCTATCTTTCAGTCATATTGCTTCAAATACAATGACGAAGATTTGGGGATGATAACAGGCGCATTTGTTAATAAACAAAGGTAAAAGCAATGGTTGGGTCGATTCTGGGGGACCCAAATGGACATTACTAATATGACGCCATCGAGTTTTTCTCTGCTTTTACCTTTGTTTCTGTCGTATCGCATCAAATACAATGACGACGATTTGAAGACGATTACACGCGCAATTGTTAATAAAAAAAGATAAAAGCAATAATTGTGATGATTCTGGGGTACCCGAGTGGGTATGCCATAAATGACGGCATCGAGTTCTTCTCTGCTTTTACCTTTCTTTCAGTTATATCGCATCGAATAAAATGACGAAGATTTGGGGATGATAACAGGCGCATTTGTTAATAAACAATGGTAATAGCAATGGTTGTGACGATTCTGGGGGACCCGAATGGACATTACTAAAACGACGGAATCGAGTTCTTCTCTGCTTTTACCTTTCTTTCAGTCATATTGCTTCAAATACAATGACGAAGATTTGGAGATGATAACAGGCGCATTTGTTAATAAACACAGGTAAAAGCAATGGTTGTGTCGATTCTGGGGGACCCAAATGGACATTACTAATATGACGGCGTCGAGTTTTTCTCTGCTTTTACCTTTCTTTCTGTCATATCGCATCAAATACAATGACGACGATTTGAAGACGATTACAGGCGCATTTGTTAATAAAAAAAGATAAAAGCAATAATTGTGCTCATTCTGGGGGACCCGAATGGACATTACTAACACGACGGCATCGAGTTCTTCTCTGCTTTTACCTTTCTTTCAGTCATATTGCTTCAAATACAATGACGAAGATTTGGGGATGATAACAGGCGCATTTCATAATAAAAAAAGATAAAAGCACTAATTGTGCTCATTCTGGGGGACCCGAAAGGACATTACTAACACGACGGCATCGAGTTCTTCTCTGCTTTTACCTTTCTTTCAGTCATATTGCTTCAAATACAATGACGAAGATTTGGGGATGATAACAGGCGCATTTCATAATAAAAAAAGCTAAAAGCACTAATTGTGCTCATTCTGGGGGACCCGAAAGGACATTACTAACACGACGGCATCGAGTTCTTTTCTGCTTTTACCTTTCTTTCAGTCATATTGCTTCAAATACAATGACGAAGATTTGGGGATGATAACTGGCGCGTTTGTTAATAAAAAAAGATAAAAGCAATAATTGTGCTCATTCTGGGGGACGCGATTGGACATGCCTGATATGACGGCGTCGAGTTCTTCTCTGCATTTACCTTTCTTTCAGTCATATCGCATCGAATAAAGTGACGAAGATTTGGGGATGATAACAGGCGCATTTGTTAATAAAAACAGATAAAAGCAAAAATTGTGCTCATTCTGGGGGACCCGACTGGACATTACTAACACGACGGCATCGAGTTCTTCTCTGCTTTTACCTTTCTTTCTTCCATATTGCTACAAATACAATGACGAAGATTTGGGGATGATAACAGGCGCATTGGTTAATAAGCAAAGGTAAAAGCAATGGTTGTGTCGATTTTGGGGGACCCAAATGGACATTACTAATATGACGGCGTCGAGTTTTTCTCTGCTTTTACCCTACTTTCTGTCCTATTGCATCAAATACACTGACGACGATTTGAAGACGATTACAGGCGCATTTGTTAATAAAAAAAGATAAAAGAAATAATTGTGGTCTCTCTGGGGGACCCGAATGGACATGACTAACACGACGGCATCGAGTTCTTCTCTGCTTTTACCTTTCTATCAGTCATATTGCTTCAAATACAATGACGAATATGTGGGGATGATAACAGGCGCATTTGTTAATTAACAAAGGTAAAAGCAATGGTTGTGTCCATTCTCGGGGACCCAAATGGACATTACTAATATGACGGCGTAGAGTTTTTCTCTGCTTTTACCTTTCTGTCTGTCATATCGCATCAAGTACACTGACGGCGATTTGAAGACGATTACAGGCGCATTTGTTAATAAAAAAAGATAAAAGCAATAATTGTGCTCATTCTGGGGGACCCGAATGGACATTACTAACACGACGGCATCGAGTTCACTTCTGCTTTTACCTATCTTTCAGTCATATTGCTTCGAATACAATGACGAAGATTTGGGGATGATAACAGGCACATTTGTTAATAAACAAAGGTAAAAGCAATGGTTGGGTCGATTCTGGGGGACCCGAATGGACATTACTAATATGACGCCATCGAGTTTTTCTCTGCTTTTACCTTTGTTTCTGTCGTATCGCATCAAATACAATGACGACGATTTGAAGACGATTACACGCGCAATTGTTAATAAAAAAAGATAAAAGCAATAATTGTGATGATTCTGGGGTACCCGAGTGGATATGCCATAAATGACGGCATCGAGTTCTTCTCTGCTTTTACCTTTCTTTCAGTTATATCGCATCGAATAAAATGACGAAGATTTGGGGATGATAACAGGCGCATTTGTTAATAAACAATGGTAAAAGCAATGGTTGTGACGATTCTGGGGGACCCGAATGGACATTACTAAAACGACGGAATCGAGTTCTTCTCTGCTTTTACCTTTCTTTCAGTCATATTGCTTCAAATACAATGACGAAGATTTGGGGATGATAACAGGCGCATTTGATAATAAACAAAGGTAAAAACAATGGGTGTGTCGATTCTGGGGGACCCAAATGGACATTACTAATATGACGGCGTCGAGTTTTTCTCTGCTTTTACCTTTCTTTCTGTCATATCGCATCAAATACACTGACGACGATTTGAAGACGATTACAGGCGCATATGTTAATAAAAAAAGATAAAAGCAATAATTGTGCTCATTCTGGGGGACCCGAATGGACATTACTAACACGACGGCATCGAGTTCTTCTCTGCTTTTATCTTTGTTTCAGTCATATTGCTTCAAATACAATGACGAAGATTTGGAGATGATAACAGGCGCATTTGATAATAAAAAAAGATAAAAGCAATAATTGTGCTCATTCTGGGGGACCCGAATGGACATTACTAACACGACGGCATCGAGCTCTTCTCTGCTTTTACCTTTCTTTAAGTCATATTGCTTCAAATTCAATGACGAAGATTTGGGGATGATAACTGGCGCGTTTGTTAATAAAAAAAAGATAAAAGCAATAATTGTGCTCATTCTGGGGGACCCGATTCGACATGCCTGATATGACGGCGTCGAGTTCTTCTCTGCTTTTACCTTTCTTTCAGTCATATCGCATCGTATAAAATGACGAAGATTTGGGGATGATAACAGGCGCATTTGTTAATAAAAAAAGATAAAAGCAATAATTGTGCTCATTCTGGGGGACCCGATTCGACATGCCTGATATGACGGCGTCGAGTTCTTCTCTGCTTTTACCTTTCTTTCAGTCATATCGCATCGAATACACTGACGACGATTTGAAGACGATTACAGGCGCATTTGTTAATAAAAAAAGATAAAAGCAATAATTGTGCTCATTCTGGGGGACCCGAATGGACATTACTAACACGACGGCATCGAGTTCATCTCTGCTTTTACCTTTCTTTCAGTCATATTGCTTCAAATACAGTGACGAAGATTTGGGGATGATAACAGGCGCATTTGTTAATGAACAAAGGTAAAAGCAATGGTTGTGTCGATTCTGGGGGACCCAAATGGACATTACTAATATGACGGCGTCGAGTTTTTCTCTGCTTTTACCTTTCTTTCTGTCATATCGCATCAAATACACTGACGACGATTTGAAGACGATTACAGGCGCATTTGTTAATAAAAAATGAAAAAAGCAATAATTGTGCTCATTCTGGCGGACCCGAATGGACATTACTAGCACGACGGCATCGAGTTCTTCTCTGCTTTTACCTTTCTTTCAGTCATATTGCTTCAAATACAATGACGAAGATTTGGGGATGATAACAGGCGCATTTGTTAATGAACAAAGGTAAAAGCAATGGTTGCGTCGATTCTGGGGGACCCAAATGGACATTACTAATATGACGGCGTCGAGTTTTTATCTGCTTTTACCTTTCTTTCTGTCATGTCGCATCAAATACACTGATGACGATTTGAAGACGATGACAGGCGCATTTATTAATAAAAAAAGATACAAGCAATAATTGTGCTCATTCTGGGGGACCGAATGGACAATACTAACACGACGGCATCGAGTTCTTCTCTGCTTTTACCTTTCTTTCAGTTATATTACCTCAAATACAATGACGAAGATTTGGGGATGATAACAGGCGCATTTGTTAATAAAAAAATCTAAAAGCAATAATGGTGCTCATTCTGGGGGACCCGAATGGACATTACTAACACGACGCCATCGAGTTCTTCTCTGCTTTTACCTTTCTTTCAGTCATATTGCTTTAAATACAATGACAAAGATTTGGGGATGATAACAGGCGCATTTGTTAATAAACAAAGGTAAAAGCAATGGTTGTGTCGATTCTGGCGTACCCAAAGGGACATTACTAATATGACGGCGTCGATTTTTTTTCTGCTTTTACCTTTCTTTCTGTCCTATCGCATCAAATACACTGACGACGATTTGATGACGATTACAGCCGCATTTGTTAATATAAAAACATAAAAGCAATAATTGTGCTTTTTCTGGGGGACCCGAATGGACATTACTAACACGACGGCATGGAGTTCTTCTCTACTTTTACCTTTCTTTTAGTCATATTGCTTCAAATACAATGACGAAGACGTGGGGTTGATAACAGGCGCATTTGTTAATAAACAAAGGTAAAAGCAATTGTTGTGTCGATTCTGGGGGACCCAAATGGACATTAATAATATGACGGCGTCGAGTTTTTCTCTGCTTTTACCATTGTTTCTGTCGTATCGCATCAAATACTATGACGACGATTTGAAGACGGTTACAGGCGCATTTGTTAATAAAAAAAGATAAAAGCAATAAGTGTGCTCATTCTGGGGAACCCGATTGGACATGCCTGATATGACGGCATCGAGTTCTTCTCTGCTTTTACCTTTCTTTCAGTCATATCGCATCGATTAAAATGACGAAGTTTCGGGGATGATAACAGGCGCATTTGTTAATAAAAAAAGATAAAAGCAATAATTGTGCTCATTCTGGGGGACCCGAATGGACATTACTAACACGACGGCATCGAGTTCTTCTCTGCTTTTACCTTTCTTTCAGTCATATTGCTTCAAACACAATGACAAAGATGTGGGGATCATAACAGGCGCATTTGTTAATAAACAAAGGTAAAAGCAATGGTTGTGTCGATTCTGGGGGACCCAAATGGACATTACTAATTTGACGGCGTCGAGTTTTTCTCTGCTTTTACCTTTGTTTCTGTCGTATCGCATCAAGTACAATGACGACGATTTGAAGACGATTACAGGCGCATTTGTTAACAAATAAACATAAAAGCAATAATTCTGCTCATTCTGGGGGACCCGATTGGACATGCCTGATATGACGGCATCGAGTTCTTCTCTGCTGTTACCTTTCTTTCAGTTATAACGCATTGAATAAAATGACGAACATTTGGGGATGATAACAGGCGCATTTGTTAATGAACAAAGGTAAAAGCAATGGTTGCGTCGATTCTGGGGGACCCAAATGGACATTGATAATATGACGGTGTCGAGTTTTTCTCTGCTTTTACCTTTCTTTCTGTCATATCGCATCAAATACACTGATGACGATTTGAAGACGATGACAGGCGCATTTATTAATAAAAAAGATACAAGCAATAATTGTGCTCATTCTGGGGGACCGAATGGACATTTCTAACACGACGGCATCGAGTTCTTCTCTGCTTTTACCTTTCTTTCAGTCATATTGCTTCAAACACAATGACGAAGATTTGGGGAAGATAACAGGCGCATTTGTTAATAAACAAAGGTAAAAGCAATGGTTGTGTCGATTCTCGGGGACCCAAATGGACATTACTAATATGACGGCGTAGAGTTTTTCTCTGCTTTTACGTTTCTGTCTGTCATATCGCATCAAGTACACTGACGACGATTTGAAGACGATTACAGGCGCATTTGTTAATAAAAAAAGATAAAAGCAATAATTGTGCTCATTCTGGGGGACCCGAATGGACATTACTAACACGACGGCATCGAGTTCATCTTTGCTTTTACCTTTCTTTCAGTCATATTGCTTCAAATACAATGACGAAGATTTGGGGATGATAACAGGCGCATTTGTTAATAAACAAAGGTAAAAGCAATGGTTGCGTCGATTCTGGGGGACCCAAATGGACATTACTAATATGACGGCGTCGAGTTTTTATCTGCTTTTACCGTTCTTTCTGTCATGTCGCATCAAATACACTGATGACGATTTGAAGACGATGACAGGCGCATTTATTAATAAAAAAAGATACAAGCAATAATTGTGCTCATTCTGGGGGACCGAATGGACAATACTAACACGACGGCATCGAGTTCTTCTCTGCTTTTACCTTTCTTTCAGTCATATTGCTTCAAATACAATGACGAAGATTTGGGGATGATAACAGGCGCATTTCATAATAAAAAAAGATAAAAGCACTAATTGTGCTCATTCTGGGGGACCCGAAAGGACATTACTAACACGACGGCATCGAGTTCTTTTCTGCTTTTACCTTTCTTTCAGTCATATTGCTTCAAATACAATGACGAAGATTTGGGGATGATAACTGGCGCGTTTGTTAATAAAAAAAGATAAAAGCAATAATTGTGCTCATTCTGGGGGACCCGATTGGACATGCCTGATATGACGGCGTCGAGTTCTTCTCTGCATTTAACTTTCTTTCAGTCATATCGCATCGAATAAAGTGACGAAGATTTGGGGATGATAACAGGCGCATTTGTTAATAAAAACAGATAAAAGCAAAAATTGTGCTCATTCTGGGGGACCCGAATGGACATTACTAACACGACGGCATCGAGTTCTTCTCTGCTTTTACCTTTCTTTCTTCCATATTGCTACAAATACAATGACGAAGATTTGGGGATGATAACAGGCGCATTGGTTAATAAGCAAAGGTAAAAGCAATGGTTGTGTCGATTCTCGGGGACCCAAATGGACATTACTAATATGACGGCGTAGAGTTTTTCTCTGCTTTTACCTTTCTGTCTGTCATATCGGATCAAGTACACTGACGACGATTTGAAGACGATTACAGGCGCATTTGTTAATAAAAAAAGATAAAAGCAATAATTGTGCTCATTCTGGGGGACCCGAATGGACATTCCTAACACGACGGCATCGAGTTCACTTCTGCTTTTACCTATCTTTCAGTCATATTGCTTCAAATACAATGACGAAGATTTGGGGATGATAACAGGCGCATTTGTTAATAAACAAAGGTAAAAGCAATGGTTGGGTCGATTCTGGGGGACCCAAATGGACATTACTAATATGACGCCATCGAGTTTTTCTCTGCTTTTACCTTTGTTTCTGTCGTATCGCATCAAATACAATGACGACGATTTGAAGACGATTACACGCGCAATTGTTAATAAAAAAAGATAAAAGCAATAATTGTGATGATTCTGGGGTACCCGAGTGGATATGCCATAAATGACGGCATCGAGTTCTTCTCTGCTTTTACCTTTCTTTCAGTTATATCGCATCGAATAAAATGACGAAGATTTGGGGATGATAACAGGCGCATTTGTTAATAAACAATGGTAATAGCAATGGTTGTGACGATTCTGGGGGACCCGAATGGACATTACTAAAACGACGGAATCGAGTTCTTCTCTGCTTTTACCTTTCTTTCAGTCATATTGCTTCAAATACAATGACGAAGATTTGGGGATGATAACAGGCGCATTTGTTAATAAACAAAGGTAAAAGCAATGGTCGTGTCGATTCTGGGGGACCCAAATGGACATTACTAATATGACGGCGTCGAGTTTTTCTCTGCTTTTACCTTTCTTTCTGTCATATCGCATCGAATACAATGACGACGATTTGAAGACGATTACAGGCGCATTTGTTAATAAAAAAAGATAAAAGCAATAATTGTGCTCATTCTGGGGGACCCGAATGGACATTACTAACACGACGGCATCGAGTTCTTCTCTGCTTTTACCTTTCTTTCAGTCATATTGCTTCAAATACAATGACGAAGATTTGGGGATGATAACAGGCGCATTTCATAATAAAAAAAGATAAAAGCACTAATTGTGCTCATTCTGGGGGACCCGAAAGGACATTACTAACACGACGGCATCGAGTTCTTCTCTGCTTTTACCTTTCTTTCAGTCATATTGCTTCAAATACAATGACGAAGATTTGGGGATGATAACAGGCGCATTTCATAATAAAAAAAGATAAAAGCACTAATTGTGCTCATTCTGGGGGACCCGAAAAGACATTACTAACACGACGGCATCGAGTTCTTTTCTGCTTTTACCTTTCTTTCAGTCATATTGCTTCAAATACAATGACGAAGATTTGGGGATGATAACTGGCGCGTTTGTTAATAAAAAAAAGATAAAAGCAATAATTGTGCTCATTCTGGGGGACCCGATTGGACATGCCTGATATGACGGCGTCGAGTTCTTCTCTGCATTTACCTTTCTTTCAGTCATATCGCATCGAATAAAGTGACGAAGATTTGGGGATGATAACAGGCGCATTTGTTAATAAAAACAGATAAAAGCAAAAATTGTGCTCATTCTGGGGGACCCGAATGGACATTACTAACACGACGGCATCGAGTTCTTCTCTGCTTTTACCTTTCTTTCTTCCATATTGCTACAAATACAATGACGAAGATTTGGGGATGATAACAGGCGCATTGGTTAATACGCAAAGGTAAAAGCAATGGTTGTGTCGATTTTGGGGGACCCAAATGGACATTACTAATATGACGGCGTCGAGTTGTTCTCTGCTTTTACCCTACTTTCATCGTCCTATTGCATCAAATACACTGACGACGATTTGAAGACGATTACAGGCGCATTTGTTAATAAAAAAAGATCAAAGAAATAATTGTGCTCTCTCTGGGGGACCCGAATGGACATGACTAACACGACGGCATCGAGTTCTTCTCTGCTTTCACCTTTCTATCAGTCATATTGCTTCAAATACAATGACGAATATGTGGGGATGATAACAGGCGCATTTGTTAATAAACAAAGGTAAAAGCAATGGTTTTGTCGATTCTCGGGTACCCAAATGGACATTACTAATATGACGGCGTAGAGTTTTTCTCTGCTTTTACCTTTCTGTCTGTCATATCGCATCAAGTACACTGACGACGATATGAAGACGATTACAGGCGCATTTGTTAATAAAAAAAGAAAAAAGCAATCATTGTGCTCATTCTGGGGGACCCGAATGGACATTACTAACACGACGGCATCGAGTTCACTTCTGCTTTTACCTATCTTTCAGTCATATTGCTTCAAATACAATGACGAAGATTTGGGGATGATAATAGGCGCATTTGTTAATAAACAAAGGTAAAAGCAATGGTTGTGTCGATTCTGGGGGACCCAAATGGACATTACTAATATGACGCCATCGAGTTTTTCTCTGCTTTTACCTTTGTTTCTGTCGTATCGCATCAAATACAATGACGACGATTTGAAGACGATTACAGGCGCATTTGTTAATAAAAAAAGATAAAAGCAATAATTGTGATGATTCTGGGGTACCCGTGTGGATATGCCATAAATGACGGCATCGAGTTCTTCTCTGCTTTTACCTTTCTTTCAGTTATATCGCATCGAATAAAATGACGAAGATTTGGGGATGATAACAGGCGCATTTGTTAATAAACAATGGTAAAAGCAATGGTTGTGACGATTCTGGGGGACCCGAATGGACATTACTAACACGACGGCATCGAGTTCTTCTCTGCTTTTACCTTTCTTTCAGTCATATTCCTTCAAATACAATGACGAAGATTTGGGGTTGATAACAGGCGCATTTCATAATAAAAAAAGATAAAACACTAATTGTGCTCATTCTGGGGGACCCGAAAGGACATTACTAACACGGCGGCATCGAGTTCTTTTCTGCTTTTACCTTTCTTTCAGTCATATTGCTTCAAATACAATGACGAAGATTTATGGATGATAACAGGCGCATTTCATAATAAAAAAAGATAAAAGCACTAATTGTGCTCATTCTGGGGGACCCGAAAGGACATTACTAACACGACGGTATCGAGTTCTTTTCTGCTTTTACCTTTCTTTCAGTCATATTGCTTCAAATACAATGACGAAGATTTGGGGATGATACCTGGCGCGTTTGTTAATAAAAAAAGATAAAAGCAATAATTGTGCGCATTCTGGGGGACCCGATTGGACATGCCTGATATGACGGCGTCGAGTTCTTCTCTGCATTTACCTTTCTTTCAGTCATATCGCATCGAATAAAGTGACGAAGATTTGGGGATGATGACAGGCGCATTTGTTAATAACGACAGATAAAAGCAAAAATTGTGCTCATTCTGGGGGACCCGAATGGACATTACTAACACGACGGCATCGAGTTCTTCTCTGCTTTTACCTTTCTTTCTTCCATATTGCTACAAATACAATGACGAAGATTTGGGGATGATAACAGGCGCATTGCTTAATAAACAAAGGTAAAAGCAATGGTTGTGTCGATTTTGGGGGACCCAAATGGACATTACTAATATGACGGCGTCGAGTTGTTCTCTGCTTTTACCCTACTTTCTGTCCTATTGCATCAAATACACTGACGACGATTTGAAGACGATTACAGGCGTATTTGTTAATAAAAAAAGATAAAAGAAATAATTGTGGTCTCTCTGGGGGACCCGAATGGACATGACTAACACGACGGCATCGAGTTCTTCTCTGCTTTTACCTTTCTATCAGTCATATTGCTTCAAATACAATGACGAATATGTGGGGATGATAACAGGCGCATTTGTTAATAAACAAAGGTAAAAGCAATGGTTGTGTCGATTCTCGGGGACCCAAATGGACATTACTAATATGACGGCGTAGAGTTTTTCTCTGCTTTTACCTTTCTGTCTGTCATATCGCATCAAGTACACTGACGACGATTTGAAGACGATTACAGGCGCATTTGTTAAGAAAAAAAGATAAAAGAAATAATTGTGCTCATTCTGGGGGACCCGAATGGACATTCCTAACACGACGGCATCGAGTTCACTTCTGCTTTTACCTATCTTTCAGTCATATTGCTTCAAATACAATGACGAAGATTTGGGGATGATAACAGGCGCATTTGTTAATAAACAAAGGTAAAAGCAATGGTTGGGTCGATTCTGGGGGACCCAAATGGACATTACTAATATGACGCCATCGAGTTTTTCTCTGCTTTTACCTTTGTTTCTGTCGTATCGCATCAAATACAATGACGACGATTTGAAGACGATTACACGCGCAATTGTTAATAAAAAAAGATAAAAGCAATAATTGTGATGATTCTGGGGTACCCGAGTGGGTATGCCATAAATGACGGCATCGAGTTCTTCTCTGCTTTTACCTTTCTTTCAGTTATATCGCATCGAATAAAATGACGAAGATTTGGGGATGATAACAGGCGCATTTGTTAATAAACAATGGTAATAGCAATGGTTGTGACGATTCTGGGGGACCCGAATGGACATTACTAAAACGACGGAATCGAGTTCTTCTCTGCTTTTACCTTTCTTTCAGTCATATTGCTTCAAATACAATGACGAAGATTTGGAGATGATAACAGGCGCATTTGTTAATAAACAAAGGTAAAAGCAATGGTTGTGTCGATTCTGGGGGACCCAAATGGACATTACTAATATGACGGCGTCGAGTTTTTCTCTGCTTTTACCTTTCTTTCTGTCATATCGCATCAAATACAATGACGACGATTTGAAGACGATTACAGGCGCATTTGTTAATAAAAAAAGATAAAAGCAATAATTGTGCTCATTCTGGGGGACCCGAATGGACATTACTAACACGACGGCATCGAGTTCTTCTCTGCTTTTACCTTTCTTTCAGTCATATTGCTTCAAATACAATGACGAAGATTTGGGGATGATAACAGGCGCATTTCATAATAAAAAAAGATAAAAGCACTAATTGTGCTCATTCTGGGGGACCCGAAAGGACATTACTAACACGACGGCATCGAGTTCTTCTCTGCTTTTACCTTTCTTTCAGTCATATTGCTTCAAATACAATGACGAAGATTTGGGGATGATAACAGGCGCATTTCATAATAAAAAAAGCTAAAAGCACTAATTGTGCTCATTCTGGGGGACCCGAAAGGACATTACTAACACGACGGCATCGAGTTCTTTTCTGCTTTTACCTTTCTTTCAGTCATATTGCTTCAAATACAATGACGAAGATTTGGGGATGATAACTGGCGCGTTTGTTAATAAAAAAAGATAAAAGCAATAATTGTGCTCATTCTGGGGGACGCGATTGGACATGCCTGATATGACGGCGTCGAGTTCTTCTCTGCATTTACCTTTCTTTCAGTCATATCGCATCGAATAAAGTGACGAAGATTTGGGGATGATAACAGGCGCATTTGTTAATAAAAACAGATAAAAGCAAAAATTGTGCTCATTCTGGGGGACCCGACTGGACATTACTAACACGACGGCATCGAGTTCTTCTCTGCTTTTACCTTTCTTTCTTCCATATTGCTACAAATACAATGACGAAGATTTGGGGATGATAACAGGCGCATTGGTTAATAAGCAAAGGTAAAAGCAATGGTTGTGTCGATTTTGGGGGACCCAAATGGACATTACTAATATGACGGCGTCGAGTTTTTCTCTGCTTTTACCCTACTTTCTGTCCTATTGCATCAAATACACTGACGACGATTTGAAGACGATTACAGGCGCATTTGTTAATAAAAAAAGATAAAAGAAATAATTGTGGTCTCTCTGGGGGACCCGAATGGACATGACTAACACGACGGCATCGAGTTCTTCTCTGCTTTTACCTTTCTATCAGTCATATTGCTTCAAATACAATGACGAATATGTGGGGATGATAACAGGCGCATTTGTTAATTAACAAAGGTAAAAGCAATGGTTGTGTCCATTCTCGGGGACCCAAATGGACATTACTAATATGACGGCGTAGAGTTTTTCTCTGCTTTTACCTTTCTGTCTGTCATATCGCATCAAGTACACTGACGACGATTTGAAGACGATTACAGGCGCATTTGTTAATAAAAAAAGATAAAAGCAATAATTGTGCTCATTCTGGGGGACCCGAATGGACATTACTAACACGACGGCATCGAGTTCACTTCTGCTTTTACCTATCTTTCAGTCATATTGCTTCGAATACAATGACGAAGATTTGGGGATGATAACAGGCGCATTTGTTAATAAACAAAGGTAAAAGCAATGGTTGGGTCGATTCTGGGGGACCCGAATGGACATTACTAATATGACGCCATCGAGTTTTTCTCTGCTTTTACCTTTGTTTCTGTCGTATCGCATCAAATACAATGACGACGATTTGAAGACGATTACACGCGCAATTGTTAATAAAAAAAGATAAAAGCAATAATTGTGATGATTCTGGGGTACCCGAGTGGATATGCCATAAATGACGGCATCGAGTTCTTCTCTGCTTTTACCTTTCTTTCAGTTATATCGCATCGAATAAAATGACGAAGATTTGGGGATGATAACAGGCGCATTTGTTAATAAACAATGGTAAAAGCAATGGTTGTGACGATTCTGGGGGACCCGAATGGACATTACTAAAACGACGGAATCGAGTTCTTCTCTGCTTTTACCTTTCTTTCAGTCATATTGCTTCAAATACAATGACGAAGATATGGGGATGATAACAGGCGCATTTGTTAATAAACAAAGGTAAAAGCAATGGTTGTGTCGATTCTGGGGGACCCAAATGGACATTGCTAATATGACGGCGTCGAGTTTTTCTCTGCTTTTACCTTTCTTTCTGTCATATCGCATCAAATACAATGACGACGATTTGAAGACGATTACAGGCGCATTTGTTAATAAAAAAAGATAAAAGCAATAATTGTGCTCATTCTGGGGGACCCGAATGGACATTACTAACACGACGGCATCGAGTTCTTCTCTGCTTTTACCTTTCTTTCAGTCATATTGCTTCAAATACAATGACGAAGATTTGGGGATGATAACAGGCGCATTTCATAATAAAAAAAGATAAAAGCACTAATTGTGCTCATTCTGGGGGACCCGAAAGGACATTACTAACACGACGGCATCGAGTTCTTCTCTGCTTTTACCTTTCTTTCAGTCATATTGCTTCAAATACAATGACGAAGATTTGGGGATGATAACAGGCGCATTTCATTATAAAAAAAGATAAAAGCACTAATTGTGCTCATTCTGGGGGACCCGAAAGGACATTACTAACACGACGGCATCAGTTCTTTTCTGCTTTTACCTTTCTTTCAGTCATATTGCTTCAAATACAATGACGAAGATTTGGGGATGATAACTGGCGCGTTTGTTAATAAAAAAAGATAAAAGCAATAATTGTGCTCATTCTGGGGGACCCGATTGGACATGCCTGATATGACGGCGTCGAGTTCTTCTCTGCATTTACCTTTCTTTCAGTCATATCGCATCGAATAAAGTGACGAAGATTTGGGGATGATAACAGGCGCATTTGTTAATAAAAACAGATAAAAGCAAAAATTGTGCTCATTCTGGGGGACCCGAATGGACATTACTAACACGACGGCATCAAGTTCTTCTCTGCTTTTACCTTTCTTTCTTCCATATTGCTACAAATACAATGACGAAGATTTGGGGATGATAACAGGCGCATTGGTTAATAAACAAAGGTAAAAGCAATGGTTGTGTCGATTTTGGGGGACCCAAATGGACATTACTAATATGACGGCGTTGAGTTTTTCTCTGCTTTTACCCTACTTTCTGTCCTATTGCATCAAATACACTGACGACGATTTGAAGACGATTACAGGCGTATTTGTTAATAAAAAAAGATAAAAGAAATAATTGTGGTCTCTCTGGGGGACCCGAATGGACATGACTAAAACGACGGCATCGAGTTCTTCTCTGCCTTTACCTTTCTATCAGTCATATTGCTTCAAATACAATGACGAATATGTGGGGATGATAACAGGCGCATTTGTTAATAAACAAAGGTAAAAGCAATGGTTGTGTCGATTCTCAGGGACCCTAATGGACATTACTAATATGACGGCGTAGAGTTTTTCTCTGCTTTTACCTTTCTGTCTGTCATATCGCATCAAGTACACTGACGACGATTTGAAGACGATTACAGGCGAATTTGTTAATAAAAAAAGATAAAAGCAATAATTGTGCTCATTCTGGGGGACCCGAATGGACATTATTAACACGACGGCATCGAGTTCACTTCTGCTTTTACCTATCTTTCAGTCATATTGCTTCAAATACAATGACGAAGATTTGGGGATGATAACAGGCGCATTTGTTAATAAACAAAGGTAAAAGCAATGGTTGTGTCGATTCTGGGGGACCCAAATGGACATTACTAATATGACGCCATCGAGTTTTTCTCTGCTTTTACCTTTGTTTCTGTCGTATCGCATCAAATACAATGACGACGATTTGAAGACGATTACAGGCGCATTTGTTAATAAAAAAAGATAAAAGCAATAATTGTGATGATTCCGGGGTACCCGCGTGGATATGCCATAAATGATGGCATCGAGTTCTTCTCTGCTTTTACCTTTCTTTCAGTTATATCGCATCGAATAAAATGACGAAGATTTGGGGATGATAACAGGCGCATTTGTTAATAAACAATGGTAAATCCAATGGTTGTGACGATTCTGGGGGACCCGAATGGACATTACTAAAACGACGGAATCGAGTTCATCTCTGCTTTTACCTTTCTTTCAGTCATATTGCTTCAAATACAATGACGAAGATTTGGGGATGATAACAGGCGCATTTGTTAATAAACAAAGGTAAAAGCAATGGTTGTGTCGATTCTGGGGGACCCAAATGGACATTACTAATATGACGGCGTCGAGTTTTTCTCTGCTTTTACCTTTCTTTCTGTCATATCGCATCAAATACAATGACGACGATTTGAAGACGATTACAGGCGCATTTGTTAATAAAAAAAGATAAAAGCAATAATTGTGCTCATTCTGGGGGACCCGAATGGACATATTACTAACACGACGGCATCGAGTTCGTCTCTGCTTTTACCTTTCTTTCAGTCATATTGCTTCAAATACAATGACGAAGATTTGGGGATGATAACAGGCGCATTTGTTAATAAACAAAGGTAAAAGCAATGGTTGTGTCGATTCTGGGGGACCCAAATGGACATTACTAATATGACGCCGTCGAGTTTTTCTCTGATTTTACCTTTGTTTTTGTCGTATCGCATCATATATAGTGACGACGATTTGAAGATGATTACAGGCGCATTTGTTAATAAAAAAAGATAAAAGCAATAATTGTGATGATTCTAGGGTACCCGATTGGATATGCCTGATATGACGTCATCGAGTTCTTCTCTGCTTTTACCTTTCTTTCAGTTATATCGCATCGAATAAAATGACGAAGATTTGGAGATGATAACAGGCGCATTTGTTAATAAACAAAGGTAAAAGCAATGGTTTTGTCGAGTCTGGGGGACCCAAATGGACATTACTAATATGACGGCGTCGAGTTTTTCTCTGCTTTTACCTTTGTTTCTGTCGTATCGCATCAAGTACAATGACGACGATATGAAGACGATTACAGGCGCATTTGTTAATAAAAAAAGATAAAAGCAATAATTGTGCTCATTCTGGGGGACCCGATTGGACATGCCTGATATGACGGCATCGAGTTCTTCTCTGCTTTTACCTTTCTTTCTTCCATATTGCTACAAATACAATGAGGAAGATTTGGGGATGATAACAGGCGCATTGGTTAATAAACAAAGGTAAAAGCAATGGTTGTGTCGATTTTGGGGGACCCAAATGGACATTACTAATATGACGGCGTCGAGTTTTTCTCTGCTTTTACCCTTCTTTCTGTCCTATCGCATCAAATACACTGACGACGATTTGAAGACGATTTCAGGCGCATTTGTTAATAAAAAAAGATAAAAGCAATAATTGTGCTCTCTCTGGGGGACCCGAATGGACATGACTAACACGACGGCATCGAGTTCTTCTCTGCTTTTACCTTTCTATCAGTCATATTGCTTTAAATACAATGACGAATATGTGGGGATGATAACAGGCGCATTTGTTAATAAACAAAGGTAAAAGCAATGGTTGTGTCGAGTCTGGGGGACCCAAATGGACATTACTAATATGACGGCGTCGAGTTTTTCTCTGCTTTTACCTTTGTTTCTGTCGTATCGCATCAAGTACAATGACGACGATTTGAAGACGATTACAGGCGCATTTGTTAATAAAAAAAGATAAAAGCAATAATTGTGCTCATTCTGGGGGCCCCATTGGACATGCCTGATATGACGGCATCGAGTTCTTCTCTGCTTTTTCCTTTCTTTCAGTTATATCGCATCGAATAAAATGACGAAGATTTGGGGATGATAACAGGCGCATTTGTTAATAAACAAAGGTAAAAGCAATGGTTCTGTCGATTCTGGGGGACCCAAATGGACATTAATAATATGACGGCGTCGAGTTTTTCTCTGCTTTTACCATTGTTTCTGTCGTAACGCATCAAATACTATGACGACGATTTAAAGACGGTTACAGGCGCATTTGTTAATAAAAAAAGATAAAAGTAATAAGTGTGCTCATTCTGGGGGACCCGATTGGACATGCCTGATATGACGGCATCGAGTTCTTCGCTGCTTTTACCTTTCTTTCAGTCATATCGCATCGATTAAAATGACGAAGTTTCGGGGATGATAACAGGCGCATTTGATAATAAAAAAAGATAAAAGCAATAATTGTGCTCATTCTGGGGGACCCGAATGGACATTACTAATATGAAGGCGTAGAGTTTTTCTCTGCTTTTACGTTTCTGTCTGTCATATCGCATCAAGTACACTGACGACGATTTGAAGACGATTACAGGCGCATTTGTTAATAAAAAAATCTAAAAGCAATAATGGTGCTCATTCTGGGGTACCCGAATGGACATTACTAACACGACGCCATCGAGTTCTTCTCTGCTTTTACCTTTCTCTCAGTCATATTGCTTCAAATACAATGACAAAGATGTGGGGATCATAACAGGCGCATTTGTTAATAAACAAAGGTAAAAGCAATGGTTGTGTCGATTCTGGGGGACCCAAATGGACATTACTAATATGACGGCGTCGAGTTTTTCGCTGCTTTTACCTTTGTTTCTGTCGTATCGCATCAAATACAATGACGACGATTTGAAGACGATTACAGGCGCATTTGTTAATAAATAAACATAAAAGCAATAATTCTGCTCATTCTGGGGGACCCGATTGGACATGCCTGATATGACGGCATCGAGTTCTTCTCTGCTGTTACCTTTCTTTCAGTTATAACGCATCGAATAAAATGACGAACATTTGGGGATGATAACAGGCGCATTTGTTAATGAACAAAGGTAAAAGCAATGGTTGCGTCGATTCTGGGGGACCCAAATGGACATTGATAATATGACGGTGTCGAGTTTTTCTCTGCTTTTACCTTTCTTTCTGTCATATCGCATCAAATACACTGATGACGATTTGAAGACGATGACAGGCGCATTTATTAATAAAAAAGATACAAGCAATAATTGTGCTCATTCTGGGGGACCGAATGGACATTACTAACACGACGGCATCGAGTTCTTCTCTGCTTATACCTTTCTTTCAGTCATATTGCTTCAAACACAATGACGAAGATTTGGGGACGATAACAGGCGCATTTGTTAATAAACAAAGGTAAAAGCAATGGTTGTGTCGATTCTCGGGGACCCAAATGGACATTACTAATATGACGGCGTAGAGTTTTTCTCTGCTTTTACCTTTCTGTCTGTCATATCGCATCAAGTACACTGACGACGATTTGAAGACGATTACAGGCGCATTTGTTAATAAAAAAAGATAAAAGCAATAATTGTGCTCATTCTGGGGGACCCGAATGGACATTACTAACACGACGGCATCGAGTTCATCTCTGCTTTTACCTTTCTTTCAGTCATATTGCTTCAAATACAGTGACGAAGATTTGGGGATGATAACAGGCGCATTTGTTAATAAACAAAGGTAAAAGCAATGGTTGTGTCGATTCTGGGGGACCCAAATGGACATTACTAATTTGACGCCGTCGAGTTTTTCTCTGATTTTACCTTTGTTTCTGTCGTATCGCATCAAATACAGTGACGACGATTTGAAGATGATTACAGGCGCATTTGTTAATAGAAAAAGATAAAAGCAATAATTGTGATGATTCTAGGGTACCCGATTGGATATGCCTGATATGACGGCATCGAGTGCTTCTCTGCTTTTACCTTTCTTTCAGTTATATCGCATCGAATAAAATGACGAAGATTTGGAGATGATAACAGGCGCATTTGTTAATAAACAAAGGTAAAAGCAATGGTTGTGACGATTCTGGGGGACCCGAATGGACATTACTAAAACGACGGAATCGAGTTCTTCTCTGCTTTTACCTTTCTTTCAGTTATATTACCTCAAATACAATGACGAAGATTTGGGGATGATAACAGGCGCATTTGTTAATAAAAAAATCTAAAAGCAATAATGGTGCTCATTCTGGGGGACCCGAATGGACATTACTAACACGACGCCATCGAGTTCTTCTCTGCTTTTACCTTTCTTTCAGTCATATTGCTTTAAATACAATGACAAAGATTTGGGGATGATAACAGGCGCATTTGTTAATAAACAAAGGTAAAAGCAATGGTTGTGTCGATTCTGGCGTACCCAAAGGGACATTACTAATATGACGGCGTCGATTTTTTTTCTGCTTTTACCTTTCTTTCTGTCCTATCGCATCAAATACACTGACGACGATTTGATGACGATTACAGCCGCATTTGTTAATATAAAATCATAAAAGCAATAATTGTGCTTTTTCTGGGGGACCCGAATGGACATTACTAACACGACGGCATGGAGTTCTTCTCTACTTTTACCTTTCTTTTAGTCATATTGCTTCAAATACAATGACGAAGACGTGGGGTTGATAACAGGCGCATTTGTTAATAAACAAAGGTAAAAGCAATGGTTGTGTCGATTCTGGGGGACCCAAATGGACATTAATAATATGACGGCGTCGAGTTTTTCTCTGCTTTTACCATTGTTTCTGTCGTATCGCATCAAATACTATGACGACGATTTGAAGACGGTTACAGGCGCATTTGTTAATAAAAAAAGATAAAAGCAATAAGTGTGCTCATTCTGGGGAACCCGATTGGACATGCCTGATATGACGGCATCGAGTTCTTCTCTGCTTTTACCTTTCTTTCAGTCATATCGCATCGATTAAAATGACGAAGTTTCGGGGATGATAACAGGCGCATTTGTTAATAAAAAAAGATAAAAGCAATAATTGTGCTCATTCTGGGGGACCCGAATGGACATTACTAACACGACGGCATCGAGTTCTTCTCTGCTTTTACCTTTCTTTCAGTCATATTGCTTCAAATACAATGACAAAGATGTGGGGATCATAACAGGCGCATTTGTTAATAAACAAAGGTAAAAGCAATGGTTGTGTCGATTCTGGGGGACCCAAATGGACATTACTAATATGACGGCGTCGAGTTTTTCGCTGCTTTTACCTTTGTTTCTGTCGTATCGCATCAAATACAATGACGACGATTTGAAGACGATTACAGGCGCATTTGTTAATAAATAAACATAAAAGCAATAATTCTGCTCATTCTGGGGGACCCGATTGGACATGCCTGATATGACGGCATCGAGTTCTTCTCTGCTGTTACCTTTCTTTCAGTTATAACGCATCGAATAAAATGACGAACATTTGGGGATGATAACAGGCGCATTTGTTAATGAACAAAGGTAAAAGCAATGGTTGCGTCGATTCTGGGGGACCCAAATGGACATTGATAATATGACGGTGTCGAGTTTTTCTCTGCTTATACCTTTCTTTCTGTCATATCGCATCAAATACACTGATGACGATTTGAAGACGATGACAGGCGCATTTATTAATAAAAAAGATACAATCAATAATTGTGTTCATTCTGGGGGACCGAATGGACATTACTAACACGACGGCATCGAGTTCTTCTCTGCTTATACCTTTCTTTCAGTCATATTGCTTCAAACACAATGACGAAGATTTGGGGAAGATAACAGGCGCATTTGTTAATAAACAAAGGTAAAAGCAATGGTTGTGTCGATTCTCGGGGACCCAAATGGACATTACTAATATGACGGCGTAGAGTTTTTCTCTGCTTTTACCTTTCTGTCTGTCATATCGCATCAAGTACACTGACGACGATTTGAAGACGATTACAGGCGCATTTGTTAATAAAAAAAGATAAAAGCAATAATTGTGCTCATTCTGGGGGACCCGAATGGACATTACTAACACGACGGCATCGAGTTCATCTCTGCTTTTACCTTTCTTTCAGTCATATTGCTTCAAATACAGTGACGAAGATTTGGGGATGATAACAGGCGCATTTGTTAATAAACAAAGGTAAAAGCAATGGTTGTGTCGATTCTGGGGGACCCAAATGGACATTACTAATTTGACGCCGTCGAGTTTTTCTCTGATTTTACCTTTGTTTCTGTCGTATCGCATCAAATACAGTGACGACGATTTGAAGATAATTACAGGCGCATTTGTTAATAAAAAAAGATAAAAGCAATAATTGTGCTAATTCTGGGGGACCCGAATGGACATTACTAACACGACGGCATCGAGTTCTTCTCTGCTTTTACCTTTCTTTCAGTCATATCGCTTCAAATACAATGACGAAGATTTGGGGATGATAACAGGCGCATTTGTTAATGAACAAAGGTAAAAGCAATGATTGCGTCGATTCTGGGGGACCCAAATGGACATTACTAATATGACGGCGTCGAGTTTTTATCTGCTTTTACCTTTCTTTCTGTCATGTCGCATCAAATACACTGATGACGATTTGAAGACGATGACAGGCGCATTTATTAATAAAAAAAGATACAAGCAATAATTGTGCTCATTCTGGGGGACCGAATGGACAATACTAACACGACGGCATCGAGTTCTTCTCTGCTTTTACCTTTCTTTCAGTTATATTACCTCAAATACAATGACGAAGATTTGGGGATGATAACAGGCGCATTTGTTAATAAAAAAATCTAAAAGCTATAATGGTGCTCATTCTGGGGGACCCGAATGGACATTACTAACACGACGCCATCGAGTTCTTCTCTGCTTTTACGTTTCTTTCAGTCATATTGCTTTAAATACAATGACAAAGATTTGGGGATGATAACAGGCGCATTTGTTAATAAACAAAGGTAAAAGCAATGGTTGTGTCGATTCTGGCGTACCCAAAGGGAAATTACTAATATGACGGCGTCGATTTTTTTTCTGCATTTACCTTTCTTTCTGTCCTATCGCATCAAATACACTGACGACGATTTGATGACGATTACAGCCGCATTTGTTAATAAAAAAACATAAAAGCAATAGATGTGCTCTTTCTGGGGGACCCGAATGGACATTACTAACACGACGGCATGGAGTTCTTCTCTACTTTTACCTTTCTTTTAGTCATATTGCTTCAAATACAATGACGAAGACGTGGGGTTGATAACAGGCGCATTTGTTAATTAACAAAGGTAAAAGCAATGGTTGTGTCGATTCTGGGGGACCCAAATGGACATTAATAATATGACGGCGTCGAGTTTTTCTCTGCTTTTACCATTGTTTCTGTCGTATCGCATCAAATACTATGACGACGATTTGAAGACGGTTACAGGCGCATTTGTTAATAAAAAAACATAAAAGCAATAATTCTGCTCATTCTGGGGGACCCGATTGGACATGCCTGATATGACGGCATCGAGTTCTTCTCTGCTGTTACCTTTCTTTCAGTTATAACGCATCGAATAAAATGACGAAGATTTGGGGATGATAACAGGCGCATTTGTTAATGAACAAAGGTAAAAGCAATGGTTGCGTCGATTCTGGGGGACCCAAATGGACATTGATAATATGACGGCGTCGAGTTTTTCTCTGCTTTTACCTTTCTTTCTGTCATATCGCATCAAATACACTGATGACGATTTGAAGACGATGACAGGCGCATTTATTAATAAAAAAGATACAAGCAATAATTGTGCTCATTCTGGGGGACCGAATGGACATTACTAACACGACGGCATCGAGTTCTTCTCTGCTTTTACCTTTCTTTCAGTCATATTGCTTCAAACACAATGACGAAGATTTGGGGAAGATAACAGGCGCATTTGTTAATAAACAAAGGTAAAAGCAATGGTTGTGTCGATTCTCGGGGACCCAAATGGACATTACTAATATGACGGCGTAGAGTTTTTCTCTGCTTTTACCTTTCTGTCTGTCATATCGCATCAAGTACACTGACGACGATTTGAAGACGATTACAGGCGCATTTGTTAATAAAAAAAGATAAAAGCAATAATTGTGCTCATTCTGGGGGACCCGAATGGACATTACTAACACGACGGCATCGAGTTCATCTCTGCTTTTACCTTTCTTTCAGTCATATTGCTTCAAATACAGTGACGAAGATTTGGGGATGATAACAGGCGCATTTGTTAATAAACAAAGGTAAAAGCAATGGTTGTGTCGATTCTGGGGGACCCAAATGGACATTACTAATATGACGGCGTCGAGTTTTTCTCTGCTTTTACCTTTCTTTCTGTCATATCGCATCAAATACACTGACGACGATTTGAAGACGATTACAGGCGCATTTGTTAATAAAAAATGATAAAAGCAATAATTGTGCTCATTCTGGGGGACCCGAATGGACATTACTAGCACGACGGCATCGAGTTCTTCTCTGCTTTTACCTTTCTTTCAGTCATATTGCTTCAAATACAATGACGAAGATTTGGGGATGATAACAGGCGCATTTGTTAATGAACAAAGGTAAAAGCAATGGTTGCGTCGATTCTGGGGGACCCAAATGGACATTACTAATATGACGGCGTCGAGTTTTTATCTGCTTTTACCTTTCTTTCTGTCATGTCGCATCAAATACACTGATGACGATTTGAAGACGATGACAGGCGCATTTATTAATAAAAAAAGATACAAGCAATAATTGTGCTCATTCTGGGGGACCGAATGGACAATACTAACACGACGGCATCGAGTTCTTCTCTGCTTTTACCTTTCTTTCAGTTATATTACCTCAAATACAATGACGAAGATTTGGGGATGATAACAGGCGCATTTGTTAATAAAAAAATCTAAAAGCAATAATGGTGCTCATTCTGGGGGACCCGAATGGACATTACTAACACGACGCCATCGAGTTCTTCTCTGCTTTTACCTTTCTTTCAGTCATATTGCTTTAAATACAATGACAAAGATTTGGGGATGATAACAGGCGCATTTGTTAATAAACAAAGGTAAAAGCAATGGTTGTGTCGATTCTGGCGTACCCAAAGGGACATTACTAATATGACGGCGTCGATTTTTTTTCTGCTTTTACCTTTCTTTCTGTCCTATCGCATCAAATACACTGACGACGATTTGATGACGATTACAGCCGCATTTGTTAATATAAAAACATAAAAGCAATAATTGTGCTTTTTCTGGGGGACCCGAATGGACATTACTAACACGACGGCATGGAGTTCTTCTCTACTTTTACCTTTCTTTTAGTCATATTGCTTCAAATACAATGACGAAGACGTGGGGTTGATAACAGGCGCATTTGTTAATAAACAAAGGTAAAAGCAATGGTTGTGTCGATTCTGGGGGACCCAAATGGACATTAATAATATGACGGCGTCGAGTTTTTCTCTGCTTTTACCATTGTTTCTGTCGTATCGCATCGAATACTATGACGACGATTTGAAGACGGTTACAGGCGCATTTGTTAATAAAAAAAGATAAAAGCAATAAGTGTGCTCATTCTGGGGAACCCGATTGGACATGCCTGATATGACGGCATCGAGTTCTTCTCTGCTTTTACCTTTCTTTCAGTCATATCGCATCGATTAAAATGACGAAGTTTCGGGGATGATAACAGGCGCATTTGTTAATAAAAAAAGATAAAAGCAATAATTGTGCTCATTCTGGGGGACCCGAATGGACATTACTAACACGACGGCATCGAGTTCTTCTCTGCTTTTACCTTTCTTTCAGTCATATTGCTTCAAATACAATGACAAAGATGTGGGGATCATAACAGGCGCATTTGTTAATAAACAAAGGTAAAAGCAATGGTTGTGTCGATTCTGGGGGACCCAAATGGACATTACTAATATGACGGCGTCGAGTTTTTCGCTGCTTTTACCTTTGTTTCTGTCGTATCGCATCAAATACAATGACGACGATTTGAAGACGATTACAGGCGCATTTGTTAATAAATAAACATAAAAGCAATAATTCTGCTCATTCTGGGGGACCCGATTGGACATGCCTGATATGACGGCATCGAGTTCTTCTCTGCTGTTACCTTTCTTTCAGTTATAACGCATCGAATAAAATGACGAACATTTGGGGATGATAACAGGCGCATTTGTTAATGAACAAAGGTAAAAGCAATGGTTGCGTCGATTCTGGGGGACCCAAATGGACATTGATAATATGACGGTGTCGAGTTTTTCTCTGCTTATACCTTTCTTTCTGTCATATCGCATCAAATACACTGATGACGATTTGAAGACGATGACAGGCGCATTTATTAATAAAAAAGATACAATCAATAATTGTGTTCATTCTGGGGGACCGAATGGACATTACTAACACGACGGCATCGAGTTCTTCTCTGCTTATACCTTTCTTTCAGTCATATTGCTTCAAACACAATGACGAACATTTGGGGAAGATAACAGGCGCATTTGTTAATAAACAAAGGTAAAAGCAATGGTTGTGTCGATTCTCGGGGACCCAAATGGACATTACTAATATGACGGCGTAGAGTTTTTCTCTGCTTTTACCTTTCTGTCTGTCATATCGCATCAAGTACACTGACGACGATTTGAAGACGATTACAGGCGCATTTGTTAATAAAAAAAGATAAAAGCAATAATTGTGCTCATTCTGGGGGACCCGAATGGACATTACTAACACGACGGCATCGAGTTCATCTCTGCTTTTACCTTTCTTTCAGTCATATTGCTTCAAATACAGTGACGAAGATTTGGGGATGATAACAGGCGCATTTGTTAATAAACAAAGGTAAAAGCAATGGTTGTGTCGATTCTGGGGGACCCAAATGGACATCACTAATTTGACGCCGTCGAGTTTTTCTCTGATTTTACCTTTGTTTCTGTCGTATCGCATCAAATACAGTGACGACGATTTGAAGATGATTACAGGCGCATTTGTTAATAAAAAAAGATAAAAGCAATAATTGTGCTAATTCTGGGGGACCCGAATGGACATTACTAACACGACGGCATCGAGTTCTTCTCTGCTTTTACCTTTCTTTCAGTCATATCGCTTCAAATACAATGACGAAGATTTGGGGATGATAACAGGCGCATTTGTTAATGAACAAAGGTAAAAGCAATGATTGCGTCGATTCTGGGGGACCCAAATGGACATTACTAATATGACGGCGTCGAGTTTTTATCTGCTTTTACCTTTCTTTCTGTCATGTCGCATCAAATACACTGATGACGATTTGAAGACGATGACAGGCGCATTTATTAATAAAAAAAGATACAAGCAATAATTGTGCTCATTCTGGGGGACCGAATGGACAATACTAACACGACGGCATCGAGTTCTTCTCTGCTTTTACCTTTCTTTCAGTTATATTACCTCAAATACAATGACGAAGATTTGGGGATGATAACAGGCGCATTTGTTAATAAAAAAATCTAAAAGCTATAATGGTGCTCATTCTGGGGGACCCGAATGGACATTACTAACACGACGCCATCGAGTTCTTCTCTGCTTTTACGTTTCTTTCAGTCATATTGCTTTAAATACAATGACAAAGATTTGGGGATGATAACAGGCGCATTTGTTAATAAACAAAGGTAAAAGCAATGGTTGTGTCGATTCTGGCGTACCCAAAGGGAAATTACTAATATGACGGCGTCGATTTTTTTTCTGCTTTTACCTTTCTTTCTGTCCTATCGCATCAAATACACTGACGACGATTTGATGACGATTACAGCCGCATTTGTTAATAAAAAAACATAAAAGCAATAGATGTGCTCTTTCTGGGGGACCCGAATGGACATTACTAACACGACGGCATGTAGTTCTTCTCTACTTTTACCTTTCTTTTAGTCATATTGCTTCAAATACAATGACGAAGACGTGGGGTTGATAACAGGCGCATTTGTTAATTAACAAAGGTAAAAGCAATGGTTGTGTCGATTCTGGGGGACCCAAATGGACATTAATAATATGACGGCGTCGAGTTTTTCTCTGCTTTTACCATTGTTTCTGTCGTATCGCATCAAATACTATGACGACGATTTGAAGACGGTTACAGGCGCATTTGTTAATAAAAAAACATAAAAGCAATAATTCTGCTCATTCTGGGGGACCCGATTGGACATGCCTGATATGACGGCATCGAGTTCTTCTCTGCTGTTACCTTTCTTTCAGTTATAACGCATCGAATAAAATGACGAAGATTTGGGGATGATAACAGGCGCATTTGTTAATGAACAAAGGTAAAAGCAATGGTTGCGTCGATTCTGGGGGACCCAAATGGACATTGATAATATGACGGCGTCGAGTTTTTCTCTGCTTTTACCTTTCTTTCTGTCATATCGCATCAAATACACTGATGACGATTTGAAGACGATGACAGGCGCATTTATTAATAAAAAAGATACAAGCAATAATTGTGCTCATTCTGGGGGACCGAATGGACATTACTAACACGACGGCATCGAGTTCTTCTCTGCTTTTACCTTTCTTTCAGTCATATTGCTTCAAACACAATGACGAAGATTTGGGGAAGATAACAGGCGCATTTGTTAATAAACAAAGGTAAAAGCGATGGTTGTGTCGATTCTCGGGGACCCAAATGGACATTACTAATATGACGGCGTAGAGTTTTTCTCTGCTTTTACCTTTCTGTCTGTCATATCGCATCAAGTACACTGACGACGATTTGAAGACGATTACAGGCGCATTTGTTAATAAAAAAAGATAAAAGCAATAATTGTGCTCATTCTGGGGGACCCGAATGGACATTACTAACACGACGGCATCGAGTTCATCTCTGCTTTTACCTTTCTCTCAGTCATATTGCTTCAAATACAGTGACGAAGATTTGGGGATGATAACAGGCGCATTTGTTAATAAACAAAGGTAAAAGCAATGGTTGTGTCGATTCTGGGGGACCCAAATGGACATTACTAATATGACGCCGTCGAGTTTTTCTCTGATTTTACCTTTGTTTTTGTCGTATCGCATCAAATACAGTGACGACGATTTGAAGATGATTACAGGCGCATTTGTTAATAAAAAAAGATAAAAGCAATAATTGTGATGATTCTAGGGTACCCGATTGGATATGCCTGATATGACGGCATCGAGTGTTTCTCTGCTTTTACCTTTCTTTCAGTTATATCGCATCGAATAAAATGACGAAGATTTGGAGATGATAACAGGCGCATTTGTTAATAAACAAAGGTAAAAGCAATGGTTGTGACGATTCTGGGGGACCCGAATGGACATTACTAAAACGACGGAATCGAGTTCTTCTCTGCTTTTACCTTTCTTTCAGTCATATTGCTTCAAATACAATGACGAAGATTTGGGGATGATAACAGGCGCATTTGATAATAAACAAAGGTAAAAACAATGGGTGTGTCGATTCTGGGGGACCCAAATGGACATTACTAATATGACGGCGTCGAGTTTTTCTCTGCTTTTACCTTTCTTTCTGTCATATCGCATCAAATACACTGACGACGATTTGAAGACGATTACAGGCGCATATGTTAATAAAAAAAGATAAAAGCAATAATTGTGCTCATTCTGGGGGACCCGAATGGACATTACTAACACGACGGCATCGAGTTCTTCTCTGCTTTTATCTTTGTTTCAGTCATATTGCTTCAAATACAATGACGAAGATTTGGAGATGATAACAGGCGCATTTGATAATAAAAAAAGATAAAAGCAATAATTGTGCTCATTCTGGGGGACCCGAATGGACATTACTAACACGACGGCATCGAGCTCTTCTCTGCTTTTACCTTTCTTTAAGTCATATTGCTTCAAATTCAATGACGAAGATTTGGGGATGATAACTGGCGCGTTTGTTAATAAAAAAAAGATAAAAGCAATAATTGTGCTCATTCTGGGGGACCCGATTCGACATGCCTGATATGACGGCGTCGAGTTCTTCTCTGCTTTTACCTTTCTTTCAGTCATATCGCATCGTATAAAATGACGAAGATTTGGGGATGATAACAGGCGCATTTGTTAATAAAAAAAGATAAAAGCAATAATTGTGCTCATTCTGGGGGACCCGATTCGACATGCCTGATATGACGGCGTCGAGTTCTTCTCTGCTTTTACCTTTCTTTCAGTCATATCGCATCGAATACACTGACGACGATTTGAAGACGATTACAGGCGCATTTGTTAATAAAAAAAGATAAAAGCAATAATTGTGCTCATTCTGGGGGACCCGAATGGACATTACTAACACGACGGCATCGAGTTCATCTCTGCTTTTACCTTTCTTTCAGTCATATTGCTTCAAATACAGTGACGAAGATTTGGGGATGATAACAGGCGCATTTGTTAATGAACAAAGGTAAAAGCAATGGTTGTGTCGATTCTGGGGGACCCAAATGGACATTACTAATATGACGGCGTCGAGTTTTTCTCTGCTTTTACCTTTCTTTCTGTCATATCGCATCAAATACACTGACGACGATTTGAAGACGATTACAGGCGCATTTGTTAATAAAAAATGAAAAAAGCAATAATTGTGCTCATTCTGGCGGACCCGAATGGACATTACTAGCACGACGGCATCGAGTTCTTCTCTGCTTTTACCTTTCTTTCAGTCATATTGCTTCAAATACAATGACGAAGATTTGGGGATGATAACAGGCGCATTTGTTAATGAACAAAGGTAAAAGCAATGGTTGCGTCGATTCTGGGGGACCCAAATGGACATTACTAATATGACGGCGTCGAGTTTTTATCTGCTTTTACCTTTCTTTCTGTCATGTCGCATCAAATACACTGATGACGATTTGAAGACGATGACAGGCGCATTTATTAATAAAAAAAGATACAAGCAATAATTGTGCTCATTCTGGGGGACCGAATGGACAATACTAACACGACGGCATCGAGTTCTTCTCTGCTTTTACCTTTCTTTCAGTTATATTACCTCAAATACAATGACGAAGATTTGGGGATGATAACAGGCGCATTTGTTAATAAAAAAATCTAAAAGCAATAATGGTGCTCATTCTGGGGGACCCGAATGGACATTACTAACACGACGCCATCGAGTTCTTCTCTGCTTTTACCTTTCTTTCAGTCATATTGCTTTAAATACAATGACAAAGATTTGGGGATGATAACAGGCGCATTTGTTAATAAACAAAGGTAAAAGCAATGGTTGTGTCGATTCTGGCGTACCCAAAGGGACATTACTAATATGACGGCGTCGATTTTTTTTCTGCTTTTACCTTTCTTTCTGTCCTATCGCATCAAATACACTGACGACGATTTGATGACGATTACAGCCGCATTTGTTAATATAAAAACATAAAAGCAATAATTGTGCTTTTTCTGGGGGACCCGAATGGACATTACTAACACGACGGCATGGAGTTCTTCTCTACTTTTACCTTTCTTTTAGTCATATTGCTTCAAATACAATGACGAAGACGTGGGGTTGATAACAGGCGCATTTGTTAATAAACAAAGGTAAAAGCAATGGTTGTGTCGATTCTGGGGGACCCAAATGGACATTAATAATATGACGGCGTCGAGTTTTTCTCTGCTTTTACCATTGTTTCTGTCGTATCGCATCAAATACTATGACGACGATTTGAAGACGGTTACAGGCGCATTTGTTAATAAAAAAAGATAAAAGCAATAAGTGTGCTCATTCTGGGGAACCCGATTGGACATGCCTGATATGACGGCATCGAGTTCTTCTCTGCTTTTACCTTTCTTTCAGTCATATCGCATCGATTAAAATGACGAAGTTTCGGGGATGATAACAGGCGCATTTGTTAATAAAAAAAGATAAAAGCAATAATTGTGCTCATTCTGGGGGACCCGAATGGACATTACTAACACGACGGCATCGAGTTCTTCTCTGCTTTTACCTTTCTTTCAGTCATATTGCTTCAAACACAATGACAAAGATGTGGGGATCATAACAGGCGCATTTGTTAATAAACAAAGGTAAAAGCAATGGTTGTGTCGATTCTGGGGGACCCAAATGGACATTACTAATTTGACGGCGTCGAGTTTTTCTCTGCTTTTACCTTTGTTTCTGTCGTATCGCATCAAGTACAATGACGACGATTTGAAGACGATTACAGGCGCATTTGTTAACAAATAAACATAAAAGCAATAATTCTGCTCATTCTGGGGGACCCGATTGGACATGCCTGATATGACGGCATCGAGTTCTTCTCTGCTGTTACCTTTCTTTCAGTTATAACGCATTGAATAAAATGACGAACATTTGGGGATGATAACAGGCGCATTTGTTAATGAACAAAGGTAAAAGCAATGGTTGCGTCGATTCTGGGGGACCCAAATGGACATTGATAATATGACGGTGTCGAGTTTTTCTCTGCTTTTACCTTTCTTTCTGTCATATCGCATCAAATACACTGATGACGATTTGAAGACGATGACAGGCGCATTTATTAATAAAAAAGATACAAGCAATAATTGTGCTCATTCTGGGGGACCGAATGGACATTACTAACACGACGGCATCGAGTTCTTCTCTGCTTTTACCTTTCTTTCAGTCATATTGCTTCAAACACAATGACGAAGATTTGGGGAAGATAACAGGCGCATTTGTTAATAAACAAAGGTAAAAGCAATGGTTGTGTCGATTCTCGGGGACCCAAATGGACATTACTAATATGACGGCGTAGAGTTTTTCTCTGCTTTTACGTTTCTGTCTGTCATATCGCATCAAGTACACTGACGACGATTTGAAGACGATTACAGGCGCATTTGTTAATAAAAAAAGATAAAAGCAATAATTGTGCTCATTCTGGGGGACCCGAATGGACATTACTAACACGACGGCATCGAGTTCATCTTTGCTTTTACCTTTCTTTCAGTCATATTGCTTCAAATACAATGACGAAGATTTGGGGATGATAACAGGCGCATTTGTTAATAAACAAAGGTAAAAGCAATGGTTGCGTCGATTCTGGGGGACCCAAATGGACATTACTAATATGACGGCGTCGAGTTTTTATCTGCTTTTACCGTTCTTTCTGTCATGTCGCATCAAATACACTGATGACGATTTGAAGACGATGACAGGCGCATTTATTAATAAAAAAAGATACAAGCAATAATTGTGCTCATTCTGGGGGACCGAATGGACAATACTAACACGACGGCATCGAGTTCTTGTCTGCTTTTACCTTTCTTTCAGTCATATTGCTTCAAATACAATGACGAAGATTTGGGGATGATAACAGGCGCATTTGATAATAAAAAAAGATAAAAGCACTAATTGTGCTCATTCTGGGGGACCCGAAAGGACATTACTAACACGACGGCATCGAGTTCTTCTCTGCTTTTACCTTTCTTTCAGTCATATTGCTTCAAATACAATGACGAAGATTTGGGGATGATAACGGGCGCATTTCATAATAAAAAAAGATAAAAGCACTAATTGTGCTCATTCTGGGGGACCCGAAAGGACATTACTAACACGACGGCATCGAGTTCTTTTCTGCTTTTACCTTTCTTTCAGTCATATTGCTTCAAATACAATGACGAAGATTTGGGGATGATAACTGGCGCGTTTGTTAATAAAAAAAGATAAAAGCAATAATTGTGCTCATTCTGGGGGACCCGATTGGACATGCCTGATATGACGGCGTCGAGTTCTTCTCTGCATTTAACTTTCTTTCAGTCATATCGCATCGAATAAAGTGACGAAGATTTGGGGATGATAACAGGCGCATTTGTTAATAAAAACAGATAAAAGCAAAAATTGTGCTCATTCTGGGGGACCCGAATGGACATTACTAACACGACGGCATCGAGTTCTTCTCTGCTTTTACCTTTCTTTCTTCCATATTGCTACAAATACAATGACGAAGATTTGGGGATGATAACAGGCGCATTGGTTAATAAGCAAAGGTAAAAGCAATGGTTGTGTCGATTCTCGGGGACCCAAATGGACATTACTAATATGACGGCGTAGAGTTTTTCTCTGCTTTTACCTTTCTGTCTGTCATATCGGATCAAGTACACTGACGACGATTTGAAGACGATTACAGGCGCATTTGTTAATAAAAAAAGATAAAAGCAATAATTGTGCTCATTCTGGGGGACCCGAATGGACATTCCTAACACGACGGCATCGAGTTCACTTCTGCTTTTACCTATCTTTCAGTCATATTGCTTCAAATACAATGACGAAGATTTGGGGATGATAACAGGCGCATTTGTTAATAAACAAAGGTAAAAGCAATGGTTGGGTCGATTCTGGGGGACCCAAATGGACATTACTAATATGACGCCATCGAGTTTTTCTCTGCTTTTACCTTTGTTTCTGTCGTATCGCATCAAATACAATGACGACGATTTGAAGACGATTACACGCGCAATTGTTAATAAAAAAAGATAAAAGCAATAATTGTGATGATTCTGGGGTACCCGAGTGGATATGCCATAAATGACGGCATCGAGTTCTTCTCTGCTTTTACCTTTCTTTCAGTTATATCGCATCGAATAAAATGACGAAGATTTGGGGATGATAACAGGCGCATTTGTTAATAAACAATGGTAATAGCAATGGTTGTGACGATTCTGGGGGACCCGAATGGACATTACTAAAACGACGGAATCGAGTTCTTCTCTGCTTTTACCTTTCTTTCAGTCATATTGCTTCAAATACAATGACGAAGATTTGGGGATGATAACAGGCGCATTTGTTAATAAACAAAGGTAAAAGCAATGGTCGTGTCGATTCTGGGGGACCCAAATGGACATTACTAATATGACGGCGTCGAGTTTTTCTCTGCTTTTACCTTTCTTTCTGTCATATCGCATCGAATACAATGACGACGATTTGAAGACGATTACAGGCGCATTTGTTAATAAAAAAAGATAAAAGCAATAATTGTGCTCATTCTGGGGGACCCGAATGGACATTACTAACACGACGGCATCGAGTTCTTCTCTGCTTTTACCTTTCTTTCAGTCATATTGCTTCAAATACAATGACGAAGATTTGGGGATGATAACAGGCGCATTTCATAATAAAAAAAGATAAAAGCACTAATTGTGCTCATTCTGGGGGACCCGAAAGGACATTACTAACACGACGGCATCGAGTTCTTCTCTGCTTTTACCTTTCTTTCAGTCATATTGCTTCAAATACAATGACGAAGATTTGGGGATGATAACAGGCGCATTTCATAATAAAAAAAGATAAAAGCACTAATTGTGCTCATTCTGGGGGTCCCGAATGGACATTACTAACACGACGGCATCGAGTTCTTCTCTGCTTTTACCTTTCTTTCTTCCATATTGCTACAAATACAATGACGAAGATTTGGGGATGATAACAGGCGCATTGGTTAATACGCAAAGGTAAAAGCAATGGTTGTGTCGATTTTGGGGGACCCAAATGGACATTACTAATATGACGGCGTCGAGTTGTTCTCTGCTTTTACCCTACTTTCATCGTCCTATTGCATCAAATACACTGACGACGATTTGAAGACGATTACAGGCGCATTTGTTAATAAAAAAAGATCAAAGAAATAATTGTGCTCTCTCTGGGGGACCCGAATGGACATGACTAACACGACGGCATCGAGTTCTTCTCTGCTTTCACCTTTCTATCAGTCATATTGCTTCAAATACAATGACGAATATGTGGGGATGATAACAGGCGCATTTGTTAATAAACAAAGGTAAAAGCAATGGTTTTGTCGATTCGCGGGTACCCAAATGGACATTACTAATATGACGGCGTAGAGTTTTTCTCTGCTTTTACCTTTCTGTCTGTCATATCGCATCAAGTACACTGACGACGATATGAAGACGATTACAGGCGCATTTGTTAATAAAAAAAGAAAAAAGCAATCATTGTGCTCATTCTGGGGGACCCGAATGGACATTACTAACACGACGGCATCGAGTTCACTTCTGCTTTTACCTATCTTTCAGTCATATTGCTTCAAATACAATGACGAAGATTTGGGGATGATAATAGGCGCATTTGTTAATAAACAAAGGTAAAAGCAATGGTTGTGTCGATTCTGGGGGACCCAAATGGACATTACTAATATGACGCCATCGAGTTTTTCTCTGCTTTTACCTTTGTTTCTGTCGTATCGCATCAAATACAATGACGACGATTTGAAGACGATTACAGGCGCATTTGTTAATAAAAAAAGATAAAAGCAATAATTGTGATGATTCTGGGGTACCCGTGTGGATATGCCATAAATGACGGCATCGAGTTCTTCTCTGCTTTTACCTTTCTTTCAGTTATATCGCATCGAATAAAATGACGAAGATTTGGGGATGATAACAGGCGCATTTGTTAATAAACAATGGTAAAAGCAATGGTTGTGACGATTCTGGGGGACCCGAATGGACATTACTAACACGACGGCATCGAGTTCTTCTCTGCTTTTACCTTTCTTTCAGTCATATTCCTTCAAATACAATGACGAAGATTTGGGGTTGATAACAGGCGCATTTCATAATAAAAAAAGATAAAACACTAATTGTGCTCATTCTGGGGGACCCGAAAGGACATTACTAACACGGCGGCATCGAGTTCTTTTCTGCTTTTACCTTTCTTTCAGTCATATTGCTTCAAATACAATGACGAAGATTTATGGATGATAACAGGCGCATTTCATAATAAAAAAAGATAAAAGCACTAATTGTGCTCATTCTGGGGGACCCGAAAGGACATTACTAACACGACGGTATCGAGTTCTTTTCTGCTTTTACCTTTCTTTCAGTCATATTGCTTCAAATACAATGACGAAGATTTGGGGATGATACCTGGCGCGTTTGTTAATAAAAAAAGATAAAAGCAATAATTGTGCGCATTCTGGGGGACCCGATTGGACATGCCTGATATGACGGCGTCGAGTTCTTCTCTGCATTTACCTTTCTTTCAGTCATATCGCATCGAATAAAGTGACGAAGATTTGGGGATGATGACAGGCGCATTTGTTAATAACGACAGATAAAAGCAAAAATTGTGCTCATTCTGGGGGACCCGAATGGACATTACTAACACGACGGCATCGAGTTCTTCTCTGCTTTTACCTTTCTTTCTTCCATATTGCTACAAATACAATGACGAAGATTTGGGGATGATAACAGGCGCATTGCTTAATAAACAAAGGTAAAAGCAATGGTTGTGTCGATTTTGGGGGACCCAAATGGACATTACTAATATGACGGCGTCGAGTTGTTCTCTGCTTTTACCCTACTTTCTGTCCTATTGCATCAAATACACTGACGACGATTTGAAGACGATTACAGGCGTATTTGTTAATAAAAAAAGATAAAAGAAATAATTGTGGTCTCTCTGGGGGACCCGAATGGACATGACTAACACGACGGCATCGAGTTCTTCTCTGCTTTTACCTTTCTATCAGTCATATTGCTTCAAATACAATGACGAATATGTGGGGATGATAACAGGCGCATTTGTTAATAAACAAAGGTAAAAGCAATGGTTGTGTCGATTCTCGGGGACCCAAATGGACATTACTAATATGACGGCGTAGAGTTTTTCTCTGCTTTTACCTTTCTGTCTGTCATATCGCATCAAGTACACTGACGACGATTTGAAGACGATTACAGGCGCATTTGTTAAGAAAAAAAGATAAAAGAAATAATTGTGCTCATTCTGGGGGACCCGAATGGACATTCCTAACACGACGGCATCGAGTTCACTTCTGCTTTTACCTATCTTTCAGTCATATTGCTTCAAATACAATGACGAAGATTTGGGGATGATAACAGGCGCATTTGTTAATAAACAAAGGTAAAAGCAATGGTTGGGTCGATTCTGGGGGACCCAAATGGACATTACTAATATGACGCCATCGAGTTTTTCTCTGCTTTTACCTTTGTTTCTGTCGTATCGCATCAAATACAATGACGACGATTTGAAGACGATTACACGCGCAATTGTTAATAAAAAAAGATAAAAGCAATAATTGTGATGATTCTGGGGTACCCGAGTGGGTATGCCATAAATGACGGCATCGAGTTCTTCTCTGCTTTTACCTTTCTTTCAGTTATATCGCATCGAATAAAATGACGAAGATTTGGGGATGATAACAGGCGCATTTGTTAATAAACAATGGTAATAGCAATGGTTGTGACGATTCTGGGGGACCCGAATGGACATTACTAAAACGACGGAATCGAGTTCTTCTCTGCTTTTACCTTTCTTTCAGTCATATTGCTTCAAATACAATGACGAAGATTTGGAGATGATAACAGGCGCATTTGTTAATAAACAAAGGTAAAAGCAATGGTTGTGTCGATTCTGGGGGACCCAAATGGACATTACTAATATGACGGCGTCGAGTTTTTCTCTGCTTTTACCTTTCTTTCTGTCATATCGCATCAAATACAATGACGACGATTTGAAGACGATTACAGGCGCATTTGTTAATAAAAAAAGATAAAAGCAATAATTGTGCTCATTCTGGGGGACCCGAATGGACATTACTAACACGACGGCATCGAGTTCTTCTCTGCTTTTACCTTTCTTTCAGTCATATTGCTTCAAATACAATGACGAAGATTTGGGGATGATAACAGGCGCATTTCATAATAAAAAAAGATAAAAGCACTAATTGTGCTCATTCTGGGGGACCCGAAAGGACATTACTAACACGACGGCATCGAGTTCTTCTCTGCTTTTACCTTTCTTTCAGTCATATTGCTTCAAATACAATGACGAAGATTTGGGGATGATAACAGGCGCATTTCATAATAAAAAAAGCTAAAAGCACTAATTGTGCTCATTCTGGGGGACCCGAAAGGACATTACTAACACGACGGCATCGAGTTCTTTTCTGCTTTTACCTTTCTTTCAGTCATATTGCTTCAAATACAATGACGAAGATTTGGGGATGATAACTGGCGCGTTTGTTAATAAAAAAAGATAAAAGCAATAATTGTGCTCATTCTGGGGGACGCGATTGGACATGCCTGATATGACGGCGTCGAGTTCTTCTCTGCATTTACCTTTCTTTCAGTCATATCGCATCGAATAAAGTGACGAAGATTTGGGGATGATAACAGGCGCATTTGTTAATAAAAACAGATAAAAGCAAAAATTGTGCTCATTCTGGGGGACCCGACTGGACATTACTAACACGACGGCATCGAGTTCTTCTCTGCTTTTACCTTTCTTTCTTCCATATTGCTACAAATACAATGACGAAGATTTGGGGATGATAACAGGCGCATTGGTTAATAAGCAAAGGTAAAAGCAATGGTTGTGTCGATTTTGGGGGACCCAAATGGACATTACTAATATGACGGCGTCGAGTTTTTCTCTGCTTTTACCCTACTTTCTGTCCTATTGCATCAAATACACTGACGACGATTTGAAGACGATTACAGGCGCATTTGTTAATAAAAAAAGATAAAAGAAATAATTGTGGTCTCTCTGGGGGACCCGAATGGACATGACTAACACGACGGCATCGAGTTCTTCTCTGCTTTTACCTTTCTATCAGTCATATTGCTTCAAATACAATGACGAATATGTGGGGATGATAACAGGCGCATTTGTTAATTAACAAAGGTAAAAGCAATGGTTGTGTCCATTCTCGGGGACCCAAATGGACATTACTAATATGACGGCGTAGAGTTTTTCTCTGCTTTTACCTTTCTGTCTGTCATATCGCATCAAGTACACTGACGACGATTTGAAGACGATTACAGGCGCATTTGTTAATAAAAAAAGATAAAAGCAATAATTGTGCTCATTCTGGGGGACCCGAATGGACATTACTAACACGACGGCATCGAGTTCACTTCTGCTTTTACCTATCTTTCAGTCATATTGCTTCGAATACAATGACGAAGATTTGGGGATGATAACAGGCGCATTTGTTAATAAACAAAGGTAAAAGCAATGGTTGGGTCGATTCTGGGGGACCCGAATGGACATTACTAATATGACGCCATCGAGTTTTTCTCTGCTTTTACCTTTGTTTCTGTCGTATCGCATCAAATACAATGACGACGATTTGAAGACGATTACACGCGCAATTGTTAATAAAAAAAGATAAAAGCAATAATTGTGATGATTCTGGGGTACCCGAGTGGATATGCCATAAATGACGGCATCGAGTTCTTCTCTGCTTTTACCTTTCTTTCAGTTATATCGCATCGAATAAAATGACGAAGATTTGGGGATGATAACAGGCGCATTTGTTAATAAACAATGGTAAAAGCAATGGTTGTGACGATTCTGGGGGACCCGAATGGACATTACTAAAACGACGGAATCGAGTTCTTCTCTGCTTTTACCTTTCTTTCAGTCATATTGCTTCAAATACAATGACGAAGATATGGGGATGATAACAGGCGCATTTGTTAATAAACAAAGGTAAAAGCAATGGTTGTGTCGATTCTGGGGGACCCAAATGGACATTACTAATATGACGGCGTCGAGTTTTTCTCTGCTTTTACCTTTCTTTCTGTCATATCGCATCAAATACAATGACGACGATTTGAAGACGATTACAGGCGCATTTGTTAATAAAAAAAGATAAAAGCAATAATTGTGCTCATTCTGGGGGACCCGAATGGACATTACTAACACGACGGCATCGAGTTCTTCTCTGCTTTTACCTTTCTTTCAGTCATATTGCTTCAAATACAATGACGAAGATTTGGGGATGATAACAGGCGCATTTCATAATAAAAAAAGATAAAAGCACTAATTGTGCTCATTCTGGGGGACCCGAAAGGACATTACTAACACGACGGCATCGAGTTCTTCTCTGCTTTTACCTTTCTTTCAGTCATATTGCTTCAAATACAATGACGAAGATTTGGGGATGATAACAGGCGCATTTCATTATAAAAAAAGATAAAAGCACTAATTGTGCTCATTCTGGGGGACCCGAAAGGACATTACTAACACGACGGCATCAGTTCTTTTCTGCTTTTACCTTTCTTTCAGTCATATTGCTTCAAATACAATGACGAAGATTTGGGGATGATAACTGGCGCGTTTGTTAATAAAAAAAGATAAAAGCAATAATTGTGCTCATTCTGGGGGACCCGATTGGACATGCCTGATATGACGGCGTCGAGTTCTTCTCTGCATTTACCTTTCTTTCAGTCATATCGCATCGAATAAAGTGACGAAGATTTGGGGATGATAACAGGCGCATTTGTTAATAAAAACAGATAAAAGCAAAAATTGTGCTCATTCTGGGGGACCCGAATGGACATTACTAACACGACGGCATCAAGTTCTTCTCTGCTTTTACCTTTCTTTCTTCCATATTGCTACAAATACAATGACGAAGATTTGGGGATGATAACAGGCGCATTGGTTAATAAACAAAGGTAAAAGCAATGGTTGTGTCGATTTTGGGGGACCCAAATGGACATTACTAATATGACGGCGTTGAGTTTTTCTCTGCTTTTACCCTACTTTCTGTCCTATTGCATCAAATACACTGACGACGATTTGAAGACGATTACAGGCGTATTTGTTAATAAAAAAAGATAAAAGAAATAATTGTGGTCTCTCTGGGGGACCCGAATGGACATGACTAAAACGACGGCATCGAGTTCTTCTCTGCCTTTACCTTTCTATCAGTCATATTGCTTCAAATACAATGACGAATATGTGGGGATGATAACAGGCGCATTTGTTAATAAACAAAGGTAAAAGCAATGGTTGTGTCGATTCTCAGGGACCCTAATGGACATTACTAATATGACGGCGTAGAGTTTTTCTCTGCTTTTACCTTTCTGTCTGTCATATCGCATCAAGTACACTGACGACGATTTGAAGACGATTACAGGCGAATTTGTTAATAAAAAAAGATAAAAGCAATAATTGTGCTCATTCTGGGGGACCCGAATGGACATTACTAACACGACGGCATCGAGTTCACTTCTGCTTTTACCTATCTTTCAGTCATATTGCTTCAAATACAATGACGAAGATTTGGGGATGATAACAGGCGCATTTGTTAATAAACAAAGGTAAAAGCAATGGTTGTGTCGATTCTGGGGGACCCAAATGGACATTACTAATATGACGCCATCGAGTTTTTCTCTGCTTTTACCTTTGTTTCTGTCGTATCGCATCAAATACAATGACGACGATTTGAAGACGATTACAGGCGCATTTGTTAATAAAAAAAGATAAAAGCAATAATTGTGATGATTCCGGGGTACCCGAGTGGATATGCCATAAATGATGGCATCGAGTTCTTCTCTGCTTTTACCTTTCTTTCAGTTATATCGCATCGAATAAAATGACGAAGATTTGGGGATGATAACAGGCGCATTTGTTAATAAACAATGGTAAATCCAATGGTTGTGACGATTCTGGGGGACCCGAATGGACATTACTAAAACGACGGAATCGAGTTCATCTCTGCTTTTACCTTTCTTTCAGTCATATTGCTTCAAATACAATGACGAAGATTTGGGGATGATAACAGGCGCATTTGTTAATAAACAAAGGTAAAAGCAATGGTTGTGTCGATTCTGGGGGACCCAAATGGACATTACTAATATGACGGCGTCGAGTTTTTCTCTGCTTTTACCTTTCTTTCTGTCATATCGCATCAAATACAATGACGACGATTTGAAGACGATTACAGGCGCATTTGTTAATAAAAAAAGATAAAAGCAATAATTGTGCTCATTCTGGGGGACCCGAATGGACATATTACTAACACGACGGCATCGAGTTCGTCTCTGCTTTTACCTTTCTTTCAGTCATATTGCTTCAAATACAATTACGAAGATTTGGGGATGATAACAGGCGCATTTGTTAATAAACAAAGGTAAAAGCAATGGTTGTGTCGATTCTGGGGGACCCAAATGGACATTACTAATATGACGCCGTCGAGTTTTTCTCTGATTTTACCTTTGTTTTTGTCGTATCGCATCATATATAGTGACGACGATTTGAAGATGATTACAGGCGCATTTGTTAATAAAAAAAGATAAAAGCAATAATTGTGATGATTCTAGGGTACCCGATTGGATATGCCTGATATGACGTCATCGAGTTCTTCTCTGCTTTTACCTTTCTTTCAGTTATATCGCATCGAATAAAATGACGAAGATTTGGAGATGATAACAGGCGCATTTGTTAATAAACAAAGGTAAAAGCAATGGTTTTGTCGAGTCTGGGGGACCCAAATGGACATTACTAATATGACGGCGTCGAGTTTTTCTCTGCTTTTACCTTTGTTTCTGTCGTATCGCATCAAGTACAATGACGACGATTTGAAGACGATTACAGGCGCATTTGTTAATAAAAAAAGATAAAAGCAATAATTGTGCTCATTCTGGGGGACCCGATTGGACATGCCTGATATGACGGCATCGAGTTCTTCTCTGCTTTTACCTTTCTTTCTTCCATATTGCTACAAATACAATGAGGAAGATTTGGGGATGATAACAGGCGCATTGGTTAATAAACAAAGGTAAAAGCAATGGTTGTGTCGATTTTGGGGGACCCAAATGGACATTACTAATATGACGGCGTCGAGTTTTTCTCTGCTTTTACCCTTCTTTCTGTCCTATCGCATCAAATACACTGACGACGATTTGAAGACGATTTCAGGCGCATTTGTTAATAAAAAAAGATAAAAGCAATAATTGTGCTCTCTCTGGGGGACCCGAATGGACATGACTAACACGACGGCATCGAGTTCTTCTCTGCTTTTACCTTTCTATCAGTCATATTGCTTTAAATACAATGACGAATATGTGGGGATGATAACAGGCGCATTTGTTAATAAACAAAGGTAAAAGCAATGGTTGTGTCGAGTCTGGGGGACCCAAATGGACATTACTAATATGACGGCGTCGAGTTTTTCTCTGCTTTTACCTTTGTTTCTGTCGTATCGCATCAAGTACAATGACGACGATTTGAAGACGATTACAGGCGCATTTGTTAATAAAAAAAGATAAAAGCAATAATTGTGCTCATTCTGGGGGCCCCATTGGACATGCCTGATATGACGGCATCGAGTTCTTCTCTGCTTTTTCCTTTCTTTCAGTTATATCGCATCGAATAAAATGACGAAGATTTGGGGATGATAACAGGCGCATTTGTTAATAAACAAAGGTAAAAGCAATGGTTCTGTCGATTCTGGGGGACCCAAATGGACATTAATAATATGACGGCGTCGAGTTTTTCTCTGCTTTTACCATTGTTTCTGTCGTAACGCATCAAATACTATGACGACGATTTAAAGACGGTTACAGGCGCATTTGTTAATAAAAAAAGATAAAAGTAATAAGTGTGCTCATTCTGGGGGACCCGATTGGACATGCCTGATATGACGGCATCGAGTTCTTCGCTGCTTTTACCTTTCTTTCAGTCATATCGCATCGATTAAAATGACGAAGTTTCGGGGATGATAACAGGCGCATTTGATAATAAAAAAAGATAAAAGCAATAATTGTGCTCATTCTGGGGGACCCGAATGGACATTACTAATATGAAGGCGTAGAGTTTTTCTCTGCTTTTACGTTTCTGTCTGTCATATCGCATCAAGTACACTGACGACGATTTGAAGACGATTACAGGCGCATTTGTTAATAAAAAAATCTAAAAGCAATAATGGTGCTCATTCTGGGGTACCCGAATGGACATTACTAACACGACGCCATCGAGTTCTTCTCTGCTTTTACCTTTCTCTCAGTCATATTGCTTCAAATACAATGACAAAGATGTGGGGATCATAACAGGCGCATTTGTTAATAAACAAAGGTAAAAGCAATGGTTGTGTCGATTCTGGGGGACCCAAATGGACATTACTAATATGACGGCGTCGAGTTTTTCGCTGCTTTTACCTTTGTTTCTGTCGTATCGCATCAAATACAATGACGACGATTTGAAGACGATTACAGGCGCATTTGTTAATAAATAAACATAAAAGCAATAATTCTGCTCATTCTGGGGGACCCGATTGGACATGCCTGATATGACGGCATCGAGTTCTTCTCTGCTGTTACCTTTCTTTCAGTTATAACGCATCGAATAAAATGACGAACATTTGGGGATGATAACAGGCGCATTTGTTAATGAACAAAGGTAAAAGCAATGGTTGCGTCGATTCTGGGGGACCCAAATGGACATTGATAATATGACGGTGTCGAGTTTTTCTCTGCTTTTACCTTTCTTTCTGTCATATCGCATCAAATACACTGATGACGATTTGAAGACGATGACAGGCGCATTTATTAATAAAAAAGATACAAGCAATAATTGTGCTCATTCTGGGGGACCGAATGGACATTACTAACACGACGGCATCGAGTTCTTCTCTGCTTATACCTTTCTTTCAGTCATATTGCTTCAAACACAATGACGAAGATTTGGGGACGATAACAGGCGCATTTGTTAATAAACAAAGGTAAAAGCAATGGTTGTGTCGATTTTCGGGGACCCAAATGGACATTACTAATATGACGGCGTAGAGTTTTTCTCTGCTTTTACCTTTCTGTCTGTCATATCGCATCAAGTACACTGACGACGATTTGAAGACGATTACAGGCGCATTTGTTAATAAAAAAAGATGAAAGCAATAATTGTGCTCATTCTGGGGGACCCGAATGGACATTACTAACACGACGGCATCGAGTTCATCTCTGCTTTTACCTTTCTTTCAGTCATATTGCTTCAAATACAGTGACGAAGATTTGGGGATGATAACAGGCGCATTTGTTAATAAACAAAGGTAAAAGCAATGGTTGTGTCGATTCTGGGGGACCCAAATGGACATTACTAATTTGACGCCGTCGAGTTTTTCTCTGATTTTACCTTTGTTTCTGTCGTATCGCATCAAATACAGTGACGACGATTTGAAGATGATTACAGGCGCATTTGTTAATAGAAAAAGATAAAAGCAATAATTGTGATGATTCTAGGGTACCCGATTGGATATGCCTGATATGACGGCATCGAGTGCTTCTCTGCTTTTACCTTTCTTTCAGTTATATCGCATCGAATAAAATGACGAAGATTTGGAGATGATAACAGGCGCATTTGTTAATAAACAAAGGTAAAAGCAATGGTTGTGACGATTCTGGGGGACCCGAATGGACATTACTAAAACGACGGAATCGAGTTCTTCTCTGCTTTTACCTTTCTTTCAGTTATATTACCTCAAATACAATGACGAAGATTTGGGGATGATAACAGGCGCATTTGTTAATAAAAAAATCTAAAAGCAATAATGGTGCTCATTCTGGGGGACCCGAATGGACATTACTAACACGACGCCATCGAGTTCTTCTCTGCTTTTACCTTTCTTTCAGTCATATTGCTTTAAATACAATGACAAAGATTTGGGGATGATAACAGGCGCATTTGTTAATAAACAAAGGTAAAAGCAATGGTTGTGTCGATTCTGGCGTACCCAAAGGGACATTACTAATATGACGGCGTCGATTTTTTTTCTGCTTTTACCTTTCTTTCTGTCCTATCGCATCAAATACACTGACGACGATTTGATGACGATTACAGCCGCATTTGTTAATATAAAAACATAAAAGCAATAATTGTGCTTTTTCTGGGGGACCCGAATGGACATTACTAACACGACGGCATGGAGTTCTTCTCTACTTTTACCTTTCTTTTAGTCATATTGCTTCAAATACAATGACGAAGACGTGGGGATGATAACAGGCGCATTTGTTAATAAACAAAGGTAAAAGCAATGGTTGTGTCGATTCTGGGGGACCCAAATGGACATTAATAATATGACGGCGTCGAGTTTTTCTCTGCTTTTACCATTGTTTCTGGCGTATCGCATCAAATACAATGACGACGATTTGAAGACGATTACAGGCGCATTTGTTAATAAATAAACATAAAAGCAATAATTCTGCTCATTCTGGGGGACCCGATTGGACATGCCTGATATGACGGCATCGAGTTCTTCTCTGCTGTTACCTTTCTTTCAGTTATAACGCATCGAATTAAATGACGAACATTTGGGGATGATAACAGGCGCATTTGTTAATGAACAAAGGTAAAAGCAATGGTTGCGTCGATTCTGGGGGACCCAAATGGACATTGATAATATGACGGTGTCGAGTTTTTCTCTGCTTTTACCTTTCTTTCTGTCATATCGCATCAAATACACTGATGACGATTTGAAGACGATGACAGGCGCATTTATTAATAAAAAAGATACAAGCAATAATTGTGCTCATTCTGGGGGACCGAATGGACATTACTAACACGACGGCATCGAGTTCTTCTCTGCTTTTACCTTTCTTTCAGTCATATTGCTTCAAACACAATGACGAAGATTTGGGGAAGATAACAGGCGCATTTGTTAATAAACAAAGGTAAAAGCAATGGTTGTGTCGATTCTCGGGGACCCAAATGGACATTACTAATATGACGGCGTAGAGTTTTTCTCTGCTTTTACGTTTCTGTCTGTCATATCGCATCAAGTACACTGACGACGATTTGAAGACGATTACAGGCGCATTTGTTAATAAAAAAAGATAAAAGCAATAATTGTGCTCATTCTGGGGGACCCGAATGGACATTACTAACACGACGGCATCGAGTTCATCTTTGCTTTTACCTTTCTTTCAGTCATATTGCTTCAAATACAATGACGAAGATTTGGGGATGATAACAGGCGCATTTGTTAATAAACAAAGGTAAAAGCAATGGTTGCGTCGATTCTGGGGGACCCAAATGGACATTACTAATATGACGGCGTCGAGTTTTTATCTGCTTTTACCGTTCTTTCTGTCATGTCGCATCAAATACACTGATGACGATTTGAAGACGATGACAGGCGCATTTATTAATAAAAAAAGATACAAGCAATAATTGTGCTCATTCTGGGGGACCGAATGGACAATACTAACACGACGGCATCGAGTTCTTGTCTGCTTTTACCTTTCTTTCAGTCATATTGCTTCAAATACAATGACGAAGATTTGGGGATGATAACAGGCGCATTTGATAATAAAAAAAGATAAAAGCACTAATTGTGCTCATTCTGGGGGACCCGAAAGGACATTACTAACACGACGGCATCGAGTTCTTCTCTGCTTTTACCTTTCTTTCAGTCATATTGCTTCAAATACAATGACGAAGATTTGGGGATGATAACAGGCGCATTTCATAATAAAAAAAGATAAAAGCACTAATTGTGCTCATTCTGGGGGACCCGAAAGGACATTACTAACACGACGGCATCGAGTTCTTTTCTGCTTTTACCTTTCTTTCAGTCATATTGCTTCAAATACAATGACGAAGATTTGGGGATGATAACTGGCGCGTTTGTTAATAAAAAAAGATAAAAGCAATAATTGTGCTCATTCTGGGGGACCCGATTGGACATGCCTGATATGACGGCGTCGAGTTCTTCTCTGCATTTAACTTTCTTTCAGTCATATCGCATCGAATAAAGTGACGAAGATTTGGGGATGATAACAGGCGCATTTGTTAATAAAAACAGATAAAAGCAAAAATTGTGCTCATTCTGGGGGACCCGAATGGACATTACTAACACGACGGCATCGAGTTCTTCTCTGCTTTTACCTTTCTTTCTTCCATATTGCTACAAATACAATGACGAAGATTTGGGGATGATAACAGGCGCATTGGTTAATAAGCAAAGGTAAAAGCAATGGTTGTGTCGATTCTCGGGGACCCAAATGGACATTACTAATATGACGGCGTAGAGTTTTTCTCTGCTTTTACCTTTCTGTCTGTCATATCGGATCAAGTACACTGACGACGATTTGAAGACGATTACAGGCGCATTTGTTAATAAAAAAAGATAAAAGCAATAATTGTGCTCATTCTGGGGGACCCGAATGGACATTCCTAACACGACGGCATCGAGTTCACTTCTGCTTTTACCTATCTTTCAGTCATATTGCTTCAAATACAATGACGAAGATTTGGGGATGATAACAGGCGCATTTGTTAATAAACAAAGGTAAAAGCAATGGTTGGGTCGATTCTGGGGGACCCAAATGGACATTACTAATATGACGCCATCGAGTTTTTCTCTGCTTTTACCTTTGTTTCTGTCGTATCGCATCAAATACAATGACGACGATTTGAAGACGATTACACGCGCAATTGTTAATAAAAAAAGATAAAAGCAATAATTGTGATGATTCTGGGGTACCCGAGTGGATATGCCATAAATGACGGCATCGAGTTCTTCTCTGCTTTTACCTTTCTTTCAGTTATATCGCATCGAATAAAATGACGAAGATTTGGGGATGATAACAGGCGCATTTGTTAATAAACAATGGTAATAGCAATGGTTGTGACGATTCTGGGGGACCCGAATGGACATTACTAAAACGACGGAATCGAGTTCTTCTCTGCTTTTACCTTTCTTTCAGTCATATTGCTTCAAATACAATGACGAAGATTTGGGGATGATAACAGGCGCATTTGTTAATAAACAAAGGTAAAAGCAATGGTCGTGTCGATTCTGGGGGACCCAAATGGACATTACTAATATGACGGCGTCGAGTTTTTCTCTGCTTTTACCTTTCTTTCTGTCATATCGCATCGAATACAATGACGACGATTTGAAGACGATTACAGGCGCATTTGTTAATAAAAAAAGATAAAAGCAATAATTGTGCTCATTCTGGGGGACCCGAATGGACATTACTAACACGACGGCATCGAGTTCTTCTCTGCTTTTACCTTTCTTTCAGTCATATTGCTTCAAATACAATGACGAAGATTTGGGGATGATAACAGGCGCATTTCATAATAAAAAAAGATAAAAGCACTAATTGTGCTCATTCTGGGGGACCCGAAAGGACATTACTAACACGACGGCATCGAGTTCTTCTCTGCTTTTACCTTTCTTTCAGTCATATTGCTTCAAATACAATGACGAAGATTTGGGGATGATAACAGGCGCATTTCATAATAAAAAAAGATAAAAGCACTAATTGTGCTCATTCTGGGGGACCCGAATGGACATTACTAACACGACGGCATCGAGTTCTTCTCTGCTTTTACCTTTCTTTCTTCCATATTGCTACAAATACAATGACGAAGATTTGGGGATGATAACAGGCGCATTGGTTAATACGCAAAGGTAAAAGCAATGGTTGTGTCGATTTTGGGGGACCCAAATGGACATTACTAATATGACGGCGTCGAGTTGTTCTCTGCTTTTACCCTACTTTCATCGTCCTATTGCATCAAATACACTGACGACGATTTGAAGACGATTACAGGCGCATTTGTTAATAAAAAAAGATCAAAGAAATAATTGTGCTCTCTCTGGGGGACCCGAATGGACATGACTAACACGACGGCATCGAGTTCTTCTCTGCTTTCACCTTTCTATCAGTCATATTGCTTCAAATACAATGACGAATATGTGGGGATGATAACAGGCGCATTTGTTAATAAACAAAGGTAAAAGCAATGGTTTTGTCGATTCGCGGGTACCCAAATGGACATTACTAATATGACGGCGTAGAGTTTTTCTCTGCTTTTACCTTTCTGTCTGTCATATCGCATCAAGTACACTGACGACGATATGAAGACGATTACAGGCGCATTTGTTAATAAAAAAAGAAAAAAGCAATCATTGTGCTCATTCTGGGGGACCCGAATGGACATTACTAACACGACGGCATCGAGTTCACTTCTGCTTTTACCTATCTTTCAGTCATATTGCTTCAAATACAATGACGAAGATTTGGGGATGATAATAGGCGCATTTGTTAATAAACAAAGGTAAAAGCAATGGTTGTGTCGATTCTGGGGGACCCAAATGGACATTACTAATATGACGCCATCGAGTTTTTCTCTGCTTTTACCTTTGTTTCTGTCGTATCGCATCAAATACAATGACGACGATTTGAAGACGATTACAGGCGCATTTGTTAATAAAAAAAGATAAAAGCAATAATTGTGATGATTCTGGGGTACCCGTGTGGATATGCCATAAATGACGGCATCGAGTTCTTCTCTGCTTTTACCTTTCTTTCAGTTATATCGCATCGAATAAAATGACGAAGATTTGGGGATGATAACAGGCGCATTTGTTAATAAACAATGGTAAAAGCAATGGTTGTGACGATTCTGGGGGACCCGAATGGACATTACTAACACGACGGCATCGAGTTCTTCTCTGCTTTTACCTTTCTTTCAGTCATATTCCTTCAAATACAATGACGAAGATTTGGGGTTGATAACAGGCGCATTTCATAATAAAAAAAGATAAAACACTAATTGTGCTCATTCTGGGGGACCCGAAAGGACATTACTAACACGGCGGCATCGAGTTCTTTTCTGCTTTTACCTTTCTTTCAGTCATATTGCTTCAAATACAATGACGAAGATTTATGGATGATAACAGGCGCATTTCATAATAAAAAAAGATAAAAGCACTAATTGTGCTCATTCTGGGGGACCCGAAAGGACATTACTAACACGACGGTATCGAGTTCTTTTCTGCTTTTACCTTTCTTTCAGTCATATTGCTTCAAATACAATGACGAAGATTTGGGGATGATACCTGGCGCGTTTGTTAATAAAAAAAGATAAAAGCAATAATTGTGCGCATTCTGGGGGACCCGATTGGACATGCCTGATATGACGGCGTCGAGTTCTTCTCTGCATTTACCTTTCTTTCAGTCATATCGCATCGAATAAAGTGACGAAGATTTGGGGATGATGACAGGCGCATTTGTTAATAACGACAGATAAAAGCAAAAATTGTGCTCATTCTGGGGGACCCGAATGGACATTACTAACACGACGGCATCGAGTTCTTCTCTGCTTTTACCTTTCTTTCTTCCATATTGCTACAAATACAATGACGAAGATTTGGGGATGATAACAGGCGCATTGCTTAATAAACAAAGGTAAAAGCAATGGTTGTGTCGATTTTGGGGGACCCAAATGGACATTACTAATATGACGGCGTCGAGTTGTTCTCTGCTTTTACCCTACTTTCTGTCCTATTGCATCAAATACACTGACGACGATTTGAAGACGATTACAGGCGTATTTGTTAATAAAAAAAGATAAAAGAAATAATTGTGGTCTCTCTGGGGGACCCGAATGGACATGACTAACACGACGGCATCGAGTTCTTCTCTGCTTTTACCTTTCTATCAGTCATATTGCTTCAAATACAATGACGAATATGTGGGGATGATAACAGGCGCATTTGTTAATAAACAAAGGTAAAAGCAATGGTTGTGTCGATTCTCGGGGACCCAAATGGACATTACTAATATGACGGCGTAGAGTTTTTCTCTGCTTTTACCTTTCTGTCTGTCATATCGCATCAAGTACACTGACGACGATTTGAAGACGATTACAGGCGCATTTGTTAAGAAAAAAAGATAAAAGAAATAATTGTGCTCATTCTGGGGGACCCGAATGGACATTCCTAACACGACGGCATCGAGTTCACTTCTGCTTTTACCTATCTTTCAGTCATATTGCTTCAAATACAATGACGAAGATTTGGGGATGATAACAGGCGCATTTGTTAATAAACAAAGGTAAAAGCAATGGTTGGGTCGATTCTGGGGGACCCAAATGGACATTACTAATATGACGCCATCGAGTTTTTCTCTGCTTTTACCTTTGTTTCTGTCGTATCGCATCAAATACAATGACGACGATTTGAAGACGATTACACGCGCAATTGTTAATAAAAAAAGATAAAAGCAATAATTGTGATGATTCTGGGGTACCCGAGTGGGTATGCCATAAATGACGGCATCGAGTTCTTCTCTGCTTTTACCTTTCTTTCAGTTATATCGCATCGAATAAAATGACGAAGATTTGGGGATGATAACAGGCGCATTTGTTAATAAACAATGGTAATAGCAATGGTTATGACGATTCTGGGGGACCCGAATGGACATTACTAAAACGACGGAATCGAGTTCTTCTCTGCTTTTACCTTTCTTTCAGTCATATTGCTTCAAATACAATGACGAAGATTTGGAGATGATAACAGGCGCATTTGTTAATAAACAAAGGTAAAAGCAATGGTTGTGTCGATTCTGGGGGACCCAAATGGACATTACTAATATGACGGCGTCGAGTTTTTCTCTGCTTTTACCTTTCTTTCTGTCATATCGCATCAAATACAATGACGACGATTTGAAGACGATTACAGGCGCATTTGTTAATAAAAAAAGATAAAAGCAATAATTGTGCTCATTCTGGGGGACCCGAATGGACATTACTAACACGACGGCATCGAGTTCTTCTCTGCTTTTACCTTTCTTTCAGTCATATTGCTTCAAATACAATGACGAAGATTTGGGGATGATAACAGGCGCATTTCATAATAAAAAAAGATAAAAGCACTAATTGTGCTCATTCTGGGGGACCCGAAAGGACATTACTAACACGACGGCATCGAGTTCTTCTCTGCTTTTACCTTTCTTTCAGTCATATTGCTTCAAATACAATGACGAAGATTTGGGGATGATAACAGGCGCATTTCATAATAAAAAAAGCTAAAAGCACTAATTGTGCTCATTCTGGGGGACCCGAAAGGACATTACTAACACGACGGCATCGAGTTCTTTTCTGCTTTTACCTTTCTTTCAGTCATATTGCTTCAAATACAATGACGAAGATTTGGGGATGATAACTGGCGCGTTTGTTAATAAAAAAAGATAAAAGCAATAATTGTGCTCATTCTGGGGGACGCGATTGGACATGCCTGATATGACGGCGTCGAGTTCTTCTCTGCATTTACCTTTCTTTCAGTCATATCGCATCGAATAAAGTGACGAAGATTTGGGGATGATAACAGGCGCATTTGTTAATAAAAACAGATAAAAGCAAAAATTGTGCTCATTCTGGGGGACCCGACTGGACATTACTAACACGACGGCATCGAGTTCTTCTCTGCTTTTACCTTTCTTTCTTCCATATTGCTACAAATACAATGACGAAGATTTGGGGATGATAACAGGCGCATTGGTTAATAAGCAAAGGTAAAAGCAATGGTTGTGTCGATTTTGGGGGACCCAAATGGACATTACTAATATGACGGCGTCGAGTTTTTCTCTGCTTTTACCCTACTTTCTGTCCTATTGCATCAAATACACTGACGACGATTTGAAGACGATTACAGGCGCATTTGTTAATAAAAAAAGATAAAAGAAATAATTGTGGTCTCTCTGGGGGACCCGAATGGACATGACTAACACGACGGCATCGAGTTCTTCTCTGCTTTTACCTTTCTATCAGTCATATTGCTTCAAATACAATGACGAATATGTGGGGATGATAACAGGCGCATTTGTTAATTAACAAAGGTAAAAGCAATGGTTGTGTCCATTCTCGGGGACCCAAATGGACATTACTAATATGACGGCGTAGAGTTTTTCTCTGCTTTTACCTTTCTGTCTGTCATATCGCATCAAGTACACTGACGACGATTTGAAGACGATTACAGGCGCATTTGTTAATAAAAAAAGATAAAAGCAATAATTGTGCTCATTCTGGGGGACCCGAATGGACATTACTAACACGACGGCATCGAGTTCACTTCTGCTTTTACCTATCTTTCAGTCATATTGCTTCGAATACAATGACGAAGATTTGGGGATGATAACAGGCGCATTTGTTAATAAACAAAGGTAAAAGCAATGGTTGGGTCGATTCTGGGGGACCCGAATGGACATTACTAATATGACGCCATCGAGTTTTTCTCTGCTTTTACCTTTGTTTCTGTCGTATCGCATCAAATACAATGACGACGATTTGAAGACGATTACACGCGCAATTGTTAATAAAAAAAGATAAAAGCAATAATTGTGATGATTCTGGGGTACCCGAGTGGATATGCCATAAATGACGGCATCGAGTTCTTCTCTGCTTTTACCTTTCTTTCAGTTATATCGCATCGAATAAAATGACGAAGATTTGGGGATGATAACAGGCGCATTTGTTAATAAACAATGGTAAAAGCAATGGTTGTGACGATTCTGGGGGACCCGAATGGACATTACTAAAACGACGGAATCGAGTTCTTCTCTGCTTTTACCTTTCTTTCAGTCATATTGCTTCAAATACAATGACGAAGATATGGGGATGATAACAGGCGCATTTGTTAATAAACAAAGGTAAAAGCAATGGTTGTGTCGATTCTGGGGGACCCAAATGGACATTACTAATATGACGGCGTCGAGTTTTTCTCTGCTTTTACCTTTCTTTCTGTCATATCGCATCAAATACAATGACGACGATTTGAAGACGATTACAGGCGCATTTGTTAATAAAAAAAGATAAAAGCAATAATTGTGCTCATTCTGGGGGACCCGAATGGACATTACTAACACGACGGCATCGAGTTCTTCTCTGCTTTTACCTTTCTTTCAGTCATATTGCTTCAAATACAATGACGAAGATTTGGGGATGATAACAGGCGCATTTCATAATAAAAAAAGATAAAAGCACTAATTGTGCTCATTCTGGGGGACCCGAAAGGACATTACTAACACGACGGCATCGAGTTCTTCTCTGCTTTTACCTTTCTTTCAGTCATATTGCTTCAAATACAATGACGAAGATTTGGGGATGATAACAGGCGCATTTCATTATAAAAAAAGATAAAAGCACTAATTGTGCTCATTCTGGGGGACCCGAAAGGACATTACTAACACGACGGCATCAGTTCTTTTCTGCTTTTACCTTTCTTTCAGTCATATTGCTTCAAATACAATGACGAAGATTTGGGGATGATAACTGGCGCGTTTGTTAATAAAAAAAGATAAAAGCAATAATTGTGCTCATTCTGGGGGACCCGATTGGACATGCCTGATATGACGGCGTCGAGTTCTTCTCTGCATTTACCTTTCTTTCAGTCATATCGCATCGAATAAAGTGACGAAGATTTGGGGATGATAACAGGCGCATTTGTTAATAAAAACAGATAAAAGCAAAAATTGTGCTCATTCTGGGGGACCCGAATGGACATTACTAACACGACGGCATCAAGTTCTTCTCTGCTTTTACCTTTCTTTCTTCCATATTGCTACAAATACAATGACGAAGATTTGGGGATGATAACAGGCGCATTGGTTAATAAACAAAGGTAAAAGCAATGGTTGTGTCGATTTTGGGGGACCCAAATGGACATTACTAATATGACGGCGTTGAGTTTTTCTCTGCTTTTACCCTACTTTCTGTCCTATTGCATCAAATACACTGACGACGATTTGAAGACGATTACAGGCGTATTTGTTAATAAAAAAAGATAAAAGAAATAATTGTGGTCTCTCTGGGGGACCCGAATGGACATGACTAAAACGACGGCATCGAGTTCTTCTCTGCCTTTACCTTTCTATCAGTCATATTGCTTCAAATACAATGACGAATATGTGGGGATGATAACAGGCGCATTTGTTAATAAACAAAGGTAAAAGCAATGGTTGTGTCGATTCTCAGGGACCCTAATGGACATTACTAATATGACGGCGTAGAGTTTTTCTCTGCTTTTACCTTTCTGTCTGTCATATCGCATCAAGTACACTGACGACGATTTGAAGACGATTACAGGCGAATTTGTTAATAAAAAAAGATAAAAGCAATAATTGTGCTCATTCTGGGGGACCCGAATGGACATTACTAACACGACGGCATCGAGTTCACTTCTGCTTTTACCTATCTTTCAGTCATATTGCTTCAAATACAATGACGAAGATTTGGGGATGATAACAGGCGCATTTGTTAATAAACAAAGGTAAAAGCAATGGTTGTGTCGATTCTGGGGGACCCAAATGGACATTACTAATATGACGCCATCGAGTTTTTCTCTGCTTTTACCTTTGTTTCTGTCGTATCGCATCAAATACAATGACGACGATTTGAAGACGATTACAGGCGCATTTGTTAATAAAAAAAGATAAAAGCAATAATTGTGATGATTCCGGGGTACCCGAGTGGATATGCCATAAATGATGGCATCGAGTTCTTCTCTGCTTTTACCTTTCTTTCAGTTATATCGCATCGAATAAAATGACGAAGATTTGGGGATGATAACAGGCGCATTTGTTAATAAACAATGGTAAATCCAATGGTTGTGACGATTCTGGGGGACCCGAATGGACATTACTAAAACGACGGAATCGAGTTCATCTCTGCTTTTACCTTTCTTTCAGTCATATTGCTTCAAATACAATGACGAAGATTTGGGGATGATAACAGGCGCATTTGTTAATAAACATAGGTAAAAGCAATGGTTGTGTCGATTCTGGGGGACCCAAATGGACATTACTAATATGACGGCGTCGAGTTTTTCTCTGCTTTTACCTTTCTTTCTGTCATATCGCATCAAATACAATGACGACGATTTGAAGACGATTACAGGCGCATTTGTTAATAAAAAAAGATAAAAGCAATAATTGTGCTCATTCTGGGGGACCCGAATGGACATATTACTAACACGACGGCATCGAGTTCGTCTCTGCTTTTACCTTTCTTTCAGTCATATTGCTTCAAATACAATGACGAAGATTTGGGGATGATAACAGGCGCATTTGTTAATAAACAAAGGTAAAAGCAATGGTTGTGTCGATTCTGGGGGACCCAAATGGACATTACTAATATGACGCCGTCGAGTTTTTCTCTGATTTTACCTTTGTTTTTGTCGTATCGCATCATATATAGTGACGACGATTTGAAGATGATTACAGGCGCATTTGTTAATAAAAAAAGATAAAAGCAATAATTGTGATGATTCTAGGGTACCCGATTGGATATGCCTGATATGACGTCATCGAGTTCTTCTCTGCTTTTACCTTTCTTTCAGTTATATCGCATCGAATAAAATGACGAAGATTTGGAGATGATAACAGGCGCATTTGTTAATAAACAAAGGTAAAAGCAATGGTTTTGTCGAGTCTGGGGGACCCAAATGGACATTACTAATATGACGGCGTCGAGTTTTTCTCTGCTTTTACCTTTGTTTCTGTCGTATCGCATCAAGTACAATGACGACGATTTGAAGACGATTACAGGCGCATTTGTTAATAAAAAAAGATAAAAGCAATAATTGTGCTCATTCTGGGGGACCCGATTGGACATGCCTGATATGACGGCATCGAGTTCTTCTCTGCTTTTACCTTTCTTTCTTCCATATTGCTACAAATACAATGAGGAAGATTTGGGGATGATAACAGGCGCATTGGTTAATAAACAAAGGTAAAAGCAATGGTTGTGTCGATTTTGGGGGACCCAAATGGACATTACTAATATGACGGCGTCGAGTTTTTCTCTGCTTTTACCCTTCTTTCTGTCCTATCGCATCAAATACACTGACGACGATTTGAAGACGATTTCAGGCGCATTTGTTAATAAAAAAAGATAAAAGCAATAATTGTGCTCTCTCTGGGGGACCCGAATGGACATGACTAACACGACGGCATCGAGTTCTTCTCTGCTTTTACCTTTCTATCAGTCATATTGCTTTAAATACAATGACGAATATGTGGGGATGATAACAGGCGCATTTGTTAATAAACAAAGGTAAAAGCAATGGTTGTGTCGAGTCTGGGGGACCCAAATGGACATTACTAATATGACGGCGTCGAGTTTTTCTCTGCTTTTACCTTTGTTTCTGTCGTATCGCATCAAGTACAATGACGACGATTTGAAGACGATTACAGGCGCATTTGTTAATAAAAAAAGATAAAAGCAATAATTGTGCTCATTCTGGGGGCCCCATTGGACATGCCTGATATGACGGCATCGAGTTCTTCTCTGCTTTTTCCTTTCTTTCAGTTATATCGCATCGAATAAAATGACGAAGATTTGGGGATGATAACAGGCGCATTTGTTAATAAACAAAGGTAAAAGCAATGGTTCTGTCGATTCTGGGGGACCCAAATGGACATTAATAATATGACGGCGTCGAGTTTTTCTCTGCTTTTACCATTGTTTCTGTCGTAACGCATCAAATACTATGACGACGATTTAAAGACGGTTACAGGCGCATTTGTTAATAAAAAAAGATAAAAGTAATAAGTGTGCTCATTCTGGGGGACCCGATTGGACATGCCTGATATGACGGCATCGAGTTCTTCGCTGCTTTTACCTTTCTTTCAGTCATATCGCATCGATTAAAATGACGAAGTTTCGGGGATGATAACAGGCGCATTTGATAATAAAAAAAGATAAAAGCAATAATTGTGCTCATTCTGGGGGACCCGAATGGACATTACTAATATGAAGGCGTAGAGTTTTTCTCTGCTTTTACGTTTCTGTCTGTCATATCGCATCAAGTACACTGACGACGATTTGAAGACGATTACAGGCGCATTTGTTAATAAAAAAATCTAAAAGCAATAATGGTGCTCATTCTGGGGTACCCGAATGGACATTACTAACACGACGCCATCGAGTTCTTCTCTGCTTTTACCTTTCTCTCAGTCATATTGCTTCAAATACAATGACAAAGATGTGGGGATCATAACAGGCGCATTTGTTAATAAACAAAGGTAAAAGCAATGGTTGTGTCGATTCTGGGGGACCCAAATGGACATTACTAATATGACGGCGTCGAGTTTTTCGCTGCTTTTACCTTTGTTTCTGTCGTATCGCATCAAATACAATGACGACGATTTGAAGACGATTACAGGCGCATTTGTTAATAAATAAACATAAAAGCAATAATTCTGCTCATTCTGGGGGACCCGATTGGACATGCCTGATATGACGGCATCGAGTTCTTCTCTGCTGTTACCTTTCTTTCAGTTATAACGCATCGAATAAAATGACGAACATTTGGGGATGATAACAGGCGCATTTGTTAATGAACAAAGGTAAAAGCAATGGTTGCGTCGATTCTGGGGGACCCAAATGGACATTGATAATATGACGGTGTCGAGTTTTTCTCTGCTTTTACCTTTCTTTCTGTCATATCGCATCAAATACACTGATGACGATTTGAAGACGATGACAGGCGCATTTATTAATAAAAAAGATACAAGCAATAATTGTGCTCATTCTGGGGGACCGAATGGACATTACTAACACGACGGCATCGAGTTCTTCTCTGCTTATACCGTTCTTTCAGTCATATTGCTTCAAACACAATGACGAAGATTTGGGGACGATAACAGGCGCATTTGTTAATAAACAAAGGTAAAAGCAATGGTTGTGTCGATTCTCGGGGACCCAAATGGACATTACTAATATGACGGCGTAGAGTTTTTCTCTGCTTTTACCTTTCTGTCTGTCATATCGCATCAAGTACACTGACGACGATTTGAAGACGATTACAGGCGCATTTGTTAATAAAAAAAGATAAAAGCAATAATTGTGCTCATTCTGGGGGACCCGAATGGACATTACTAACACGACGGCATCGAGTTCATCTCTGCTTTTACCTTTCTTTCAGTCATATTGCTTCAAATACAGTGACGAAGATTTGGGGATGATAACAGGCGCATTTGTTAATAAACAAAGGTAAAAGCAATGGTTGTGTCGATTCTGGGGGACCCAAATGGACATTACTAATTTGACGCCGTCGAGTTTGTCTCTGATTTTACCTTTGTTTCTGTCGTATCGCATCAAATACAGTGACGACGATTTGAAGATGATTACAGGCGCATTTGTTAATAGAAAAAGATAAAAGCAATAATTGTGATGATTCTAGGGTACCCGATTGGATATGCCTGATATGACGGCATCGAGTGCTTCTCTGCTTTTACCTTTCTTTCAGTTATATCGCATCGAATAAAATGACGAAGATTTGGAGATGATAACAGGCGCATTTGTTAATAAACAAAGGTAAAAGCAATGGTTGTGACGATTCTGGGGGACCCGAATGGACATTACTAAAACGACGGAATCGAGTTCTTCTCTGCTTTTACCTTTCTTTCAGTTATATTACCTCAAATACAATGACGAAGATTTGGGGATGATAACAGGCGCATTTGTTAATAAAAAAATCTAAAAGCAATAATGGTGCTCATTCTGGGGGACCCGAATGGACATTACTAACACGACGCCATCGAGTTCTTCTCTGCTTTTACCTTTCTTTCAGTCATATTGCTTTAAATACAATGACAAAGATTTGGGGATGATAACAGGCGCATTTGTTAATAAACAAAGGTAAAAGCAATGGTTGTGTCGATTCTGGCGTACCCAAAGGGACATTACTAATATGACGGCGTCGATTTTTTTTCTGCTTTTACCTTTCTTTCTGTCCTATCGCATCAAATACACTGACGACGATTTGATGACGATTACAGCCGCATTTGTTAATATAAAAACATAAAAGCAATAATTGTGCTTTTTCTGGGGGACCCGAATGGACATTACTAACACGACGGCATGGAGTTCTTCTCTACTTTTACCTTTCTTTTAGTCATATTGCTTCAAATACAATGACGAAGACGTGGGGTTGATAACAGGCGCATTTGTTAATAAACAAAGGTAAAAGCAATGGTTGTGTCGATTCTGGGGGACCCAAATGGACATTAATAATATGACGGCGTCGAGTTTTTCTCTGCTTTTACCATTGTTTCTGTCGTATCGCATCAAATACTATGACGACGATTTGAAGACGGTTACAGGCGCATTTGTTAATAAAAAAAGATAAAAGCAATAAGTGTGCTCATTCTGGGGAACCCGATTGGACATGCCTGATATGACGGCATCGAGTTCTTCTCTGCTTTTACCTTTCTTTCAGTCATATCGCATCGATTAAAATGACGAAGTTTCGGGGATGATAACAGGCGCATTTGTTAATAAAAAAAGATAAAAGCAATAATTGTGCTCATTCTGGGGGACCCGAATGGACATTACTAACACGACGGCATCGAGTTCTTCTCTGCTTTTACCTTTCTTTCAGTCATATTGCTTCAAATACAATGACAAAGATGTGGGGATCATAACAGGCGCATTTGTTAATAAACAAAGGTAAAAGCAATGGTTGTGTCGATTCTGGGGGACCCAAATGGACATTACTAATATGACGGCGTCGAGTTTTTCGCTGCTTTTACCTTTGTTTCTGTCGTATCGCATCAAATACAATGACGACGATTTGAAGACGATTACAGGCGCATTTGTTAATAAATAAACATAAAAGCAATAATTCTGCTCATTCTGGGGGACCCGATTGGACATGCCTGATATGACGGCATCGAGTTCTTCTCTGCTGTTACCTTTCTTTCAGTTATAACGCATCGAATAAAATGACGAACATTTGGGGATGATAACAGGCGCATTTGTTAATGAACAAAGGTAAAAGCAATGGTTGCGTCGATTCTGGGGGACCCAAATGGACATTGATAATATGACGGTGTCGAGTTTTTCTCTGCTTATACCTTTCTTTCTGTCATATCGCATCAAATACACTGATGACGATTTGAAGACGATGACAGGCGCATTTATTAATAAAAAAGATACAATCAATAATTGTGTTCATTCTGGGGGACCGAATGGACATTACTAACACGACGGCATCGAGTTCTTCTCTGCTTATACCTTTCTTTCAGTCATATTGCTTCAAACACAATGACGAAGATTTGGGGAAGATAACAGGCGCATTTGTTAATAAACAAAGGTAAAAGCAATGGTTGTGTCGATTCTCGGGGACCCAAATGGACATTACTAATATGACGGCGTAGAGTTTTTCTCTGCTTTTACCTTTCTGTCTGTCATATCGCATCAAGTACACTGACGACGATTTGAAGACGATTACAGGCGCATTTGTTAATAAAAAAAGATAAAAGCAATAATTGTGCTCATTCTGGGGGACCCGAATGGACATTACTAACACGACGGCATCGAGTTCATCTCTGCTTTTACCTTTCTTTCAGTCATATTGCTTCAAATACAGTGACGAAGATTTGGGGATGATAACAGGCGCATTTGTTAATAAACAAAGGTAAAAGCAATGGTTGTGTCGATTCTGGGGGACCCAAATGGACATTACTAATTTGACGCCGTCGAGTTTTTCTCTGATTTTACCTTTGTTTCTGTCGTATCGCATCAAATACAGTGACGACGATTTGAAGATGATTACAGGCGCATTTGTTAATAAAAAAAGATAAAAGCAATAATTGTGCTAATTCTGGGGGACCCGAATGGACATTACTAACACGACGGCATCGAGTTCTTCTCTGCTTTTACCTTTCTTTCAGTCATATCGCTTCAAATACAATGACGAAGATTTGGGGATGATAACAGGCGCATTTGTTAATGAACAAAGGTAAAAGCAATGATTGCGTCGATTCTGGGGGACCCAAATGGACATTACTAATATGACGGCGTCGAGTTTTTATCTGCTTTTACCTTTCTTTCTGTCATGTCGCATCAAATACACTGATGACGATTTGAAGACGATGACAGGCGCATTTATTAATAAAAAAAGATACAAGCAATAATTGTGCTCATTCTGGGGGACCGAATGGACAATACTAACACGACGGCATCGAGTTCTTCTCTGCTTTTACCTTTCTTTCAGTTATATTACCTCAAATACAATGACGAAGATTTGGGGATGATAACAGGCGCATTTGTTAATAAAAAAATCTAAAAGCTATAATGGTGCTCATTCTGGGGGACCCGAATGGACATTACTAACACGACGCCATCGAGTTCTTCTCTGCTTTTACGTTTCTTTCAGTCATATTGCTTTAAATACAATGACGAAGATTTGGGGATGATAACAGGCGCATTTGTTAATAAACAAAGGTAAAAGCAATGGTTGTGTCGATTCTGGCGTACCCAAAGGGAAATTACTAATATGACGGCGTCGATTTTTTTTCTGCATTTACCTTTCTTTCTGTCCTATCGCATCAAATACACTGACGACGATTTGATGACGATTACAGCCGCATTTGTTAATAAAAAAACATAAAAGCAATAGATGTGCTCTTTCTGGGGGACCCGAATGGACATTACTAACACGACGGCATGGAGTTCTTCTCTACTTTTACCTTTCTTTTAGTCATATTGCTTCAAATACAATGACGAAGACGTGGGGTTGATAACAGGCGCATTTGTTAATTAACAAAGGTAAAAGCAATGGTTGTGTCGATTCTGGGGGACCCAAATGGACATTAATAATATGACGGCGTCGAGTTTTTCTCTGCTTTTACCATTGTTTCTGTCGTATCGCATCAAATACTATGACGACGATTTGAAGACGGTTACAGGCGCATTTGTTAATAAAAAAACATAAAAGCAATAATTCTGCTCATTCTGGGGGACCCGATTGGACATGCCTGATATGACGGCATCGAGTTCTTCTCTGCTGTTACCTTTCTTTCAGTTATAACGCATCGAATAAAATGACGAAGATTTGGGGATGATAACAGGCGCATTTGTTAATGAACAAAGGTAAAAGCAATGGTTGCGTCGATTCTGGGGGACCCAAATGGACATTGATAATATGACGGCGTCGAGTTTTTCTCTGCTTTTACCTTTCTTTCTGTCATATCGCATCAAATACACTGATGACGATTTGAAGACGATGACAGGCGCATTTATTAATAAAAAAGATACAAGCAATAATTGTGCTCATTCTGGGGGACCGAATGGACATTACTAACACGACGGCATCGAGTTCTTCTCTGCTTTTACCTTTCTTTCAGTCATATTGCTTCAAACACAATGACGAAGATTTGGGGAAGATAACAGGCGCATTTGTTAATAAACAAAGGTAAAAGCAATGGTTGTGTCGATTCTCGGGGACCCAAATGGACATTACTAATATGACGGCGTAGAGTTTTTCTCTGCTTTTACCTTTCTGTCTGTCATATCGCATCAAGTACACTGACGACGATTTGAAGACGATTACAGGCGCATTTGTTAATAAAAAAAGATAAAAGCAATAATTGTGCTCATTCTGGGGGACCCGAATGGACATTACTAACACGACGGCATCGAGTTCATCTCTGCTTTTACCTTTCTTTCAGTCATATTGCTTCAAATACAGTGACGAAGATTTGGGGATGATAACAGGCGCATTTGTTAATAAACAAAGGTAAAAGCAATGGTTGTGTCGATTCTGGGGGACCCAAATGGACATTACTAATATGACGGCGTCGAGTTTTTCTCTGCTTTTACCTTTCTTTCTGTCATATCGCATCAAATACACTGACGACGATTTGAAGACGATTACAGGCGCATTTGTTAATAAAAAATGATAAAAGCAATAATTGTGCTCATTCTGGGGGACCCGAATGGACATTACTAGCACGACGGCATCGAGTTCTTCTCTGCTTTTACCTTTCTTTCAGTCATATTGCTTCAAATACAATGACGAAGATTTGGGGATGATAACAGGCGCATTTGTTAATGAACAAAGGTAAAAGCAATGGTTGCGTCGATTCTGGGGGACCCAAATGGACATTACTAATATGACGGCGTCGAGTTTTTATCTGCTTTTACCTTTCTTTCTGTCATGTCGCATCAAATACACTGATGACGATTTGAAGACGATGACAGGCGCATTTATTAATAAAAAAAGATACAAGCAATAATTGTGCTCATTCTGGGGGACCGAATGGACAATACTAACACGACGGCATCGAGTTCTTCTCTGCTTTTACCTTTCTTTCAGTTATATTACCTCAAATACAATGACGAAGATTTGGGGATGATAACAGGCGCATTTGTTAATAAAAAAATCTAAAAGCAATAATGGTGCTCATTCTGGGGGACCCGAATGGACATTACTAACACGACGCCATCGAGTTCTTCTCTGCTTTTACCTTTCTTTCAGTCATATTGCTTTAAATACAATGACAAAGATTTGGGGATGATAACAGGCGCATTTGTTAATAAACAAAGGTAAAAGCAATGGTTGTGTCGATTCTGGCGTACCCAAAGGGACATTACTAATATGACGGCGTCGATTTTTTTTCTGCTTTTACCTTTCTTTCTGTCCTATCGCATCAAATACACTGACGACGATTTGATGACGATTACAGCCGCATTTGTTAATATAAAAACATAAAAGCAATAATTGTGCTTTTTCTGGGGGACCCGAATGGACATTACTAACACGACGGCATGGAGTTCTTCTCTACTTTTACCTTTCTTTTAGTCATATTGCTTCAAATACAATGACGAAGACGTGGGGTTGATAACAGGCGCATTTGTTAATAAACAAAGGTAAAAGCAATGGTTGTGTCGATTCTGGGGGACCCAAATAGACATTAATAATATGACGGCGTCGAGTTTTTCTCTGCTTTTACCATTGTTTCTGTCGTATCGCATCGAATACTATGACGACGATTTGAAGACGGTTACAGGCGCATTTGTTAATAAAAAAAGATAAAAGCAATAAGTGTGCTCATTCTGGGGAACCCGATTGGACATGCCTGATATGACGGCATCGAGTTCTTCTCTGCTTTTACCTTTCTTTCAGTCATATCGCATCGATTAAAATGACGAAGTTTCGGGGATGATAACAGGCGCATTTGTTAATAAAAAAAGATAAAAGCAATAATTGTGCTCATTCTGGGGGACCCGAATGGACATTACTAACACGACGGCATCGAGTTCTTCTCTGCTTTTACCTTTCTTTCAGTCATATTGCTTCAAATACAATGACAAAGATGTGGGGATCATAACAGGCGCATTTGTTAATAAACAAAGGTAAAAGCAATGGTTGTGTCGATTCTGGGGGACCCAAATGGACATTACTAATATGACGGCGTCGAGTTTTTCGCTGCTTTTACCTTTGTTTCTGTCGTATCGCATCAAATACAATGACGACGATTTGAAGACGATTACAGGCGCATTTGTTAATAAATAAACATAAAAGCAATAATTCTGCTCATTCTGGGGGACCCGATTGGACATGCCTGATATGACGGCATCGAGTTCTTCTCTGCTGTTACCTTTCTTTCAGTTATAACGCATCGAATAAAATGACGAACATTTGGGGATGATAACAGGCGCATTTGTTAATGAACAAAGGTAAAAGCAATGGTTGCGTCGATTCTGGGGGACCCAAATGGACATTGATAATATGACGGTGTCGAGTTTTTCTCTGCTTATACCTTTCTTTCTGTCATATCGCATCAAATACACTGATGACGATTTGAAGACGATGACAGGCGCATTTATTAATAAAAAAGATACAATCAATAATTGTGTTCATTCTGGGGGACCGATTGGACATTACTAACACGACGGCATCGAGTTCTTCTCTGCTTATACCTTTCTTTCAGTCATATTGCTTCAAACACAATGACGAACATTTGGGGAAGATAACAGGCGCATTTGTTAATAAACAAAGGTAAAAGCAATGGTTGTGTCGATTCTCGGGGACCCAAATGGACATTACTAATATGACGGCGTAGAGTTTTTCTCTGCTTTTACCTTTCTGTCTGTCATATCGCATCAAGTACACTGACGACGATTTGAAGACGATTACAGGCGCATTTGTTAATAAAAAAAGATAAAAGCAATAATTGTGCTCATTCTGGGGGACCCGAATGGACATTACTAACACGACGGCATCGAGTTCATCTCTGCTTTTACCTTTCTTTCAGTCATATTGCTTCAAATACAGTGACGAAGATTTGGGGATGATAACAGGCGCATTTGTTAATAAACAAAGGTAAAAGCAATGGTTGTGTCGATTCTGGGGGACCCAAATGGACATCACTAATTTGACGCCGTCGAGTTTTTCTCTGATTTTACCTTTGTTTCTGTCGTATCGCATCAAATACAGTGACGACGATTTGAAGATGATTACAGGCGCATTTGTTAATAAAAAAAGATAAAAGCAATAATTGTGCTAATTCTGGGGGACCCGAATGGACATTACTAACACGACGGCATCGAGTTCTTCTCTGCTTTTACCTTTCTTTCAGTCATATCGCTTCAAATACAATGACGAAGATTTGGGGATGATAACAGGCGCATTTGTTAATGAACAAAGGTAAAAGCAATGATTGCGTCGATTCTGGGGGACCCAAATGGACATTACTAATATGACGGCGTCGAGTTTTTATCTGCTTTTACCTTTCTTTCTGTCATGTCGCATCAAATACACTGATGACGATTTGAAGACGATGACAGGCGCATTTATTAATAAAAAAAGATACAAGCAATAATTGTGCTCATTCTGGGGGACCGAATGGACAATACTAACACGACGGCATCGAGTTCTTCTCTGCTTTTACCTTTCTTTCAGTTATATTACCTCAAATACAATGACGAAGATTTGGGGATGATAACAGGCGCATTTGTTAATAAAAAAATCTAAAAGCTATAATGGTGCTCATTCTGGGGGACCCGAATGGACATTACTAACACGACGCCATCGAGTTCTTCTCTGCTTTTACGTTTCTTTCAGTCATATTGCTTTAAATACAATGACAAAGATTTGGGGATGATAACAGGCGCATTTGTTAATAAACAAAGGTAAAAGCAATGGTTGTGTCGATTCTGGCGTACCCAAAGGGAAATTACTAATATGACGGCGTCGATTTTTTTTCTGCTTTTACCTTTCTTTCTGTCCTATCGCATCAAATACACTGACGACGATTTGATGACGATTACAGCCGCATTTGTTAATAAAAAAACATAAAAGCAATAGATGTGCTCTTTCTGGGGGACCCGAATGGACATTACTAACACGACGGCATGGAGTTCTTCTCTACTTTTACCTTTCTTTTAGTCATATTGCTTCAAATACAATGACGAAGACGTGGGGTTGATAACAGGCGCATTTGTTAATTAACAAAGGTAAAAGCAATGGTTGTGTCGATTCTGGGGGACCCAAATGGACATTAATAATATGACGGCGTCGAGTTTTTCTCTGCTTTTACCATTGTTTCTGTCGTATCGCATCAAATACTATGACGACGATTTGAAGACGGTTACAGGCGCATTTGTTAATAAAAAAACATAAAAGCAATAATTCTGCTCATTCTGGGGGACCCGATTGGACATGCCTGATATGACGGCATCGAGTTCTTCTCTGCTGTTACCTTTCTTTCAGTTATAACGCATCGAATAAAATGACGAAGATTTGGGGATGATAACAGGCGCATTTGTTAATGAACAAAGGTAAAAGCAATGGTTGCGTCGATTCTGGGGGACCCAAATGGACATTGATAATATGACGGCGTCGAGTTTTTCTCTGCTTTTACCTTTCTTTCTGTCATATCGCATCAAATACACTGATGACGATTTGAAGACGATGACAGGCGCATTTATTAATAAAAAAGATACAAGCAATAATTGTGCTCATTCTGGGGGACCGAATGGACATTACTAACACGACGGCATCGAGTTCTTCTCTGCTTTTACCTTTCTTTCAGTCATATTGCTTCAAACACAATGACGAAGATTTGGGGAAGATAACAGGCGCATTTGTTAATAAACAAAGGTAAAAGCAATGGTTGTGTCGATTCTCGGGGACCCAAATGGACATTACTAATATGACGGCGTAGAGTTTTTCTCTGCTTTTACCTTTCTGTCTGTCATATCGCATCAAGTACACTGACGACGATTTGAAGACGATTACAGGCGCATTTGTTAATAAAAAAAGATAAAAGCAATAATTGTGCTCATTCTGGGGGACCCGAATGGACATTACTAACACGACGGCATCGAGTTCATCTCTGCTTTTACCTTTCTCTCAGTCATATTGCTTCAAATACAGTGACGAAGATTTGGGGATGATAACAGGCGCATTTGTTAATAAACAAAGGTAAAAGCAATGGTTGTGTCGATTCTGGGGGACCCAAATGGACATTACTAATATGACGCCGTCGAGTTTTTCTCTGATTTTACCTTTGTTTTTGTCGTATCGCATCAAATACAGTGACGACGATTTGAAGATGATTACAGGCGCATTTGTTAATAAAAAAAGATAAAAGCAATAATTGTGATGATTCTAGGGTACCCGATTGGATATGCCTGATATGACGGCATCGAGTGTTTCTCTGCTTTTACCTTTCTTTCAGTTATATCGCATCGAATAAAATGACGAAGATTTGGAGATGATAACAGGCGCATTTGTTAATAAACAAAGGTAAAAGCAATGGTTGTGACGATTCTGGGGGACCCGAATGGACATTACTAAAACGACGGAATCGAGTTCTTCTCTGCTTTTACCTTTCTTTCAGTCATATTGCTTCAAATACAATGACGAAGATTTGGGGATGATAACAGGCGCATTTGATAATAAACAAAGGTAAAAACAATGGGTGTGTCGATTCTGGGGGACCCAAATGGACATTACTAATATGACGGCGTCGAGTTTTTCTCTGCTTTTACCTTTCTTTCTGTCATATCGCATCAAATACACTGACGACGATTTGAAGACGATTACAGGCGCATATGTTAATAAAAAAAGATAAAAGCAATAATTGTGCTCATTCTGGGGGACCCGAATGGACATTACTAACACGACGGCATCGAGTTCTTCTCTGCTTTTATCTTTGTTTCAGTCATATTGCTTCAAATACAATGACGAAGATTTGGAGATGATAACAGGCGCATTTGATAATAAAAAAAGATAAAAGCAATAATTGTGCTCATTCTGGGGGACCCGAATGGACATTACTAACACGACGGCATCGAGCTCTTCTCTGCTTTTACCTTTCTTTAAGTCATATTGCTTCAAATTCAATGACGAAGATTTGGGGATGATAACTGGCGCGTTTGTTAATAAAAAAAAGATAAAAGCAATAATTGTGCTCATTCTGGGGGACCCGATTCGACATGCCTGATATGACGGCGTCGAGTTCTTCTCTGCTTTTACCTTTCTTTCAGTCATATCGCATCGTATAAAATGACGAAGATTTGGGGATGATAACAGGCGCATTTGTTAATAAAAAAAGATAAAAGCAATAATTGTGCTCATTCTGGGGGACCCGATTCGACATGCCTGATATGACGGCGTCGAGTTCTTCTCTGCTTTTACCTTTCTTTCAGTCATATCGCATCGAATACACTGACGACGATTTGAAGACGATTACAGGCGCATTTGTTAATAAAAAAAGATAAAAGCAATAATTGTGCTCATTCTGGGGGACCCGAATGGACATTACTAACACGACGGCATCGAGTTCATCTCTGCTTTTACCTTTCTTTCAGTCATATTGCTTCAAATACAGTGACGAAGATTTGGGGATGATAACAGGCACATTTGTTAATGAACAAAGGTAAAAGCAATGGTTGTGTCGATTCTGGGGGACCCAAATGGACATTACTAATATGACGGCGTCGAGTTTTTCTCTGCTTTTACCTTTCTTTCTGTCATATCGCATCAAATACACTGACGACGATTTGAAGACGATTACAGGCGCATTTGTTAATAAAAAATGAAAAAAGCAATAATTGTGCTCATTCTGGCGGACCCGAATGGACATTACTAGCACGACGGCATCGAGTTCTTCTCTGCTTTTACCTTTCTTTCAGTCATATTGCTTCAAATACAATGACGAAGATTTGGGGATGATAACAGGCGCATTTGTTAATGAACAAAGGTAAAAGCAATGGTTGCGTCGATTCTGGGGGACCCAAATGGACATTACTAATATGACGGCGTCGAGTTTTTATCTGCTTTTACCTTTCTTTCTGTCATGTCGCATCAAATACACTGATGACGATTTGAAGACGATGACAGGCGCATTTATTAATAAAAAAAGATACAAGCAATAATTGTGCTCATTCTGGGGGACCGAATGGACAATACTAACACGACGGCATCGAGTTCTTCTCTGCTTTTACCTTTCTTTCAGTTATATTACCTCAAATACAATGACGAAGATTTGGGGATGATAACAGGCGCATTTGTTAATAAAAAAATCTAAAAGCAATAATGGTGCTCATTCTGGGGGACCCGAATGGACATTACTAACACGACGCCATCGAGTTCTTCTCTGCTTTTACCTTTCTTTCAGTCATATTGCTTTAAATACAATGACAAAGATTTGGGGATGATAACAGGCGCATTTGTTAATAAACAAAGGTAAAAGCAATGGTTGTGTCGATTCTGGCGTACCCAAAGGGACATTACTAATATGACGGCGTCGATTTTTTTTCTGCTTTTACCTTTCTTTCTGTCCTATCGCATCAAATACACTGACGACGATTTGATGACGATTACAGCCGCATTTGTTAATATAAAAACATAAAAGCAATAATTGTGCTGTTTCTGGGGGACCCGAATGGACATTACTAACACGACGGCATGGAGTTCTTCTCTACTTTTACCTTTCTTTTAGTCATATTGCTTCAAATACAATGACGAAGACGTGGGGTTGATAACAGGCGCATTTGTTAATAAACAAAGGTAAAAGCAATGGTTGTGTCGATTCTGGGGGACCCAAATGGACATTAATAATATGACGGCGTCGAGTTTTTCTCTGCTTTTACCATTGTTTCTGTCGTATCGCATCAAATACTATGACGACGATTTGAAGACGGTTACAGGCGCATTTGTTAATAAAAAAAGATAAAAGCAATAAGTGTGCTCATTCTGGGGAACCCGATTGGACATGCCTGATATGACGGCATCGAGTTCTTCTCTGCTTTTACCTTTCTTTCAGTCATATCGCATCGATTAAAATGACGAAGTTTCGGGGATGATAACAGGCGCATTTGTTAATAAAAAAAGATAAAAGCAATAATTGTGCTCATTCTGGGGGACCCGAATGGACATTACTAACACGACGGCATCGAGTTCTTCTCTGCTTTTACCTTTCTTTCAGTCATATTGCTTCAAACACAATGACAAAGATGTGGGGATCATAACAGGCGCATTTGTTAATAAACAAAGGTAAAAGCAATGGTTGTGTCGATTCTGGGGGACCCAAATGGACATTACTAATTTGACGGCGTCGAGTTTTTCTCTGCTTTTACCTTTGTTTCTGTCGTATCGCATCAAGTACAATGACGACGATTTGAAGACGATTACAGGCGCATTTGTTAACAAATAAACATAAAAGCAATAATTCTGCTCATTCTGGGGGACCCGATTGGACATGCCTGATATGACGGCATCGAGTTCTTCTCTGCTGTTACCTTTCTTTCAGTTATAACGCATTGAATAAAATGACGAACATTTGGGGATGATAACAGGCGCATTTGTTAATGAACAAAGGTAAAAGCAATGGTTGCGTCGATTCTGGGGGACCCAAATGGACATTGATAATATGACGGTGTCGAGTTTTTCTCTGCTTTTACCTTTCTTTCTGTCATATCGCATCAAATACACTGATGACGATTTGAAGACGATGACAGGCGCATTTATTAATAAAAAAGATACAAGCAATAATTGTGCTCATTCTGGGGGACCGAATGGACATTACTAACACGACGGCATCGAGTTCTTCTCTGCTTTTACCTTTCTTTCAGTCATATTGCTTCAAACACAATGACGAAGATTTGGGGAAGATAACAGGCGCATTTGTTAATAAACAAAGGTAAAAGCAATGGTTGTGTCGATTCTCGGGGACCCAAATGGACATTACTAATATGACGGCGTAGAGTTTTTCTCTGCTTTTACGTTTCTGTCTGTCATATCGCATCAAGTACACTGACGACGATTTGAAGACGATTACAGGCGCATTTGTTAATAAAAAAAGATAAAAGCAATAATTGTGCTCATTCTGGGGGACCCGAATGGACATTACTAACACGACGGCATCGAGTTCATCTTTGCTTTTACCTTTCTTTCAGTCATATTGCTTCAAATACAATGACGAAGATTTGGGGATGATAACAGGCGCATTTGTTAATAAACAAAGGTAAAAGCAATGGTTGCGTCGATTCTGGGGGACCCAAATGGACATTACTAATATGACGGCGTCGAGTTTTTATCTGCTTTTACCGTTCTTTCTGTCATGTCGCATCAAATACACTGATGACGATTTGAAGACGATGACAGGCGCATTTATTAATAAAAAAAGATACAAGCAATAATTGTGCTCATTCTGGGGGACCGAATGGACAATACTAACACGACGGCATCGAGTTCTTGTCTGCTTTTACCTTTCTTTCAGTCATATTGCTTCAAATACAATGACGAAGATTTGGGGATGATAACAGGCGCATTTGATAATAAAAAAAGATAAAAGCACTAATTGTGCTCATTCTGGGGGACCCGAAAGGACATTACTAACACGACGGCATCGAGTTCTTCTCTGCTTTTACCTTTCTTTCAGTCATATTGCTTCAAATACAATGACGAAGATTTGGGGATGATAACAGGCGCATTTCATAATAAAAAAAGATAAAAGCACTAATTGTGCTCATTCTGGGGGACCCGAAAGGACATTACTAACACGACGGCATCGAGTTCTTTTCTGCTTTTACCTTTCTTTCAGTCATATTGCTTCAAATACAATGACGAAGATTTGGGGATGATAACTCGCGCGTTTGTTAATAAAAAAAGATAAAAGCAATAATTGTGCTCATTCTGGGGGACCCGATTGGACATGCCTGATATGACGGCGTCGAGTTCTTCTCTGCATTTAACTTTCTTTCAGTCATATCGCATCGAATAAAGTGACGAAGATTTGGGGATGATAACAGGCGCATTTGTTAATAAAAACAGATAAAAGCAAAAATTGTGCTCATTCTGGGGGACCCGAATGGACATTACTAACACGACGGCATCGAGTTCTTCTCTGCTTTTACCTTTCTTTCTTCCATATTGCTACAAATACAATGACGAAGATTTGGGGATGATAACAGGCGCATTGGTTAATAAGCAAAGGTAAAAGCAATGGTTGTGTCGATTCTCGGGGACCCAAATGGACATTACTAATATGACGGCGTAGAGTTTTTCTCTGCTTTTACCTTTCTGTCTGTCATATCGGATCAAGTACACTGACGACGATTTGAAGACGATTACAGGCGCTTTTGTTAATAAAAAAAGATAAAAGCAATAATTGTGCTCATTCTGGGGGACCCGAATGGACATTCCTAACACGACGGCATCGAGTTCACTTCTGCTTTTACCTATCTTTCAGTCATATTGCTTCAAATACAATGACGAAGATTTGGGGATGATAACAGGCGCATTTGTTAATAAACAAAGGTAAAAGCAATGGTTGGGTCGATTCTGGGGGACCCAAATGGACATTACTAATATGACGCCATCGAGTTTTTCTCTGCTTTTACCTTTGTTTCTGTCGTATCGCATCAAATACAATGACGACGATTTGAAGACGATTACACGCGCAATTGTTAATAAAAAAAGATAAAAGCAATAATTGTGATGATTCTGGGGTACCCGAGTGGATATGCCATAAATGACGGCATCGAGTTCTTCTCTGCTTTTACCTTTCTTTCAGTTATATCGCATCGAATAAAATGACGAAGATTTGGGGATGATAACAGGCGCATTTGTTAATAAACAATGGTAATAGCAATGGTTGTGACGATTCTGGGGGACCCGAATGGACATTACTAAAACGACGGAATCGAGTTCTTCTCTGCTTTTACCTTTCTTTCAGTCATATTGCTTCAAATACAATGACGAAGATTTGGGGATGATAACAGGCGCATTTGTTAATAAACAAAGGTAAAAGCAATGGTCGTGTCGATTCTGGGGGACCCAAATGGACATTACTAATATGACGGCGTCGAGTTTTTCTCTGCTTTTACCTTTCTTTCTGTCATATCGCATCGAATACAATGACGACGATTTGAAGACGATTACAGGCGCATTTGTTAATAAAAAAAGATAAAAGCAATAATTGTGCTCATTCTGGGGGACCCGAATGGACATTACTAACACGACGGCATCGAGTTCTTCTCTGCTTTTACCTTTCTTTCAGTCATATTGCTTCAAATACAATGACGAAGATTTGGGGATGATAACAGGCGCATTTCATAATAAAAAAAGATAAAAGCACTAATTGTGCTCATTCTGGGGGACCCGAAAGGACATTACTAACACGACGGCATCGAGTTCTTCTCTGCTTTTACCTTTCTTTCAGTCATATTGCTTCAAATACAATGACGAAGATTTGGGGATGATAACAGGCGCATTTCATAATAAAAAAAGATAAAAGCACTAATTGTGCTCATTCTGGGGGACCCGAATGGACATTACTAACACGACGGCATCGAGTTCTTCTCTGCTTTTACCTTTCTTTCTTCCATATTGCTACAAATACAATGACGAAGATTTGGGGATGATAACAGGCGCATTGGTTAATACGCAAAGGTAAAAGCAATGGTTGTGTCGATTTTGGGGGACCCAAATGGACATTACTAATATGACGGCGTCGAGTTGTTCTCTGCTTTTACCCTACTTTCATCGTCCTATTGCATCAAATACACTGACGACGATTTGAAGACGATTACAGGCGCATTTGTTAATAAAAAAAGATCAAAGAAATAATTGTGCTCTCTCTGGGGGACCCGAATGGACATGACTAACACGACGGCATCGAGTTCTTCTCTGCTTTCACCTTTCTATCAGTCATATTGCTTCAAATACAATGACGAATATGTGGGGATGATAACAGGCGCATTTGTTAATAAACAAAGGTAAAAGCAATGGTTTTGTCGATTCGCGGGTACCCAAATGGACATTACTAATATGACGGCGTAGAGTTTTTCTCTGCTTTTACCTTTCTGTCTGTCATATCGCATCAAGTACACTGACGACGATATGAAGACGATTACAGGCGCATTTGTTAATAAAAAAAGAAAAAAGCAATCATTGTGCTCATTCTGGGGGACCCGAATGGACATTACTAACACGACGGCATCGAGTTCACTTCTGCTTTTACCTATCTTTCAGTCATATTGCTTCAAATACAATGACGAAGATTTGGGGATGATAATAGGCGCATTTGTTAATAAACAAAGGTAAAAGCAATGGTTGTGTCGATTCTGGGGGACCCAAATGGACATTACTAATATGACGCCATCGAGTTTTTCTCTGCTTTTACCTTTGTTTCTGTCGTATCGCATCAAATACAATGACGACGATTTGAAGACGATTACAGGCGCATTTGTTAATAAAAAAAGATAAAAGCAATAATTGTGATGATTCTGGGGTACCCGTGTGGATATGCCATAAATGACGGCATCGAGTTCTTCTCTGCTTTTACCTTTCTTTCAGTTATATCGCATCGAATAAAATGACGAAGATTTGGGGATGATAACAGGCGCATTTGTTAATAAACAATGGTAAAAGCAATGGTTGTGACGATTCTGGGGGACCCGAATGGACATTACTAACACGACGGCATCGAGTTCTTCTCTGCTTTTACCTTTCTTTCAGTCATATTCCTTCAAATACAATGACGAAGATTTGGGGTTGATAACAGGCGCATTTCATAATAAAAAAAGATAAAACACTAATTGTGCTCATTCTGGGGGACCCGAAAGGACATTACTAACACGGCGGCATCGAGTTCTTTTCTGCTTTTACCTTTCTTTCAGTCATATTGCTTCAAATACAATGACGAAGATTTATGGATGATAACAGGCGCATTTCATAATAAAAAAAGATAAAAGCACTAATTGTGCTCATTCTGGGGGACCCGAAAGGACATTACTAACACGACGGTATCGAGTTCTTTTCTGCTTTTACCTTTCTTTCAGTCATATTGCTTCAAATACAATGACGAAGATTTGGGGATGATACCTGGCGCGTTTGTTAATAAAAAAAGATAAAAGCAATAATTGTGCGCATTCTGGGGGACCCGATTGGACATGCCTGATATGACGGCGTCGAGTTCTTCTCTGCATTTACCTTTCTTTCAGTCATATCGCATCGAATAAAGTGACGAAGATTTGGGGATGATGACAGGCGCATTTGTTAATAACGACAGATAAAAGCAAAAATTGTGCTCATTCTGGGGGACCCGAATGGACATTACTAACACGACGGCATCGAGTTCTTCTCTGCTTTTACCTTTCTTTCTTCCATATTGCTACAAATACAATGACGAAGATTTGGGGATGATAACAGGCGCATTGCTTAATAAACAAAGGTAAAAGCAATGGTTGTGTCGATTTTGGGGGACCCAAATGGACATTACTAATATGACGGCGTCGAGTTGTTCTCTGCTTTTACCCTACTTTCTGTCCTATTGCATCAAATACACTGACGACGATTTGAAGACGATTACAGGCGTATTTGTTAATAAAAAAAGATAAAAGAAATAATTGTGGTCTCTCTGGGGGACCCGAATGGACATGACTAACACGACGGCATCGAGTTCTTCTCTGCTTTTACCTTTCTATCAGTCATATTGCTTCAAATACAATGACGAATATGTGGGGATGATAACAGGCGCATTTGTTAATAAACAAAGGTAAAAGCAATGGTTGTGTCGATTCTCGGGGACCCAAATGGACATTACTAATATGACGGCGTAGAGTTTTTCTCTGCTTTTACCTTTCTGTCTGTCATATCGCATCAAGTACACTGACGACGATTTGAAGACGATTACAGGCGCATTTGTTAAGAAAAAAAGATAAAAGAAATAATTGTGCTCATTCTGGGGGACCCGAATGGACATTCCTAACACGACGGCATCGAGTTCACTTCTGCTTTTACCTATCTTTCAGTCATATTGCTTCAAATACAATGACGAAGATTTGGGGATGATAACAGGCGCATTTGTTAATAAACAAAGGTAAAAGCAATGGTTGGGTCGATTCTGGGGGACCCAAATGGACATTACTAATATGACGCCATCGAGTTTTTCTCTGCTTTTACCTTTGTTTCTGTCGTATCGCATCAAATACAATGACGACGATTTGAAGACGATTACACGCGCAATTGTTAATAAAAAAAGATAAAAGCAATAATTGTGATGATTCTGGGGTACCCGAGTGGGTATGCCATAAATGACGGCATCGAGTTCTTCTCTGCTTTTACCTTTCTTTCAGTTATATCGCATCGAATAAAATGACGAAGATTTGGGGATGATAACAGGCGCATTTGTTAATAAACAATGGTAATAGCAATGGTTGTGACGATTCTGGGGGACCCGAATGGACATTACTAAAACGACGGAATCGAGTTCTTCTCTGCTTTTACCTTTCTTTCAGTCATATTGCTTCAAATACAATGACGAAGATTTGGAGATGATAACAGGCGCATTTGTTAATAAACAAAGGTAAAAGCAATGGTTGTGTCGATTCTGGGGGACCCAAATGGACATTACTAATATGACGGCGTCGAGTTTTTCTCTGCTTTTACCTTTCTTTCTGTCATATCGCATCAAATACAATGACGACGATTTGAAGACGATTACAGGCGCATTTGTTAATAAAAAAAGATAAAAGCAATAATTGTGCTCATTCTGGGGGACCCGAATGGACATTACTAACACGACGGCATCGAGTTCTTCTCTGCTTTTACCTTTCTTTCAGTCATATTGCTTCAAATACAATGACGAAGATTTGGGGATGATAACAGGCGCATTTCATAATAAAAAAAGATAAAAGCACTAATTGTGCTCATTCTGGGGGACCCGAAAGGACATTACTAACACGACGGCATCGAGTTCTTCTCTGCTTTTACCTTTCTTTCAGTCATATTGCTTCAAATACAATGACGAAGATTTGGGGATGATAACAGGCGCATTTCATAATAAAAAAAGCTAAAAGCACTAATTGTGCTCATTCTGGGGGACCCGAAAGGACATTACTAACACGACGGCATCGAGTTCTTTTCTGCTTTTACCTTTCTTTCAGTCATATTGCTTCAAATACAATGACGAAGATTTGGGGATGATAACTGGCGCGTTTGTTAATAAAAAAAGATAAAAGCAATAATTGTGCTCATTCTGGGGGACGCGATTGGACATGCCTGATATGACGGCGTCGAGTTCTTCTCTGCATTTACCTTTCTTTCAGTCATATCGCATCGAATAAAGTGACGAAGATTTGGGGATGATAACAGGCGCATTTGTTAATAAAAACAGATAAAAGCAAAAATTGTGCTCATTCTGGGGGACCCGACTGGACATTACTAACACGACGGCATCGAGTTCTTCTCTGCTTTTACCTTTCTTTCTTCCATATTGCTACAAATACAATGACGAAGATTTGGGGATGATAACAGGCGCATTGGTTAATAAGCAAAGGTAAAAGCAATGGTTGTGTCGATTTTGGGGGACCCAAATGGACATTACTAATATGACGGCGTCGAGTTTTTCTCTGCTTTTACCCTACTTTCTGTCCTATTGCATCAAATACACTGACGACGATTTGAAGACGATTACAGGCGCATTTGTTAATAAAAAAAGATAAAAGAAATAATTGTGGTCTCTCTGGGGGACCCGAATGGACATGACTAACACGACGGCATCGAGTTCTTCTCTGCTTTTACCTTTCTATCAGTCATATTGCTTCAAATACAATGACGAATATGTGGGGATGATAACAGGCGCATTTGTTAATTAACAAAGGTAAAAGCAATGGTTGTGTCCATTCTCGGGGACCCAAATGGACATTACTAATATGACGGCGTAGAGTTTTTCTCTGCTTTTACCTTTCTGTCTGTCATATCGCATCAAGTACACTGACGACGATTTGAAGACGATTACAGGCGCATTTGTTAATAAAAAAAGATAAAAGCAATAATTGTGCTCATTCTGGGGGACCCGAATGGACATTACTAACACGACGGCATCGAGTTCACTTCTGCTTTTACCTATCTTTCAGTCATATTGCTTCGAATACAATGACGAAGATTTGGGGATGATAACAGGCGCATTTGTTAATAAACAAAGGTAAAAGCAATGGTTGGGTCGATTCTGGGGGACCCGAATGGACATTACTAATATGACGCCATCGAGTTTTTCTCTGCTTTTACCTTTGTTTCTGTCGTATCGCATCAAATACAATGACGACGATTTGAAGACGATTACACGCGCAATTGTTAATAAAAAAAGATAAAAGCAATAATTGTGATGATTCTGGGGTACCCGAGTGGATATGCCATAAATGACGGCATCGAGTTCTTCTCTGCTTTTACCTTTCTTTCAGTTATATCGCATCGAATAAAATGACGAAGATTTGGGGATGATAACAGGCGCATTTGTTAATAAACAATGGTAAAAGCAATGGTTGTGACGATTCTGGGGGACCCGAATGGACATTACTAAAACGACGGAATCGAGTTCTTCTCTGCTTTTACCTTTCTTTCAGTCATATTGCTTCAAATACAATGACGAAGATATGGGGATGATAACAGGCGCATTTGTTAATAAACAAAGGTAAAAGCAATGGTTGTGTCGATTCTGGGGGACCCAAATGGACATTACTAATATGACGGCGTCGAGTTTTTCTCTGCTTTTACCTTTCTTTCTGTCATATCGCATCAAATACAATGACGACGATTTGAAGACGATTACAGGCGCATTTGTTAATAAAAAAAGATAAAAGTAATAATTGTGCTCATTCTGGGGGACCCGAATGGACATTACTAACACGACGGCATCGAGTTCTTCTCTGCTTTTACCTTTCTTTCAGTCATATTGCTTCAAATACAATGACGAAGATTTGGGGATGATAACAGGCGCATTTCATAATAAAAAAAGATAAAAGCACTAATTGTGCTCATTCTGGGGGACCCGAAAGGACATTACTAACACGACGGCATCGAGTTCTTCTCTGCTTTTACCTTTCTTTCAGTCATATTGCTTCAAATACAATGACGAAGATTTGGGGATGATAACAGGCGCATTTCATTATAAAAAAAGATAAAAGCACTAATTGTGCTCATTCTGGGGGACCCGAAAGGACATTACTAACACGACGGCATCAGTTCTTTTCTGCTTTTACCTTTCTTTCAGTCATATTGCTTCAAATACAATGACGAAGATTTGGGGATGATAACTGGCGCGTTTGTTAATAAAAAAAGATAAAAGCAATAATTGTGCTCATTCTGGGGGACCCGATTGGACATGCCTGATATGACGGCGTCGAGTTCTTCTCTGCATTTACCTTTCTTTCAGTCATATCGCATCGAATAAAGTGACGAAGATTTGGGGATGATAACAGGCGCATTTGTTAATAAAAACAGATAAAAGCAAAAATTGTGCTCATTCTGGGGGACCCGAATGGACATTACTAACACGACGGCATCAAGTTCTTCTCTGCTTTTACCTTTCTTTCTTCCATATTGCTACAAATACAATGACGAAGATTTGGGGATGATAACAGGCGCATTGGTTAATAAACAAAGGTAAAAGCAATGGTTGTGTCGATTTTGGGGGACCCAAATGGACATTACTAATATGACGGCGTTGAGTTTTTCTCTGCTTTTACCCTACTTTCTGTCCTATTGCATCAAATACACTGACGACGATTTGAAGACGATTACAGGCGTATTTGTTAATAAAAAAAGATAAAAGAAATAATTGTGGTCTCTCTGGGGGACCCGAATGGACATGACTAAAACGACGGCATCGAGTTCTTCTCTGCCTTTACCTTTCTATCAGTCATATTGCTTCAAATACAATGACGAATATGTGGGGATGATAACAGGCGCATTTGTTAATAAACAAAGGTAAAAGCAATGGTTGTGTCGATTCTCAGGGACCCTAATGGACATTACTAATATGACGGCGTAGAGTTTTTCTCTGCTTTTACCTTTCTGTCTGTCATATCGCATCAAGTACACTGACGACGATTTGAAGACGATTACAGGCGAATTTGTTAATAAAAAAAGATAAAAGCAATAATTGTGCTCATTCTGGGGGACCCGAATGGACATTACTAACACGACGGCATCGAGTTCACTTCTGCTTTTACCTATCTTTCAGTCATATTGCTTCAAATACAATGACGAAGATTTGGGGATGATAACAGGCGCATTTGTTAATAAACAAAGGTAAAAGCAATGGTTGTGTCGATTCTGGGGGACCCAAATGGACATTACTAATATGACGCCATCGAGTTTTTCTCTGCTTTTACCTTTGTTTCTGTCGTATCGCATCAAATACAATGACGACGATTTGAAGACGATTACAGGCGCATTTGTTAATAAAAAAAGATAAAAGCAATAATTGTGATGATTCCGGGGTACCCGAGTGGATATGCCATAAATGATGGCATCGAGTTCTTCTCTGCTTTTACCTTTCTTTCAGTTATATCGCATCGAATAAAATGACGAAGATTTGGGGATGATAACAGGCGCATTTGTTAATAAACAATGGTAAATCCAATGGTTGTGACGATTCTGGGGGACCCGAATGGACATTACTAAAACGACGGAATCGAGTTCATCTCTGCTTTTACCTTTCTTTCAGTCATATTGCTTCAAATACAATGACGAAGATTTGGGGATGATAACAGGCGCATTTGTTAATAAACAAAGGTAAAAGCAATGGTTGTGTCGATTCTGGGGGACCCAAATGGACATTACTAATATGACGGCGTCGAGTTTTTCTCTGCTTTTACCTTTCTTTCTGTCATATCGCATCAAATACAATGACGACGATTTGAAGACGATTACAGGCGCATTTGTTAATAAAAAAAGATAAAAGCAATAATTGTGCTCATTCTGGGGGACCCGAATGGACATATTACTAACACGACGGCATCGAGTTCGTCTCTGCTTTTACCTTTCTTTCAGTCATATTGCTTCAAATACAATGACGAAGATTTGGGGATGATAACAGGCGCATTTGTTAATAAACAAAGGTAAAAGCAATGGTTGTGTCGATTCTGGGGGACCCAAATGGACATTACTAATATGACGCCGTCGAGTTTTTCTCTGATTTTACCTTTGTTTTTGTCGTATCGCATCATATATAGTGACGACGATTTGAAGATGATTACAGGCGCATTTGTTAATAAAAAAAGATAAAAGCAATAATTGTGATGATTCTAGGGTACCCGATTGGATATGCCTGATATGACGTCATCGAGTTCTTCTCTGCTTTTACCTTTCTTTCAGTTATATCGCATCGAATAAAATGACGAAGATTTGGAGATGATAACAGGCGCATTTGTTAATAAACAAAGGTAAAAGCAATGGTTTTGTCGAGTCTGGGGGACCCAAATGGACATTACTAATATGACGGCGTCGAGTTTTTCTCTGCTTTTACCTTTGTTTCTGTCGTATCGCATCAAGTACAATGACGACGATTTGAAGACGAATACAGGCGCATTTGTTAATAAAAAAAGATAAAAGCAATAATTGTGCTCATTCTGGGGGACCCGATTGGACATGCCTGATATGACGGCATCGAGTTCTTCTCTGCTTTTACCTTTCTTTCTTCCATATTGCTACAAATACAATGAGGAAGATTTGGGGATGATAACAGGCGCATTGGTTAATAAACAAAGGTAAAAGCAATGGTTGTGTCGATTTTGGGGGACCCAAATGGACATTACTAATATGACGGCGTCGAGTTTTTCTCTGCTTTTACCCTTCTTTCTGTCCTATCGCATCAAATACACTGACGACGATTTGAAGACGATTTCAGGCGCATTTGTTAATAAAAAAAGATAAAAGCAATAATTGTGCTCTCTCTGGGGGACCCGAATGGACATGACTAACACGACGGCATCGAGTTCTTCTCTGCTTTTACCTTTCTATCAGTCATATTGCTTTAAATACAATGACGAATATGTGGGGATGATAACAGGCGCATTTGTTAATAAACAAAGGTAAAAGCAATGGTTGTGTCGAGTCTGGGGGACCCAAATGGACATTACTAATATGACGGCGTCGAGTTTTTCTCTGCTTTTACCTTTGTTTCTGTCGTATCGCATCAAGTACAATGACGACGATTTGAAGACGATTACAGGCGCATTTGTTAATAAAAAAAGATAAAAGCAATAATTGTGCTCATTCTGGGGGCCCCATTGGACATGCCTGATATGACGGCATCGAGTTCTTCTCTGCTTTTTCCTTTCTTTCAGTTATATCGCATCGAATAAAATGACGAAGATTTGGGGATGATAACAGGCGCATTTGTTAATAAACAAAGGTAAAAGCAATGGTTCTGTCGATTCTGGGGGACCCAAATGGACATTAATAATATGACGGCGTCGAGTTTTTCTCTGCTTTTACCATTGTTTCTGTCGTAACGCATCAAATACTATGACGACGATTTAAAGACGGTTACAGGCGCATTTGTTAATAAAAAAAGATAAAAGTAATAAGTGTGCTCATTCTGGGGGACCCGATTGGACATGCCTGATATGACGGCATCGAGTTCTTCGCTGCTTTTACCTTTCTTTCAGTCATATCGCATCGATTAAAATGACGAAGTTTCGGGGATGATAACAGGCGCATTTGATAATAAAAAAAGATAAAAGCAATAATTGTGCTCATTCTGGGGGACCCGAATGGACATTACTAATATGAAGGCGTAGAGTTTTTCTCTGCTTTTACGTTTCTGTCTGTCATATCGCATCAAGTACACTGACGACGATTTGAAGACGATTACAGGCGCATTTGTTAATAAAAAAATCTAAAAGCAATAATGGTGCTCATTCTGGGGTACCCGAATGGACATTACTAACACGACGCCATCGAGTTCTTCTCTGCTTTTACCTTTCTCTCAGTCATATTGCTTCAAATACAATGACAAAGATGTGGGGATCATAACAGGCGCATTTGTTAATAAACAAAGGTAAAAGCAATGGTTGTGTCGATTCTGGGGGACCCAAATGGACATTACTAATATGACGGCGTCGAGTTTTTCGCTGCTTTTACCTTTGTTTCTGTCGTATCGCATCAAATACAATGACGACGATTTGAAGACGATTACAGGCGCATTTGTTAATAAATAAACATAAAAGCAATAATTCTGCTCATTCTGGGGGACCCGATTGGACATGCCTGATATGACGGCATCGAGTTCTTCTCTGCTGTTACCTTTCTTTCAGTTATAACGCATCGAATAAAATGACGAACATTTGGGGATGATAACAGGCGCATTTGTTAATGAACAAAGGTAAAAGCAATGGTTGCGTCGATTCTGGGGGACCCAAATGGACATTGATAATATGACGGTGTCGAGTTTTTCTCTGCTTTTACCTTTCTTTCTGTCATATCGCATCAAATACACTGATGACGATTTGAAGACGATGACAGGCGCATTTATTAATAAAAAAGATACAAGCAATAATTGTGCTCATTCTGGGGGACCGAATGGACATTACTAACACGACGGCATCGAGTTCTTCTCTGCTTATACCTTTCTTTCAGTCATATTGCTTCAAACACAATGACGAAGATTTGGGGACGATAACAGGCGCATTTGTTAATAAACAAAGGTAAAAGCAATGGTTGTGTCGATTCTCGGGGACCCAAATGGACATTACTAATATGACGGCGTAGAGTTTTTCTCTGCTTTTACCTTTCTGTCTGTCATATCGCATCAAGTACACTGACGACGATTTGAAGACGATTACAGGCGCATTTGTTAATAAAAAAAGATAAAAGCAATAATTGTGCTCATTCTGGGGGACCCGAATGGACATTACTAACACGACGGCATCGAGTTCATCTCTGCTTTTACCTTTCTTTCAGTCATATTGCTTCAAATACAGTGACGAAGATTTGGGGATGATAACAGGCGCATTTGTTAATAAACAAAGGTAAAAGCAATGGTTGTGTCGATTCTGGGGGACCCAAATGGACATTACTAATTTGACGCCGTCGAGTTTTTCTCTGATTTTACCTTTGTTTCTGTCGTATCGCATCAAATACAGTGACGACGATTTGAAGATGATTACAGGCGCATTTGTTAATAGAAAAAGATAAAAGCAATAATTGTGATGATTCTAGGGTACCCGATTGGATATGCCTGATATGACGGCATCGAGTGCTTCTCTGCTTTTACCTTTCTTTCAGTTATATCGCATCGAATAAAATGACGAAGATTTGGAGATGATAACAGGCGCATTTGTTAATAAACAAAGGTAAAAGCAATGGTTGTGACGATTCTGGGGGACCCGAATGGACATTACTAAAACGACGGAATCGAGTTCTTCTCTGCTTTTACCTTTCTTTCAGTTATATTACCTCAAATACAATGACGAAGATTTGGGGATGATAACAGGCGCATTTGTTAATAAAAAAATCTAAAAGCAATAATGGTGCTCATTCTGGGGGACCCGAATGGACATTACTAACACGACGCCATCGAGTTCTTCTCTGCTTTTACCTTTCTTTCAGTCATATTGCTTTAAATACAATGACAAAGATTTGGGGATGATAACAGGCGCATTTGTTAATAAACAAAGGTAAAAGCAATGGTTGTGTCGATTCTGGCGTACCCAAAGGGACATTACTAATATGACGGCGTCGATTTTTTTTCTGCTTTTACCTTTCTTTCTGTCCTATCGCATCAAATACACTGACGACGATTTGATGACGATTACAGCCGCATTTGTTAATATAAAAACATAAAAGCAATAATTGTGCTTTTTCTGGGGGACCCGAATGGACATTACTAACACGACGGCATGGAGTTCTTCTCTACTTTTACCTTTCTTTTAGTCATATTGCTTCAAATACAATGACGAAGACGTGGGGTTGATAACAGGCGCATTTGTTAATAAACAAAGGTAAAAGCAATGGTTGTGTCGATTCTGGGGGACCCAAATGGACATTAATAATATGACGGCGTCGAGTTTTTCTCTGCTTTTACCATTGTTTCTGTCGTATCGCATCAAATACTATGACGACGATTTGAAGACGGTTACAGGCGCATTTGTTAATAAAAAAAGATAAAAGCAATAAGTGTGCTCATTCTGGGGAACCCGATTGGACATGCCTGATATGACGGCATCGAGTTCTTCTCTGCTTTTACCTTTCTTTCAGTCATATCGCATCGATTAAAATGACGAAGTTTCGGGGATGATAACAGGCGCATTTGTTAATAAAAAAAGATAAAAGCAATAATTGTGCTCATTCTGGGGGACCCGAATGGACATTACTAACACGACGGCATCGAGTTCTTCTCTGCTTTTACCTTTCTTTCAGTCATATTGCTTCAAATACAATGACAAAGATGTGGGGATCATAACAGGCGCATTTGTTAATAAACAAAGGTAAAAGCAATGGTTGTGTCGATTCTGGGGGACCCAAATGGACATTACTAATATGACGGCGTCGAGTTTTTCGCTGCTTTTACCTTTGTTTCTGTCGTATCGCATCAAATACAATGACGACGATTTGAAGACGATTACAGGCGCATTTGTTAATAAATAAACATAAAAGCAATAATTCTGCTCATTCTGGGGGACCCGATTGGACATGCCTGATATGACGGCATCGAGTTCTTCTCTGCTGTTACCTTTCTTTCAGTTATAACGCATCGAATAAAATGACGAACATTTGGGGATGATAACAGGCGCATTTGTTAATGAACAAAGGTAAAAGCAATGGTTGCGTCGATTCTGGGGGACCCAAATGGACATTGATAATATGACGGTGTCGAGTTTTTCTCTGCTTATACCTTTCTTTCTGTCATATCGCATCAAATACACTGATGACGATTTGAAGACGATGACAGGCGCATTTATTAATAAAAAAGATACAATCAATAATTGTGTTCATTCTGGGGGACCGAATGGACATTACTAACACGACGGCATCGAGTTCTTCTCTGCTTATACCTTTCTTTCAGTCATATTGCTTCAAACACAATGACGAAGATTTGGGGAAGATAACAGGCGCATTTGTTAATAAACAAAGGTAAAAGCAATGGTTGTGTCGATTCTCGGGGACCCAAATGGACATTACTAATATGACGGCGTAGAGTTTTTCTCTGCTTTTACCTTTCTGTCTGTCATATCGCATCAAGTACACTGACGACGATTTGAAGACGATTACAGGCGCATTTGTTAATAAAAAAAGATAAAAGCAATAATTGTGCTCATTCTGGGGGACCCGAATGGACATTACTAACACGACGGCATCGAGTTCATCTCTGCTTTTACCTTTCTTTCAGTCATATTGCTTCAAATACAGTGACGAAGATTTGGGGATGATAACAGGCGCATTTGTTAATAAACAAAGGTAAAAGCAATGGTTGTGTCGATTCTGGGGGACCCAAATGGACATTACTAATTTGACGCCGTCGAGTTTTTCTCTGATTTTACCTTTGTTTCTGTCGTATCGCATCAAATACAGTGACGACGATTTGAAGATGATTACAGGCGCATTTGTTAATAAAAAAAGATAAAAGCAATAATTGTGCTAATTCTGGGGGACCCGAATGGACATTACTAACACGACGGCATCGAGTTCTTCTCTGCTTTTACCTTTCTTTCAGTCATATCGCTTCAAATACAATGACGAAGATTTGGGGATGATAACAGGCGCATTTGTTAATGAACAAAGGTAAAAGCAATGATTGCGTCGATTCTGGGGGACCCAAATGGACATTACTAATATGACGGCGTCGAGTTTTTATCTGCTTTTACCTTTCTTTCTGTCATGTCGCATCAAATACACTGATGACGATTTAAAGACGATGACAGGCGCATTTATTAATAAAAAAAAATACAAGCAATAATTGTGCTCATTCTGGGGGACCGAATGGACAATACTAACACGACGGCATCGAGTTCTTCTCTGCTTTTACCTTTCTTTCAGTTATATTACCTCAAATACAATGACGAAGATTTGGGGATGATAACAGGCGCATTTGTTAATAAAAAAATCTAAAAGCTATAATGGTGCTCATTCTGGGGGACCCGAATGGACATTACTAACACGACGCCATCGAGTTCTTCTCTGCTTTTACGTTTCTTTCAGTCATATTGCTTTAAATACAATGACAAAGATTTGGGGATGATAACAGGCGCATTTGTTAATAAACAAAGGTAAAAGCAATGGTTGTGTCGATTCTGGCGTACCCAAAGGGAAATTACTAATATGACGGCGTCGATTTTTTTTCTGCATTTACCTTTCTTTCTGTCCTATCGCATCAAATACACTGACGACGATTTGATGACGATTACAGCCGCATTTGTTAATAAAAAAACATAAAAGCAATAGATGTGCTCTTTCTGGGGGACCCGAAAGGACATTACTAACACGACGGCATGCAGTTCTTCTCTACTTTTACCTTTCTTTTAGTCATATTGCTTCAAATACAATGACGAAGACGTGGGGTTGATAACAGGCGCATTTGTTAATTAACAAAGGTAAAAGCAATGGTTGTGTCGATTCTGGGGGACCCAAATGGACATTAATAATATGACGGCGTCGAGTTTTTCTCTGCTTTTACCATTGTTTCTGTCGTATCGCATCAAATACTATGACGACGATTTGAAGACGGTTACAGGCGCATTTGTTAATAAAAAAACATAAAAGCAATAATTCTGCTCATTCTGGGGGACCCGATTGGACATGCCTGATATGACGGCATCGAGTTCTTCTCTGCTGTTACCTTTCTTTCAGTTATAACGCATCGAATAAAATGACGAAGATTTGGGGATGATAACAGGCGCATTTGTTAATGAACAAAGGTAAAAGCAATGGTTGCGTCGATTCTGGGGGACCCAAATGGACATTGATAATATGACGGCGTCGAGTTTTTCTCTGCTTTTACCTTTCTTTCTGTCATATCGCATCAAATACACTGATGACGATTTGAAGACGATGACAGGCGCATTTATTAATAAAAAAGATACAAGCAATAATTGTGCTCATTCTGGGGGACCGAATGGACATTACTAACACGACGGCATCGAGTTCTTCTCTGCTTTTACCTTTCTTTCAGTCATATTGCTTCAAACACAATGACGAAGATTTGGGGAAGATAACAGGCGCATTTGTTAATAAACAAAGGTAAAAGCAATGGTTGTGTCGATTCTCGGGGACCCAAATGGACATTACTAATATGACGGCGTAGAGTTTTTCTCTGCTTTTACCTTTCTGTCTGTCATATCGCATCAAGTACACTGACGACGATTTGAAGACGATTACAGGCGCATTTGTTAATAAAAAAAGATAAAAGCAATAATTGTGCTCATTCTGGGGGACCCGAATGGACATTACTAACACGACGGCATCGAGTTCATCTCTGCTTTTACCTTTCTTTCAGTCATATTGCTTCAAATACAGTGACGAAGATTTGGGGATGATAACAGGCGCATTTGTTAATAAACAAAGGTAAAAGCAATGGTTGTGTCGATTCTGGGGGACCCAAATGGACATTACTAATATGACGGCGTCGAGTTTTTCTCTGCTTTTACCTTTCTTTCTGTCATATCGCATCAAATACACTGACGACGATTTGAAGACGATTACAGGCGCATTTGTTAATAAAAAATGATAAAAGCAATAATTGTGCTCATTCTGGGGGACCCGAATGGACATTACTAGCACGACGGCATCGAGTTCTTCTCTGCTTTTACCTTTCTTTCAGTCATATTGCTTCAAATACAATGACGAAGATTTGGGGATGATAACAGGCGCATTTGTTAATGAACAAAGGTAAAAGCAATGGTTGCGTCGATTCTGGGGGACCCAAATGGACATTACTAATATGACGGCGTCGAGTTTTTATCTGCTTTTACCTTTCTTTCTGTCATGTCGCATCAAATACACTGATGACGATTTGAAGACGATGACAGGCGCATTTATTAATAAAAAAAGATACAAGCAATAATTGTGCTCATTCTGGGGGACCGAATGGACAATACTAACACGACGGCATCGAGTTCTTCTCTGCTTTTACCTTTCTTTCAGTTATATTACCTCAAATACAATGACGAAGATTTGGGGATGATAACAGGCGCATTTGTTAATAAAAAAATCTAAAAGCAATAATGGTGCTCATTCTGGGGGACCCGAATGGACATTACTAACACGACGCCATCGAGTTCTTCTCTGCTTTTACCTTTCTTTCAGTCATATTGCTTTAAATACAATGACAAAGATTTGGGGATGATAACAGGCGCATTTGTTAATAAACAAAGGTAAAAGCAATGGTTGTGTCGATTCTGGCGTACCCAAAGGGACATTACTAATATGACGGCGTCGATTTTTTTTCTGCTTTTACCTTTCTTTCTGTCCTATCGCATCAAATACACTGACGACGATTTGATGACGATTACAGCCGCATTTGTTAATATAAAAACATAAAAGCAATAATTGTGCTTTTTCTGGGGGACCCGAATGGACATTACTAACACGACGGCATGGAGTTCTTCTCTACTTTTACCTTTCTTTTAGTCATATTGCTTCAAATACAATGACGAAGACGTGGGGTTGATAACAGGCGCATTTGTTAATAAACAAAGGTAAAAGCAATGGTTGTGTCGATTCTGGGGGACCCAAATGGACATTAATAATATGGCGGCGTCGAGTTTTTCTCTGCTTTTACCATTGTTTCTGTCGTATCGCATCGAATACTATGACGACGATTTGAAGACGGTTACAGGCGCATTTGTTAATAAAAAAAGATAAAAGCAATAAGTGTGCTCATTCTGGGGAACCCGATTGGACATGCCTGATATGACGGCATCGAGTTCTTCTCTGCTTTTACCTTTCTTTCAGTCATATCGCATCGATTAAAATGACGAAGTTTCGGGGATGATAACAGGCGCATTTGTTAATAAAAAAAGATAAAAGCAATAATTGTGCTCATTCTGGGGGACCCGAATGGACATTACTAACACGACGGCATCGAGTTCTTCTCTGCTTTTACCTTTCTTTCAGTCATATTGCTTCAAATACAATGACAAAGATGTGGGGATCATAACAGGCGCATTTGTTAATAAACAAAGGTAAAAGCAATGGTTGTGTCGATTCTGGGGGACCCAAATGGACATTACTAATATGACGGCGTCGAGTTTTTCGCTGCTTTTACCTTTGTTTCTGTCGTATCGCATCAAATACAATGACGACGATTTGAAGACGATTACAGGCGCATTTGTTAATAAATAAACATAAAAGCAATAATTCTGCTCATTCTGGGGGACCCGATTGGACATGCCTGATATGACGGCATCGAGTTCTTCTCTGCTGTTACCTTTCTTTCAGTTATAACGCATCGAATAAAATGACGAACATTTGGGGATGATAACAGGCGCATTTGTTAATGAACAAAGGTAAAAGCAATGGTTGCGTCGATTCTGGGGGACCCAAATGGACATTGATAATATGACGGTGTCGAGTTTTTCTCTGCTTATACCTTTCTTTCTGTCATATCGCATCAAATACACTGATGACGATTTGAAGACGATGACAGGCGCATTTATTAATAAAAAAGATACAATCAATAATTGTGTTCATTCTGGGGGACCGAATGGACATTACTAACACGACGGCATCGAGTTCTTCTCTGCTTATACCTTTCTTTCAGTCATATTGCTTCAAACACAATGACGAACATTTGGGGAAGATAACAGGCGCATTTGTTAATAAACAAAGGTAAAAGCAATGGTTGTGTCGATTCTCGGGGACCCAAATGGACATTACTAATATGACGGCGTAGAGTTTTTCTCTGCTTTTACCTTTCTGTCTGTCATATCGCATCAAGTACACTGACGACGATTTGAAGACGATTACAGGCGCATTTGTTAATAAAAAAAGATAAAAGCAATAATTGTGCTCATTCTGGGGGACCCGAATGGACATTACTAACACGACGGCATCGAGTTCATCTCTGCTTTTACCTTTCTTTCAGTCATATTGCTTCAAATACAGTGACGAAGATTTGGGGATGATAACAGGCGCATTTGTTAATAAACAAAGGTAAAAGCAATGGTTGTGTCGATTCTGGGGGACCCAAATGGACATCACTAATTTGACGCCGTCGAGTTTTTCTCTGATTTTACCTTTGTTTCTGTCGTATCGCATCAAATACAGTGACGACGATTTGAAGATGATTACAGGCGCATTTGTTAATAAAAAAAGATAAAAGCAATAATTGTGCTAATTCTGGGGGACCCGAATGGACATTACTAACACGACGGCATCGAGTTCTTCTCTGCTTTTACCTTTCTTTCAGTCATATCGCTTCAAATACAATGACGAAGATTTGGGGATGATAACAGGCGCATTTGTTAATGAACAAAGGTAAAAGCAATGATTGCGTCGATTCTGGGGGACCCAAATGGACATTACTAATATGACGGCGTCGAGTTTTTATCTGCTTTTACCTTTCTTTCTGTCATGTCGCATCAAATACACTGATGACGATTTGAAGACGATGACAGGCGCATTTATTAATAAAAAAAGATACAAGCAATAATTGTGCTCATTCTGGGGGACCGAATGGACAATACTAACACGACGGCATCGAGTTCTTCTCTGCTTTTACCTTTCTTTCAGTTATATTACCTCAAATACAATGACGAAGATTTGGGGATGATAACAGGCGCATTTGTTAATAAAAAAATCTAAAAGCTATAATGGTGCTCATTCTGGGGGACCCGAATGGACATTACTAACACGACGCCATCGAGTTCTTCTCTGCTTTTACGTTTCTTTCAGTCATATTGCTTTAAATACAATGACAAAGATTTGGGGATGATAACAGGCGCATTTGTTAATAAACAAAGGTAAAAGCAATGGTTGTGTCGATTCTGGCGTACCCAAAGGGAAATTACTAATATGACGGCGTCGATTTTTTTTCTGCTTTTACCTTTCTTTCTGTCCTATCGCATCAAATACACTGACGACGATTTGATGACGATTACAGCCGCATTTGTTAATAAAAAAACATAAAAGCAATAGATGTGCTCTTTCTGGGGGACCCGAATGGACATTACTAACACGACGGCATGGAGTTCTTCTCTACTTTTACCTTTCTTTTAGTCATATTGCTTCAAATACAATGACGAAGACGTGGGGTTGATAACAGGCGCATTTGTTAATTAACAAAGGTAAAAGCAATGGTTGTGTCGATTCTGGGGGACCCAAATGGACATTAATAATATGACGGCGTCGAGTTTTTCTCTGCTTTTACCATTGTTTCTGTCGTATCGCATCAAATACTATGACGACGATTTGAAGACGGTTACAGGCGCATTTGTTAATAAAAAAACATAAAAGCAATAATTCTGCTCATTCTGGGGGACCCGATTGGACATGCCTGATATGACGGCATCGAGTTCTTCTCTGCTGTTACCTTTCTTTCAGTTATAACGCATCGAATAAAATGACGAAGATTTGGGGATGATAACAGGCGCATTTGTTAATGAACAAAGGTAAAAGCAATGGTTGCGTCGATTCTGGGGGACCCAAATGGACATTGATAATATGACGGCGTCGAGTTTTTCTCTGCTTTTACCTTTCTTTCTGTCATATCGCATCAAATACACTGATGACGATTTGAAGACGATGACAGGCGCATTTATTAATAAAAAAGATACAAGCAATAATTGTGCTCATTCTGGGGGACCGAATGGACATTACTAACACGACGGCATCGAGTTCTTCTCTGCTTTTACCTTTCTTTCAGTCATATTGCTTCAAACACAATGACGAAGATTTGGGGAAGATAACAGGCGCATTTGTTAATAAACAAAGGTAAAAGCAATGGTTGTGTCGATTCTCGGGGACCCAAATGGACATTACTAATATGACGGCGTAGAGTTTTTCTCTGCTTTTACCTTTCTGTCTGTCATATCGCATCAAGTACACTGACGACGATTTGAAGACGATTACAGGCGCATTTGTTAATAAAAAAAGATAAAAGCAATAATTGTGCTCATTCTGGGGGACCCGAATGGACATTACTAACACGACGGCATCGAGTTCATCTCTGCTTTTACCTTTCTCTCAGTCATATTGCTTCAAATACAGTGACGAAGATTTGGGGATGATAACAGGCGCATTTGTTAATAAACAAAGGTAAAAGCAATGGTTGTGTCGATTCTGGGGGACCCAAATGGACATTACTAATATGACGCCGTCGAGTTTTTCTCTGATTTTACCTTTGTTTTTGTCGTATCGCATCAAATACAGTGACGACGATTTGAAGATGATTACAGGCGCATTTGTTAATAAAAAAAGATAAAAGCAATAATTGTGATGATTCTAGGGTACCCGATTGGATATGCCTGATATGACGGCATCGAGTGTTTCTCTGCTTTTACCTTTCTTTCAGTTATATCGCATCGAATAAAATGACGAAGATTTGGAGATGATAACAGGCGCATTTGTTAATAAACAAAGGTAAAAGCAATGGTTGTGACGATTCTGGGGGACCCGAATGGACATTACTAAAACGACGGAATCGAGTTCTTCTCTGCTTTTACCTTTCTTTCAGTCATATTGCTTCAAATACAATGACGAAGATTTGGGGATGATAACAGGCGCATTTGATAATAAACAAAGGTAAAAACAATGGGTGTGTCGATTCTGGGGGACCCAAATGGACATTACTAATATGACGGCGTCGAGTTTTTCTCTGCTTTTACCTTTCTTTCTGTCATATCGCATCAAATACACTGACGACGATTTGAAGACGATTACAGGCGCATATGTTAATAAAAAAAGATAAAAGCAATAATTGTGCTCATTCTGGGGGACCCGAATGGACATTACTAACACGACGGCATCGAGTTCTTCTCTGCTTTTATCTTTGTTTCAGTCATATTGCTTCAAATACAATGACGAAGATTTGGAGATGATAACAGGCGCATTTGATAATAAAAAAAGATAAAAGCAATAATTGTGCTCATTCTGGGGGACCCGAATGGACATTACTAACACGACGGCATCGAGCTCTTCTCTGCTTTTACCTTTCTTTAAGTCATATTGCTTCAAATTCAATGACGAAGATTTGGGGATGATAACTGGCGCGTTTGTTAATAAAAAAAAGATAAAAGCAATAATTGTGCTCATTCTGGGGGACCCGATTCGACATGCCTGATATGACGGCGTCGAGTTCTTCTCTGCTTTTACCTTTCTTTCAGTCATATCGCATCGTATAAAATGACGAAGATTTGGGGATGATAACAGGCGCATTTGTTAATAAAAAAAGATAAAAGCAATAATTGTGCTCATTCTGGGGGACCCGATTCGACATGCCTGATATGACGGCGTCGAGTTCTTCTCTGCTTTTACCTTTCTTTCAGTCATATCGCATCGAATACACTGACGACGATTTGAAGACGATTACAGGCGCATTTGTTAATAAAAAAAGATAAAAGCAATAATTGTGCTCATTCTGGGGGACCCGAATGGACATTACTAACACGACGGCATCGAGTTCATCTCTGCTTTTACCTTTCTTTCAGTCATATTGCTTCAAATACAGTGACGAAGATTTGGGGATGATAACAGGCGCATTTGTTAATAAACAAAGGTAAAAGCAATGGTTGTGTCGATTCTGGGGGACCCAAATGGACATTACTAATATGACGGCGTCGAGTTTTTCTCTGCTTTTACCTTTCTTTCTGTCATATCGCATCAAATACACTGACGACGATTTGAAGACGATTACAGGCGCATTTGTTAATAAAAAATGATAAAAGCAATAATTGTGCTCATTCTGGGGGACCCGAATGGACATTACTAGCACGACGGCATCGAGTTCTTCTCTGCTTTTACCTTTCTTTCAGTCATATTGCTTCAAATACAATGACGAAGATTTGGGGATGATAACAGGCGCATTTGTTAATGAACAAAGGTAAAAGCAATGGTTGCGTCGATTCTGGGGGACCCAAATGGACATTACTAATATGACGGCGTCGAGTTTTTATCTGCTTTTACCTTTCTTTCTGTCATGTCGCATCAAATACACTGATGACGATTTGAAGACGATGACAGGCGCATTTATTAATAAAAAAAGATACAAGCAATAATTGTGCTCATTCTGGGGGACCGAATGGACAATACTAACACGACGGCATCGAGTTCTTCTCTGCTTTTACCTTTCTTTCAGTTATATTACCTCAAATACAATGACGAAGATTTGGGGATGATAACAGGCGCATTTGTTAATAAAAAAATCTAAAAGCAATAATGGTGCTCATTCTGGGGGACCCGAATGGACATTACTAACACGACGCCATCGAGTTCTTCTCTGCTTTTACCTTTCTTTCAGTCATATTGCTTTAAATACAATGACAAAGATTTGGGGATGATAACAGGCGCATTTGTTAATAAACAAAGGTAAAAGCAATGGTTGTGTCGATTCTGGCGTACCCAAAGGGACATTACTAATATGACGGCGTCGATTTTTTTTCTGCTTTTACCTTTCTTTCTGTCCTATCGCATCAAATACACTGACGACGATTTGATGACGATTACAGCCGCATTTGTTAATATAAAAACATAAAAGCAATAATTGTGCTTTTTCTGGGGGACCCGAATGGACATTACTAACACGACGGCATGGAGTTCTTCTCTACTTTTACCTTTCTTTTAGTCATATTGCTTCAAATACAATGACGAAGACGTGGGGTTGATAACAGGCGCATTTGTTAATAAACAAAGGTAAAAGCAATGGTTGTGTCGATTCTGGGGGACCCAAATGGACATTAATAATATGACGGCGTCGAGTTTTTCTCTGCTTTTACCATTGTTTCTGTCGTATCGCATCAAATACTATGACGACGATTTGAAGACGGTTACAGGCGCATTTGTTAATAAAAAAAGATAAAAGCAATAAGTGTGCTCATTCTGGGGAACCCGATTGGACATGCCTGATATGACGGCATCGAGTTCTTCTCTGCTTTTACCTTTCTTTCAGTCATATCGCATCGATTAAAATGACGAAGTTTCGGGGATGATAACAGGCGCATTTGTTAATAAAAAAAGATAAAAGCAATAATTGTGCTCATTCTGGGGGACCCGAATGGACATTACTAACACGACGGCATCGAGTTCTTCTCTGCTTTTACCTTTCTTTCAGTCATATTGCTTCAAACACAATGACAAAGATGTGGGGATCATAACAGGCGCATTTGTTAATAAACAAAGGTAAAAGCAATGGTTGTGTCGATTCTGGGGGACCCAAATGGACATTACTAATTTGACGGCGTCGAGTTTTTCTCTGCTTTTACCTTTGTTTCTGTCGTATCGCATCAAGTACAATGACGACGATTTGAAGACGATTACAGGCGCATTTGTTAACAAATAAACATAAAAGCAATAATTCTGCTCATTCTGGGGGACCCGATTGGACATGCCTGATATGACGGCATCGAGTTCTTCTCTGCTGTTACCTTTCTTTCAGTTATAACGCATTGAATAAAATGACGAACATTTGGGGATGATAACAGGCGCATTTGTTAATGAACAAAGGTAAAAGCAATGGTTGCGTCGATTCTGGGGGACCCAAATGGACATTGATAATATGACGGTGTCGAGTTTTTCTCTGCTTTTACCTTTCTTTCTGTCATATCGCATCAAATACACTGATGACGATTTGAAGACGATGACAGGCGCATTTATTAATAAAAAAGATACAAGCAATAATTGTGCTCATTCTGGGGGACCGAATGGACATTACTAACACGACGGCATCGAGTTCTTCTCTGCTTTTACCTTTCTTTCAGTCATATTGCTTCAAACACAATGACGAAGATTTGGGGAAGATAACAGGCGCATTTGTTAATAAACAAAGGTAAAAGCAATGGTTGTGTCGATTCTCGGGGACCCAAATGGACATTACTAATATGACGGCGTAGAGTTTTTCTCTGCTTTTACGTTTCTGTCTGTCATATCGCATCAAGTACACTGACGACGATTTGAAGACGATTACAGGCGCATTTGTTAATAAAAAAAGATAAAAGCAATAATTGTGCTCATTCTGGGGGACCCGAATGGACATTACTAACACGACGGCATCGAGTTCATCTTTGCTTTTACCTTTCTTTCAGTCATATTGCTTCAAATACAATGACGAAGATTTGGGGATGATAACAGGCGCATTTGTTAATAAACAAAGGTAAAAGCAATGGTTGCGTCGATTCTGGGGGACCCAAATGGACATTACTAATATGACGGCGTCGAGTTTTTATCTGCTTTTACCGTTCTTTCTGTCATGTCGCATCAAATACACTGATGACGATTTGAAGACGATGACAGGCGCATTTATTAATAAAAAAAGATACAAGCAATAATTGTGCTCATTCTGGGGGACCGAATGGACAATACTAACACGACGGCATCGAGTTCTTCTCTCCTTTTACCTTTCTTTCAGTTATATTACCTCAAATACAATGACGAAGATTTGGGGATGATAACAGGCGCATTTGCTAATAAAAAAATCTAAAAGCAATAATGGTGCTCATTCTGGGGTACCCGAATGGACATTACTAACACGACGCCATCGAGTTCTTCTCTGCTTTTACCTTTCTTTCAGTCATATTGCTTCAAATACAATGACAAAGATGTGGGGATCATAACAGGCGCATTTGTTAATAAACAAAGGTAAAAGCAATGGTTGTGTCGATTCTGGGGGACCCAAATGGACATTACTAATATGACGGCGTCGAGTTTTTCGCTGCTTTTACCTTTGTTTCTGTCGTATCGCATCAAATACAATGACGACGATTTGAAGACGATTACAGGCGCATTTGTTAATAAATAAACATAAAAGCAATAATTCTGCTCATTCTGGGGGACCCGATTGGACATGCCTGATATGACGGCATCGAGTTCTTCTCTGCTGTTACCTTTCTTTCAGTTATAACGCATCGAATAAAATGACGAACATTTGGGGATGATAACAGGCGCATTTGTTAATGAACAAAGGTAAAAGCAATGGTTGCGTCGATTCTGGGGGACCCAAATGGACATTGATAATATGACGGTGTCGAGTTTTTCTCTGCTTATACCTTTCTTTCTGTCATATCGCATCATATACACTGATGACGATTTGAAGACGATGACAGGCGCATTTATTAATAAAAAAGATACAATCAATAATTGTGTTCATTCTGGGGGACCGAATGGACATTACTAACACGACGGCATCGAGTTCTTCTCTGCTTATACCTTTCTTTCAGTCATATTGCTTCAAACACAATGACGAAGATTTGGGGAAGATAACAGGCGCATTTGTTAATAAACAAAGGTAAAAGCAATGGTTGTGTCGATTCTCGGGGACCCAAATGGACATTACTAATATGACGGCGTAGAGTTTTTCTCTGCTTTTACCTTTCTGTCTGTCATATCGCATCAAGTACACTGACGACGATTTGAAGACGATTACAGGCGCATTTGTTAATAAAAAAAGATAAAAGCAATAATTGTGCTCATTCTGGGGGACCCGAATGGACATTACTAACACGACGGCATCGAGTTCATCTCTGCTTTTACCTTTCTTTCAGTCATATTGCTTCAAATACAGTGACGAAGATTTGGGGATGATAACAGGCGCATTTGTTAATAAACAAAGGTAAAAGCAATGGTTGTGTCGATTCTGGGGGACCCAAATGGACATTACTAATTTGACGCCGTCGAGTTTTTCTCTGATTTTACCTTTGTTTCTGTCGTATCGCATCAAATACAGTGACGACGATTTGAAGATGATTACAGGCGCATTTGTTAATAAAAAAAGATAAAAGCAATAATTGTGCTAATTCTGGGGGACCCGAATGGAAATTACTAACACGACGGCATCGAGTTCTTCTCTGCTTTTACCTTTCTTTCAGTCATATCGCTTCAAATACAATGACGAAGATTTGGGGATGATAACAGGCGCATTTGTTAATGAACAAAGGTAAAAGCAATGATTGCGTCGATTCTGGGGGACCCAAATGGACATTACTAATATGACGGCGTCGAGTTTTTATCTGCTTTTACCTTTCTTTCTGTCATGTCGCATCAAATACACTGATGACGATTTGAAGACGATGACAGGCGCATTTATTAATAAAAAAAGATACAAGCAATAATTGTGCTCATTCTGGGGGACCGAATGGACAATACTAACACGACGGCATCGAGTTCTTCTCTGCTTTTACCTTTCTTTCAGTTATATTACCTCAAATACAATGACGAAGATTTGGGGATGATAACAGGCGCATTTGTTAATAAAAAAATCTAAAAGCTATAATGGTGCTCATTCTGGGGGACCCGAATGGACATTACTAACACGACGCCATCGAGTTCTTCTCTGCTTTTACGTTTCTTTCAGTCATATTGCTTTAAATACAATGACAAAGATTTGGGGATGATAACAGGCGCATTTGTTAATAAACAAAGGTAAAAGCAATGGTTGTGTCGATTCTGGCGTACCCAAAGGGAAATTACTAATATGACGGCGTCGATTTTTTTTCTGCATTTACCTTTCTTTCTGTCCTATCGCATCAAATACACTGACGACGATTTGATGACGATTACAGCCGCATTTGTTAATAAAAAAACATAAAAGCAATAGATGTGCTCTTTCTGGGGGACCCGAATGGACATTACTAACACGACGGCATGGAGTTCTTCTCTACTTTTACCTTTCTTTTAGTCATATTGCTTCAAATACAATGACGAAGACGTGGGGTTGATAACAGGCGCATTTGTTAATTAACAAAGGGAAAAGCAATGGTTGTGTCGATTCTGGGGGACCCAAATGGACATTAATAATATGACGGCGTCGAGTTTTTCTCTGCTTTTACCATTGTTTCTGTCGTATCGCATCAAATACTATGACGACGATTTGAAGACGGTTACAGGCGCATTTGTTAATAAAAAAACATAAAAGCAATAATTCTGCTCATTCTGGGGGACCCGATTGGACATGCCTGATATGACGGCATCGAGTTCTTCTCTGCTGTTACCTTTCTTTCAGTTATAACGCATCGAATAAAATGACGAAGATTTGGGGATGATAACAGGCGCATTTGTTAATGAACAAAGGTAAAAGCAATGGTTGCGTCGATTCTGGGGGACCCAAATGGACATTGATAATATGACGGCGTCGAGTTTTTCTCTGCTTTTACCTTTCTTTCTGTCATATCGCATCAAATACACTGATGACGATTTGAAGACGATGACAGGCGCATTTATTAATAAAAAAGATACAAGCAATAATTGTGCTCATTCTGGGGGACCGAATGGACATTACTAACACGACGGCATCGAGTTCTTCTCTGCTTATACCTTTCTTTCAGTCATATTGCTTCAAACACAATGACGAAGATTTGGGGAAGATAACAGGCGCATTTGTTAATAAACAAAGGTAAAAGCAATGGTTGTGTCGATTCTCGGGGACCCAAATGGACATTACTAATATGACGGCGTAGAGTTTTTCTCTGCTTTTACCTTTCTGTCTGTCATATCGCATCAAGTACACTGACGACGATTTGAAGACGATTACAGGCGCATTTGTTAATAAAAAAAGATAAAAGCAATAATTGTGCTCATTCTGGGGGACCCGAATGGACATTACTAACACGACGGCATCGAGTTCATCTCTGCTTTTACCTTTCTTTCAGTCATATTGCTTCAAATACAGTGACGAAGATTTGGGGATGATAACAGGCGCATTTGTTAATAAACAAAGGTAAAAGCAATGGTTGTGTCGATTCTGGGGGACCCAAATGGACATTACTAATATGACGCCGTCGAGTTTTTCTCTGATTTTACCTTTGTTTTTGTCGTATCGCATCAAATACAGTGACGACGATTTGAAGATGATTACAGGCGCATTTGTTAATAAAAAAAGATAAAAGCAATAATTGTGATGATTCTAGGGTACCCGATTGGGTATGCCTGATATGACGGCATCGAGTGTTTCTCTGCTTTTACCTTTCTTTCAGTTATATCGCATCGAATAAAATGACGAAGATTTGGAGATGATAACAGGCGCATTTGTTAATAAACAAAGGTAAAAGCAATGGTTGTGACGATTCTGGGGGACCCGAATGGACATTACTAAAACGACGGAATCGAGTTCTTCTCTGCTTTTACCTTTCTTTCAGTCATATTGCTTCAAATACAATGACGAAGATTTGGGGATGATAACAGGCGCATTTGATAATAAACAAAGGTAAAAACAATGGGTGTGTCGATTCTGGGGGACCCAAATGGACATTACTAATATGACGGCGTCGAGTTTTTCTCTGCTTTTACCTTTCTTTCTGTCATATCGCATCAAATACACTGACGACGATTTGAAGACGATTACAGGCGCATATGTTAATAAAAAAAGATAAAAGCAATAATTGTGCTCATTCTGGGGGACCCGAATGGACATTACTAACACGACGGCATCGAGTTCTTCTCTGCTTTTATCTTTGTTTCAGTCATATTGCTTCAAATACAATGACGAAGATTTGGAGATGATAACAGGCGCATTTGATAATAAAAAAAGATAAAAGCAATAATTGTGCTCATTCTGGGGGACCCGAATGGATATTACTAACACGACGGCATCGAGCTCTTCTCTGCTTTTACCTTTCTTTAAGTCATATTGCTTCAAATTCAATGACGAAGATTTGGGGATGATAACTGGCGCGTTTGTTAATAAAAAAAAGACAAAAGCAATAATTGTGCTCATTCTGGGGGACCCGATTCGACATGCCTGATATGACGGCGTCGAGTTCTTCTCTGCTTTTACCTTTCTTTCAGTCATATCGCATCGTATAAAATGACGAAGATTTGGGGATGATAACAGGCGCATTTGTTAATAAAAAAAGATAAAAGCAATAATTGTGCTCATTCTGGGGGACCCGAATGGACATTACTAACACGACGGCATCGAGCTCTTCTCTGCTTTTACCTTTCTTTAAGTCATATTGCTTCAAATTCAATGACGAAGATTTGGGGATGATAACTGGCGCGTTTGTTAATAAAAAAAGATAAAAGCAATAATTGTGCTCATTCTGGGGGACCCGATTCGACATGCCTGATATGACGGCGTCGAGTTCTTCTCTGCTTTTACCTTTCTTTCAGTCATATCGCATCGAATACACTGACGACGATTTGAAGACGATTACAGGCGCATTTGTTAATAAAAAAAGATAAAAGCAATAATTGTGCTCATTCTGGGGGACCCGAATGGACAATACTAACACGACGGCATCAAGTTCATCTCTGCTTTTACCTTTCTTTCAGTCATATTGCTTCAAATACAGTGACGAAGATTTGGGGATGATAACAGGCGCATTTGTTAATAAACAAAGGTAAAAGCAATGGTTGTGTCGATTCTGGGGGACCCAAATGGACATTACTAATATGACGGCGTCGAGTTTTTCTCTGCTTTTACCTTTCTTTCTGTCATATCGCATCAAATACACTGACGACGATTTGAAGACGATTACAGGCGCATTTGTTAATAAAAAATGATAAAAGCAATAATTGTGCTCATTCTGGGGGACCCGAATGGACATTACTAGCACGACGGCATCGAGTTCTTCTCTGCTTTTACCTTTCTTTCAGTCATATTGCTTCAAATACAATGACGAAGATTTGGGGATGATAACAGGCGCATTTGTTAATGAACAAAGGTAAAAGCAATGGTTGCGTCGATTCTGGGGGACCCAAATGGACATTACTAATATGACGGCGTCGAGTTTTTATCTGCTTATACCTTTCTTTCTGTCATGTCGCATCAAATACACTGATGACGATTTGAAGACGATGACAGGCGCATGTATTAATAAAAAAAGATACAAGCAATAATTGTGCTCATTCTGGGGGACCGAATGGACAATACTAACACGACGGCATCGAGTTCTTCTCTGCTTTTACCTTTCTTTCAGTTATATTACCTCAAATACAATGACGAAGATTTGGGGATGATAACAGGCGCATTTGTTAATAAAAAAATCTAAAAGCAATAATGGTGCTCATTCTGGGGGACCCGAATGGACATTACTAACACGACGCCATCGAGTTCTTCTCTGCTTTTACCTTTCTTTCAGTCATATTGCTTTAAATACAATGACAAAGATTTGGGGATGATAACAGGCGCATTTGTTAATAAACAAAGGTAAAAGCAATGGTTGTGTCGATTCTGGCGTACCCAAAGGGACATTACTAATATGACGGCGTCGATTTTTTTTCTGCTTTTACCTTTCTTTCTGTCCTATCGCATCAAATACACTGACGACGATTTGATGACGATTACAGCCGCATTTGTTAATATAAAAACATAAAAGCAATAATTGTGCTTTTTCTGGGGGACCCGAATGGACATTACTAACACGACGGCATGGAGTTCTTCTCTACTTTTACCGTTCTTTTAGTCATATTGCTTCAAATACAATGACGAAGACGTGGGGTTGATAACAGGCGCATTTGTTAATAAACAAAGGTAAAAGCAATGGTTGTGTCGATTCTGGGGGACCCAAATGGACATTAATAATATGACGGCGTCGAGTTTTTCTCTGCTTTTACCATTGTTTCTGTCGTATCGCATCAAATACTATGACGACGATTTGAAGACGGTTACAGGCGCATTTGTTAATAAAAAAAGATAAAAGCAATAAGTGTGCTCATTCTGGGGAACCCGATTGGACATGCCTGATATGACGGCATCGAGTTCTTCTCTGCTTTTACCTTTCTTTCAGTCATATCGCATCGATTAAAATGACGAAGTTTCGGGGATGATAACAGGCGCATTTGTTAATAAAAAAAGATAAAAGCAATAATTGTGCTCATTCTGGGGGACCCGAATGGACATTACTAACACGACGGCATCGAGTTCTTCTCTGCTTTTACCTTTCTTTCAGTCATATTGCTTCAAATACAATGACAAAGATGTGGGGATCATAACAGGCGCATTTGTTAATAAACAAAGGTAAAAGCAATGGTTGTGTCGATTCTGGGGGACCCAAATGGACATTACTAATTTGACGGCGTCGAGTTTTTCTCTGCTTTTACCTTTGTTTCTGTCGTATCGCATCAAGTACAATGACGACGATTTGAAGACGATTACAGGCGCATTTGTTAACAAATAAACATAAAAGCAATAATTCTGCTCATTCTGGGGGACCCGATTGGACATGCCTGATATGACGGCATCGAGTTCTTCTCTGCTGTTACCTTTCTTTCAGTTATAACGCATTGAATAAAATGACGAACATTTGGGGATGATAACAGGCGCATTTGTTAATGAACAAAGGTAAAAGCAATGGTTGCGTCGATTCTGGGGGACCCAAATGGACATTGATAATATGACGGTGTCGAGTTTTTCTCTGCTTTTACCTTTCTTTCTGTCATATCGCATCAAATACACTGATGACGATTTGAAGACGATGACAGGCGCATTTATTAATAAAAAAGATACAAGCAATAATTGTGCTCATTCTGGGGGACCGAATGGACATTACTAACACGACGGCATCGAGTTCTTCTCTCCTTTTACCTTTCTCTCAGTCATATTGCTTCAAACACAATGACGAAGATTTGGGGAAGATAACAGGCGCATTTGTTAATAAACAAAGGTAAAAGCAATGGTTGTGTCGATTCTCGGGGACCCAAATGGACATTACTAATATGACGGCGTAGAGTTTTTCTCTGCTTTTACGTTTCTGTCTGTCATATCGCATCAAGTACACTGACGACGATTTGAAGACGATTACAGGCGCATTTGTTAATAAAAAAAGATAAAAGCAATAATTGTGCTCATTCTGGGGGACCCGAATGGACATTACTAACACGACGGCATCGAGTTCATCTTTGCTTTTACCTTTCTTTCAGTCATATTGCTTCAAATACAATGACGAAGATTTGGGGATGATAACAGGCGCATTTGTTAATAAACAAAGGTAAAAGCAATGGTTGCGTCGATTCTGGGGGACCCAAATGGACATTACTAATATGACGGCGTCGAGTTTTTATCTGCTTTTACCGTTCTTTCTGTCATGTCGCATCAAATACACTGATGACGATTTGAAGACGATGACAGGCGCATTTATTAATAAAAAAAGATACAAGCAATAATTGTGCTCATTCTGGGGGACCGAATGGACAATACTAACACGACGGCATCGAGTTCTTCTCTGCTTTTACCTTTCTTTCAGTTATATTACCTCAAATACAATGACGAAGATTTGGGGATGATAACAGGCGCATTTGTTAATAAAAAAATCTAAAAGCAATAATGGTGCTCATTCTGGGGTACCCGAATGGACATTACTAACACGACGCCATCGAGTTCTTCTCTGCTTTTACCTTTCTTTCAGTCATATTGCTTCAAATACAATGACAAAGATGTGGGGATCATAACAGGCGCATTTGTTAATAAACAAAGGTAAAAGCAATGGTTGTGTCGATTCTGGGGGACCCAAATGGACATTACTAATATGACGGCGTCGAGTTTTTCGCTGCTTTTACCTTTGTTTCTGTCGTATCGCATCAAATACAATGACGACGATTTGAAGACGATTACAGGCGCATTTGTTAATAAATAAACATAAAAGCAATAATTCTGCTCATTCTGGGGGACCCGATTGGACATGCCTGATATGACGGCATCGAGTTCTTCTCTGCTGTTACCTTTCTTTCAGTTATAACGCATCGAATAAAATGACGAACATTTGGGGATGATAACAGGCGCATTTGTTAATGAACAAAGGTAAAAGCAATGGTTGCGTCGATTCTGGGGGACCCAAATGGACATTGATAATATGACGGTGTCGAGTTTTTCTCTGCTTTTACCTTTCTTTCTGTCATATCGCATCAAATACACTGATGACGATTTGAAGACGATGACAGGCGCATTTATTAATAAAAAAGATCCAATCAATAATTGTGTTCATTCTGGGGGACCGAATGGACATTACTAACACGACGGCATCGAGTTCTTCTCTGCTTATACCTTTCTTTCAGTCATATTGCTTCAAACACAATGACGAAGATTTGGGGAAGATAACAGGCGCATTTGTTAATAAACAAAGGTAAAAGCAATGGTTGTGTCGATTCTCGGGGACCCAAATGGACATTACTAATATGACGGCGTAGAGTTTTTCTCTGCTTTTACCTTTCTGTCTGTCATATCGCATCAAGTACACTGACGACGATTTGAAGACGATTACAGGCGCATTTGTTAATAAAAAAAGATAAAAGCAATAATTGTGCTCATTCTGGGGGACCCGAATGGACATTACTAACACGACGGCATCGAGTTCATCTCTGCTTTTACCTTTCTTTCAGTCATATTGCTTCAAATACAGTGACGAAGATTTGGGGATGATAACAGGCGCATTTGTTAATAAACAAAGGTAAAAGCAATGGTTGTGTCGATTCTGGGGGACCCAAATGGACATTACTAATTTGACGCCGTCGAGTTTTTCTCTGATTTTACCTTTGTTTCTGTCGTATCGCATCAAATACAGTGACGACGATTTGAAGATGATTACAGGCGCATTTGTTAATAAAAAAAGATAAAAGCAATAATTGTGCTCATTCTGGGGGACCCGAATGGACATTACTAACACGACGGCATCGAGTTCTTCTCTGCTTTTACCTTTCTTTCAGTCATATCGCTTCAAATACAATGACGAAGATTTGGGGATGATAACAGGCGCATTTGTTAATGAACAAAGGTAAAAGCAATGATTGCGTCGATTCTGGGGGACCCAAATGGACATTACTAATATGACGGCGTCGAGTTTTTATCTGCTTTTACCTTTCTTTCTGTCATGTCGCATCAAATACACTGATGACGATTTGAAGACGATGACAGGCGCATTTATTAATAAAAAAAGATACAAGCAATAATTGTGCTCATTCTGGGGGACCGAATGGACAATACTAACACGACGGCATCGAGTTCTTCTCTGCTTTTACCTTTCTTTCAGTTATATTACCTCAAATACAATGACGAAGATTTGGGGATGATAACAGGCGCATTTGTTAATAAAAAAATCTAAAAGCTATAATGGTGCTCATTCTGGGGGACCCGAATGGACATTACTAACACGACGCCATCGAGTTCTTCTCTGCTTTTACGTTTCTTTCAGTCATATTGCTTTAAATACAATGACAAAGATTTGGGGATGATAACAGGCGCATTTGTTAATAAACAAAGGTAAAAGCAATGGTTGTGTCGATTCTGGCGTACCCAAAGGGAAATTACTAATATGACGGCGTCGATTTTTTTTCTGCTTTTACCTTTCTTTCTGTCCTATCGCATCAAATACACTGACGACGATTTGATGACGATTACAGCCGCATTTGTTAATAAAAAAACATAAAAGCAATAGATGTGCTCTTTCTGGGGGACCCGAATGGACATTACTAACACGACGGCATGGAGTTCTTCTCTACTTTTACCTTTCTTTTAGTCATATTGCTTCAAATACAATGACGAAGACGTGGGGTTGATAACAGGCGCATTTGTTAATTAACAAAGGTAAAAGCAATGGTTGTGTCGATTCTGGGGGACCCAAATGGACATTAATAATATGACGGCGTCGAGTTTTTCTCTGCTTTTACCATTGTTTCTGTCGTATCGCATCAAATACTATGACGACGATTTGAAGACGGTTACAGGCGCATTTGTTAATAAAAAAACATAAAAGCAATAATTCTGCTCATTCTGGGGGACCCGATTGGACATGCCTGATATGACGGCATCGAGTTCTTCTCTGCTGTTACCTTTCTTTCAGTTATAACGCATCGAATAAAATGACGAAGATTTGGGGATGATAACAGGCGCATTTGTTAATGAACAAAGGTAAAAGCAATGGTTGCGTCGATTCTGGGGGACCCAAATGGACATTGATAATATGACGGCGTCGAGTTTTTCTCTGCTTTTACCTTTCTTTCTGTCATATCGCATCAAATACACTGATGACGATTTGAAGACGATGACAGGCGCATTTATTAATAAAAAAGATACAAGCAATAATTGTGCTCATTCTGGGGGACCGAATGGACATTACTAACACGACGGCATCGAGTTCTTCTCTGCTTTTACCTTTCTTTCAGTCATATTGCTTCAAACACAATGACGAAGATTTGGGGAAGATAACAGGCGCATTTGTTAATAAACAAAGGTAAAAGCAATGGTTGTGTCGATTCTCGGGGACCCAAATGGACATTACTAATATGACGGCGTAGAGTTTTTCTCTGCTTTTACCTTTCTGTCTGTCATATCGCATCAAGTACACTGACGACGATTTGAAGACGATTACAGGCGCATTTGTTAATAAAAAAAGATAAAAGCAATAATTGTGCTCATTCTGGGGGACCCGAATGGACATTACTAACACGACGGCATCGAGTTCATCTCTGCTTTTACCTTTCTCTCAGTCATATTGCTTCAAATACAGTGACGAAGATTTGGGGATGATAACAGGCGCATTTGTTAATAAACAAAGGTAAAAGCAATGGTTGTGTCGATTCTGGGGGACCCAAATGGACATTACTAATATGACGCCGTCGAGTTTTTCTCTGATTTTACCTTTGTTTTTGTCGTATCGCATCAAATACAGTGACGACGATTTGAAGATGATTACAGGCGCATTTGTTAATAAAAAAAGATAAAAGCAATAATTGTGATGATTCTAGGGTACCCGATTGGATATGCCTGATATGACGGCATCGAGTGTTTCTCTGCTTTTACCTTTCTTTCAGTTATATCGCATCGAATAAAATGACGAAGATTTGGAGATGATAACAGGCGCATTTGTTAATAAACAAAGGTAAAAGCAATGGTTGTGACGATTCTGGGGGACCCGAATGGACAATACTAAAACGACGGAATCGAGTTCTTCTCTGCTTTTACCTTTCTTTCAGTCATATTGCTTCAAATACAATGACGAAGATTTGGGGATGATAACAGGCGCATTTGATAATAAACAAAGGTAAAAACAATGGGTGTGTCGATTCTGGGGGACCCAAATGGACATTACTAATATGACGGCGTCGAGTTTTTCTCTGCTTTTACCTTTCTTTCTGTCATATCGCATCAAATACACTGACGACGATTTGAAGACGATTACAGGCGCATATGTTAATAAAAAAAGATAAAAGCAATAATTGTGCTCATTCTGGGGGACCCGAATGGACATTACTAACACGACGGCATCGAGTTCTTCTCTGCTTTTATCTTTGTTTCAGTCATATTGCTTCAAATACAATGACGAAGATTTGGAGATGATAACAGGCGCATTTGATAATAAAAAAAGATAAAAGCAATAATTGTGCTCATTCTGGGGGACCCGAATGGACATTACTAACACGACGGCATCGAGCTCTTCTCTGCTTTTACCTTTCTTTAAGTCATATTGCTTCAAATTCAATGACGAAGATTTGGGGATGATAACTGGCGCGTTTGTTAATAAAAAAAAGATAAAAGCAATAATTGTGCTCATTCTGGGGGACCCGATTCGACATGCCTGATATGACGGCGTCGAGTTCTTCTCTGCTTTTACCTTTCTTTCAGTCATATCGCATCGTATAAAATGACGAAGATTTGGGGATGATAACAGGCGCATTTGTTAATAAAAAAAGATAAAAGCAATAATTGTGCTCATTCTGGGGGACCCGATTCGACATGCCTGATATGACGGCGTCGAGTTCTTCTCTGCTTTTACCTTTCTTTCAGTCATATCGCATCGAATACACTGACGACGATTTGAAGACGATTACAGGCGCATTTGTTAATAAAAAAAGATAAAAGCAATAATTGTGCTCATTCTGGGGGACCCGAATGGACATTACTAACACGACGGCATCGAGTTCATCTCTGCTTTTACCTTTCTTTCAGTCATATTGCTTCAAATACAGTGACGAAGATTTGGGGATGATAACAGGCGCATTTGTTAATAAACAAAGGTAAAAGCAATGGTTGTGTCGATTCTGGGGGACCCAAATGGACATTACTAATATGACGGCGTCGAGTTTTTCTCTGCTTTTACCTTTCTTTCTGTCATATCGCATCAAATACACTGACGACGATTTGAAGACGATTACAGGCGCATTTGTTAATAAAAAATGATAAAAGCAATAATTGTGCTCATTCTGGGGGACCCGAATGGACATTACTAGCACGACGGCATCGAGTTCTTCTCTGCTTTTACCTTTCTTTCAGTCATATTGCTTCAAATACAATGACGAAGATTTGGGGATGATAACAGGCGCATTTGTTAATGAACAAAGGTAAAAGCAATGGTTGCGTCGATTCTGGGGGACCCAAATGGACATTACTAATATGACGGCGTCGAGTTTTTATCTGCTTTTACCTTTCTTTCTGTCATGTCGCATCAAATACACTGATGACGATTTGAAGACGATGACAGGCGCATTTATTAATAAAAAAAGATACAAGCAATAATTGTGCTCATTCTGGGGGACCGAATGGACAATACTAACACGACGGCATCGAGTTCTTCTCTGCTTTTACCTTTCTTTCAGTTATATTACCTCAAATACAATGACGAAGATTTGGGGATGATAACAGGCGCATTTGTTAATAAAAAAATCTAAAAGCAATAATGGTGCTCATTCTGGGGGACCCGAATGGACATTACTAACACGACGCCATCGAGTTCTTCTCTGCTTTTACCTTTCTTTCAGTCATTTTGCTTTAAATACAATGACAAAGATTTGGGGATGATAACAGGCGCATTTGTTAATAAACAAAGGTAAAAGCAATGGTTGTGTCGATTCTGGCGTACCCAAAGGGACATTACTAATATGACGGCGTCGATTTTTTTTCTGCTTTTACCTTTCTTTCTGTCCTATCGCATCAAATACACTGACGACGATTTGATGACGATTACAGCCGCATTTGTTAATATAAAAACATAAAAGCAATAATTGTGCTTTTTCTGGGGGACCCGAATGGACATTACTAACACGACGGCATGGAGTTCTTCTCTACTTTTACCTTTCTTTTAGTCATATTGCTTCAAATACAATGACGAAGACGTGGGGTTGATAACAGGCGCATTTGTTAATAAACAAAGGTAAAAGCAATGGTTGTGTCGATTCTGGGGGACCCAAATGGACATTAATAATATGACGGCGTCGAGTTTTTCTCTGCTTTTACCATTGTTTCTGTCGTATCGCATCAAATACTATGACGACGATTTGAAGACGGTTACAGGCGCATTTGTTAATAAAAAAAGATAAAAGCAATAAGTGTGCTCATTCTGGGGAACCCGATTGGACATGCCTGATATGACGGCATCGAGTTCTTCTCTGCTTTTACCTTTCTTTCAGTCATATCGCATCGATTAAAATGACGAAGTTTCGGGGATGATAACAGGCGCATTTGTTAATAAAAAAAGATAAAAGCAATAATTGTGCTCATTCTGGGGGACCCGAATGGACATTACTAACACGACGGCATCGAGTTCTTCTCTGCTTTTACCTTTCTTTCAGTCATATTGCTTCAAACACAATGACAAAGATGTGGGGATCATAACAGGCGCATTCGTTAATAAACAAAGGTAAAAGCAATGGTTGTGTCGATTCTGGGGGACCCAAATGGACATTACTAATTTGACGGCGTCGAGTTTTTCTCTGCTTTTACCTTTGTTTCTGTCGTATCGCATCAAGTACAATGACGACGATTTGAAGACGATTACAGGCGCATTTGTTAACAAATAAACATAAAAGCAATAATTCTGCTCATTCTGGGGGACCCGATTGGACATGCCTGATATGACGGCATCGAGTTCTTCTCTGCTGTTACCTTTCTTTCAGTTATAACGCATCGAATAAAATGACGAACATTTGGGGATGATAACAGGCGCATTTGTTAATGAACAAAGGTAAAAGCAATGGTTGCGTCGATTCTCGGGGACCCAAATGGACATTACTAATATGACGGCGTAGAGTTTTTCTCTGCTTTTACGTTTCTGTCTGTCATATCGCATCAAGTACACTGACGACGATTTGAAGACGATTACAGGCGCATTTGTTAATAAAAAAAGATAAAAGCAATAATTGTGCTCATTCTGGGGGACCCGAATGGACATTACTAACACGACGGCATCGAGTTCATCTTTGCTTTTACCTTTCTTTCAGTCATATTGCTTCAAATACAATGACGAAGATTTGGGGATGATAACAGGCGCATTTGTTAATAAACAAAGGTAAAAGCAATGGTTGCGTCGATTCTGGGGGACCCAAATGGACATTACTAATATGACGGCGTCGAGTTTTTATCTGCTTTTACCGTTCTTTCTGTCATGTCGCATCAAATACACTGATGACGATTTGAAGACGATGACAGGCGCATTTATTAATAAAAAAAGATACAAGCAATAATTGTGCTCATTCTGGGGGACCGAATGGACAATACTAACACGACGGCATCGAGTTCTTCTCTGCTTTTACCTTTCTTTCAGTTATATTACCTCAAATACAATGACGAAGATTTGGGGATGATAACAGGCGCATTTGTTAATAAAAAAATCTAAAAGCAATAATGGTGCTCATTCTGGGGTACCCGAATGGACATTACTAACACGACGCCATCGAGTTCTTCTCTGCTTTTACCTTTCTTTCAGTCATATTGCTTCAAATACAATGACAAAGATGTGGGGATCATAACAGGCGCATTTGTTAATAAACAAAGGTAAAAGCAATGGTTGTGTCGATTCTGGGGGACCCAAATGGACATTACTAATATGACGGCGTCGAGTTTTTCGCTGCTTTTACCTTTGTTTCTGTCGTATCGCATCAAATACAATGACGACGATTTGAAGACGATTACAGGCGCATTTGTTAATAAATAAACATAAAAGCAATAATTCTGCTCATTCTGGGGGACCCGATTGGACATGCCTGATATGACGGCATCGAGTTCTTCTCTGCTGTTACCTTTCTTTCAGTTATAACGCATCGAATAAAATGACGAACATTTGGGGATGATAACAGGCGCATTTGTTAATGAACAAAGGTAAAAGCAATGGTTGCGTCGATTCTGGGGGACCCAAATGGACATTGATAATATGACGGTGTCGAGTTTTTCTCTGCTTTTACCTTTCTTTCTGTCATATCGCATCAAATACACTGATGACGATTTGAAGACGATGACAGGCGCATTTATTAATAAAAAAGATACAATCAATAATTGTGTTCATTCTGGGGGACCGAATGGACATTACTAACACGACGGCATCGAGTTCTTCTCTGCTTATACCTTTCTTTCAGTCATATTGCTTCAAACACAATGACGAAGATTTGGGGAAGATAACAGGCGCATTTGTTAATAAACAAAGGTAAAAGCAATGGTTGTGTCGATTCTCGGGGACCCAAATGGACATTACTAATATGACGGCGTAGAGTTTTTCTCTGCTTTTACCTTTCTGTCTGTCATATCGCATCAAGTACACTGACGACGATTTGAAGACGATTACAGGCGCATTTGTTAATAAAAAAAGATAAAAGCAATAATTGTGCTCATTCTGGGGGACCCGAATGGACATTACTAACACGACGGCATCGAGTTCATCTCTGCTTTTACCTTTCTTTCAGTCATATTGCTTCAAATACAGTGACGAAGATTTGGGGATGATAACAGGCGCATTTGTTAATAAACAAAGGTAAAAGCAATGGTTGTGTCGATTCTGGGGGACCCAAATGGACATTACTAATTTGACGCCGTCGAGTTTTTCTCTGATTTTACCTTTGTTTCTGTCGTATCGCATCAAATACAGTGACGACGATTTGAAGATGATTACAGGCGCATTTGTTAATAAAAAAAGATAAAAGCAATAATTGTGCTCATTCTGGGGGACCCGAATGGACATTACTAACACGACGGCATCGAGTTCTTCTCTGCATTTACCTTTCTTTCAGTCATATCGCTTCAAATACAATGACGAAGATTTGGGGATGATAACAGGCGCATTTGTTAATGAACAAAGGTAAAAGCAATGATTGCGTCGATTCTGGGGGACCCAAATGGACATTACTAATATGACGGCGTCGAGTTTTTATCTGCTTTTACCTTTCTTTCTGTCATGTCGCATCAAATACACTGATGACGATTTGAAGACGATGACAGGCGCATTTATTAATAAAAAAAGATACAAGCAATAATTGTGCTCATTCTGGGGGACCGAATGGACAATACTAACACGACGGCATCGAGTTCTTCTCTGCTTTTACCTTTCTTTCAGTTATATTACCTCAAATACAATGACGAAGATTTGGGGATGATAACAGGCGCATTTGTTAATAAAAAAATCTAAAAGCTATAATGGTGCTCATTCTGGGGGACCCGAATGGACATTACTAACACGACGCCATCGAGTTCTTCTCTGCTTTTACGTTTCTTTCAGTCATATTGCTTTAAATACAATGACAAAGATTTGGGGATGATAACAGGCGCATTTGTTAATAAACAAAGGTAAAAGCAATGGTTGTGTCGATTCTGGCGTACCCAAAGGGAAATTACTAATATGACGGCGTCGATTTTTTTTCTGCTTTTACCTTTCTTTCTGTCCTATCGCATCAAATACACTGACGACGATTTGATGACGATTACAGCCGCATTTGTTAATAAAAAAACATAAAAGCAATAGATGTGCTCTTTCTGGGGGACCCGAATGGACATTACTAACACGACGGCATGGAGTTCTTCTCTACTTTTACCTTTCTTTTAGTCATATTGCTTCAAATACAATGACGAAGACGTGGGGTTGATAACAGGCGCATTTGTTAATTAACAAAGGTAAAAGCAATGGTTGTGTCGATTCTGGGGGACCCAAATGGACATTAATAATATGACGGCGTCGAGTTTTTCTCTGCTTTTACCATTGTTTCTGTCGTATCGCATCAAATACTATGACGACGATTTGAAGACGGTTACAGGCGCATTTGTTAATAAAAAAACATAAAAGCAATAATTCTGCTCATTCTGGGGGACCCGATTGGACATGCCTGATATGACGGCATCGAGTTCTTCTCTGCTGTTACCTTTCTTTCAGTTATAACGCATCGAATAAAATGACGAAGATTTGGGGATGATAACAGGCGCATTTGTTAATGAACAAAGGTAAAAGCAATGGTTGCGTCGATTCTGGGGGACCCAAATGGACATTGATAATATGACGGCGTCGAGTTTTTCTCTGCTTTTACCTTTCTTTCTGTCATATCGCATCAAATACACTGATGACGATTTGAAGACGATGACAGGCGCATTTATTAATAAAAAAGATACAAGCAATAATTGTGCTCATTCTGGGGGACCGAATGGACATTACTAACACGACGGCATCGAGTTCTTCTCTGCTTTTACCTTTCTTTCAGTCATATTGCTTCAAACACAATGACGAAGATTTGGGGAAGATAACAGGCGCATTTGTTAATAAACAAAGGTAAAAGCAATGGTTGTGTCGATTCTCGGGGACCCAAATGGACATTACTAATATGACGGCGTAGAGTTTTTCTCTGCTTTTACCTTTCTGTCTGTCATATCGCATCAAGTACACTGACGACGATTTGAAGACGATTACAGGCGCATTTGTTAATAAAAAAAGATAAAAGCAATAATTGTGCTCATTCTGGGGGACCCGAATGGACATTACTAACACGACGGCATCGAGTTCATCTCTGCTTTTACCTTTCTCTCAGTCATATTGCTTCAAATACAGTGACGAAGATTTGGGGATGATAACAGGCGCATTTGTTAATAAACAAAGGTAAAAGCAATGGTTGTGTCGATTCTGGGGGACCCAAATGGACATTACTAATATGACGCCGTCGAGTTTTTCTCTGATTTTACCTTTGTTTTTGTCGTATCGCATCAAATACAGTGACGACGATTTGAAGATGATTACAGGCGCATTTGTTAATAAAAAAAGATAAAAGCAATAATTGTGATGATTCTAGGGTACCCGATTGGATATGCCTGATATGACGGCATCGAGTGTTTCTCTGCTTTTACCTTTCTTTCAGTTATATCGCATCGAATAAAATGACGAAGATTTGGAGATGATAACAGGCGCATTTGTTAATAAACAAAGGTAAAAGCAATGGTTGTGACGATTCTGGGGGACCCGAATGGACAATACTAAAACGACGGAATCGAGTTCTTCTCTGCTTTTACCTTTCTTTCAGTCATATTGCTTCAAATACAATGACGAAGATTTGGGGATGATAACAGGCGCATTTGATAATAAACAAAGGTAAAAACAATGGGTGTGTCGATTCTGGGGGACCCAAATGGACATTACTAATATGACGGCGTCGAGTTTTTCTCTGCTTTTACCTTTCTTTCTGTCATATCGCATCAAATACACTGACGACGATTTGAAGACGATTACAGGCGCATATGTTAATAAAAAAAGATAAAAGCAATAATTGTGCTCATTCTGGGGGACCCGAATGGACATTACTAACACGACGGCATCGAGTTCTTCTCTGCTTTTATCTTTGTTTCAGTCATATTGCTTCAAATACAATGACGAAGATTTGGAGATGATAACAGGCGCATTTGATAATAAAAAAAGATAAAAGCAATAATTGTGCTCATTCTGGGGGACCCGAATGGACATTACTAACACGACGGCATCGAGCTCTTCTCTGCTTTTACCTTTCTTTAAGTCATATTGCTTCAAATTCAATGACGAAGATTTGGGGATGATAACTGGCGCGTTTGTTAATAAAAAAAAGATAAAAGCAATAATTGTGCTCATTCTGGGGGACCCGATTCGACATGCCTGATATGACGGCGTCGAGTTCTTCTCTGCTTTTACCTTTCTTTCAGTCATATCGCATCGTATAAAATGACGAAGATTTGGGGATGATAACAGGCGCATTTGTTAATAAAAAAAGATAAAAGCAATAATTGTGCTCATTCTGGGGGACCCGATTCGACATGCCTGATATGACGGCGTCGAGTTCTTCTCTGCTTTTACCTTTCTTTCAGTCATATCGCATCGAATACACTGACGACGATTTGAAGACGATTACAGGCGCATTTGTTAATAAAAAAAGATAAAAGCAATAATTGTGCTCATTCTGGGGGACCCGAATGGACATTACTAACACGACGGCATCGAGTTCATCTCTGCTTTTACCTTTCTTTCAGTCATATTGCTTCAAATACAGTGACGAAGATTTGGGGATGATAACAGGCGCATTTGTTAATAAACAAAGGTAAAAGCAATGGTTGTGTCGATTCTGGGGGACCCAAATGGACATTACTAATATGACGGCGTCGAGTTTTTCTCTGCTTTTACCTTTCTTTCTGTCATATCGCATCAAATACACTGACGACGATTTGAAGACGATTACAGGCGCATTTGTTAATAAAAAATGATAAAAGCAATAATTGTGCTCATTCTGGGGGACCCGAATGGACATTACTAGCACGACGGCATCGAGTTCTTCTCTGCTTTTACCTTTCTTTCAGTCATATTGCTTCAAATACAATGACGAAGATTTGGGGATGATAACAGGCGCATTTGTTAATGAACAAAGGTAAAAGCAATGGTTGCGTCGATTCTGGGGGACCCAAATGGACATTACTAATATGACGGCGTCGAGTTTTTATCTGCTTTTACCTTTCTTTCTGTCATGTCGCATCAAATACACTGATGACGATTTGAAGACGATGACAGGCGCATTTATTAATAAAAAAAGATACAAGCAATAATTGTGCTCATTCTGGGGGACCGAATGGACAATACTAACACGACGGCATGGAGTTCTTCTCTGCTTTTACCTTTCTTTCAGTTATATTACCTCAAATACAATGACGAAGATTTGGGGATGATAACAGGCGCATTTGTTAATAAAAAAATCTAAAAGCAATAATGGTGCTCATTCTGGGGGACCCGAATGGACATTACTAACACGACGCCATCGAGTTCTTCTCTGCTTTTACCTTTCTTTCAGTCATTTTGCTTTAAATACAATGACAAAGATTTGGGGATGATAACAGGCGCATTTGTTAATAAACAAAGGTAAAAGCAATGGTTGTGTCGATTCTGGCGTACCCAAAGGGACATTACTAATATGACGGCGTCGATTTTTTTTCTGCTTTTACCTTTCTTTCTGTCCTATCGCATCAAATACACTGACGACGATTTGATGACGATTACAGCCGCATTTGTTAATATAAAAACATAAAAGCAATAATTGTGCTTTTTCTGGGGGACCCGAATGGACATTACTAACACGACGGCATGGAGTTCTTCTCTACTTTTACCTTTCTTTTAGTCATATTGCTTCAAATACAATGACGAAGACGTGGGGTTGATAACAGGCGCATTTGTTAATAAACAAAGGTAAAAGCAATGGTTGTGTCGATTCTGGGGGACCCAAATGGACATTAATAATATGACGGCGTCGAGTTTTTCTCTGCTTTTACCATTGTTTCTGTC
>OX632362.1:7660605-7678105 GCA_951751655.1 Ophion costatus | reverse complement strand
TATTGTTTCTTGTTTCACCTAATCTTAATAATTTAATAATGTCAGTCGCGAAATCTTCAGAATCTTCAGTTTAAGAGACTTTCAAAGACATTCACGAGGGGCTTCAAGCCATGCAAGAAACTTTTGAATACGTTCAAGAGACTGTCGACGACATGCACAATACGTTTGAAGACATTCATGAGGGATTCAAAGACGTTCAGAGACTTTCAAAGACAATCAAGAGATCTTTGACGATGTTCATAATACGTTTCAAGACATCGATGAGGGGTTCGAAGAAGTTTAAGAGACTTTCAAAGACATTCACGAGGGGCTTCAAAACATGCAGGAAACTTTTGAATACGTTCAAGAGACTTTCTACGCCGTTCATGAAACGTTTGAAGATGTTCGTGAGACGTTTAAGAGTCTTTCGAAAACGTTCACAAGACTATCGACGACATTCACAATACGTTTGAGAACATTCATGAGAGATACGAAAACGCTTAAGAGAGACTTTCAAAGACATTCACAAGGGTTCGAAGAGTTTCAGGAGACTTTCTACGACGTCCATGAGACGTTTGAAGATATTCGTGAGACGTTCAAGACACTTTCGAAAACGATCATATGACGTTTGAAGACATTCATAAGGGATTCGAAGACGTTCAGAGACTTTCGAAGACGTTCAAGAGACTTTGACGATATTCATAATACGTTTGAAGACATTGATGAGGGGTTCGGAGGCGTTTAAGAAACTTTCAAAGACATTCACGAGGGGCTTCAAGATATGCAAGAAACTTTTGAATACGCTCAAGAGACTTTCACCGCCGTTCATAAGACGTTTGAACAGATTTGTGAGACGTTTAAGATTCTTTCGAAGACGTTCACGAGACTTTCGACGACATACATACTACGTTTGAAGACATTCATGAGAGATTCGAAGACGCATAAGGGACTCTCAAAGATATTCACGATGGGTTTGTCGACATTCGAGACACTTTCGAACACGTTCAAGAGGCTCTCAACGACATACATAATACGTTTGACGACATTCATGAAGGGCTTGAAGACTCGTAAGAAAGACTTTCAAAGACATTCGCGCGGGGTTCGAAGAGTTTCAAAAGACTTTCTACGACGTTCGCTGACGTTTAAGAGACTTTCAAAGGCATTCGCAAGGGGTTTGAAGACGTTCAAGAAACATTCGAATACGTTCATGAGATTTTCGAAGACATTCGTAATACGTTTGAAGACATTCATGAGGGATACGAAAACGCTTAAGACTTCCAAAGATATTCACGAGGGGTTTGTCGACATCCAAGACACTTTCGAACACGTTCAAGAGACTTTCAACGACATTCATAATACGTTTGACGACATTCAATGAGGGGCTTGAATATTCTTAAGAGAGAATTTCAAAGACATTCACGGGGGGTTCAAAGAGTTTCAAGAGACTTTCTACGACGTTCATGAGACATTTGAAGATGTTCGTGAGACGATCAAGAGACTTTCGAAAACGTTCACGAGACTTTCGACGACATTTATAATAAGTTCGAAGATATTCATGTGGGATTCTAAGACGCTTAAGAGGCTTTCAAAAATATCCACGGGAAGTTCGTTGACGTCCAAGAAACTTTCGAACACGTTCAGGAGACTTTCAATGGCATTCATAATACGTTCGACGATATTCATGAGGGGTTCGAAGACGCTTCAGAGAGACTTTCAAGGACATTCCCAAGGGGTTTGTCGTCATCCAAGACACTTTCGAACACATTCACGAGACTTTCGACAACACTCACAAAACGTTTGATGACATTCGTGAGGAGTCCGAAGACGTTTAAGAGACTTTCAAAGATATGCACGAGTGGTTTGAAGACGCCCAAGAGGCCTTCGAGTGTATAATGCGATCTTCGACGACATCGATTAACCGAAGATTTTCATGACCTTCGAGTTTGGCTGGAATTGTTTGGATTTGTTTGGGATTTTCACCCAAACAATCAGCTGGAGATGCCATGATATGTCATACTCACGCTGCAGAGGGGAAGAATAAAAGAAACAACAATATGCGAGCCGCTTTGATCATTGTAACATGAGCGATGTCAAACTATACCTCAACTCGCAATGTTATCCATATGAAAATTTGAATTTAAACATTGAACAAAATCAATATGCTCTACTCTAAGAGATGTATGCAAACTTTCAGCAGACCTATTACAATGGAGAGGCTGAATTCCACCCTGCTGAGCAGGGTGGAATTTTTAGAAAAAGCCCTCCTCGTGTCATTGACTGTTCAAAGCAAAACGATTCGCTCAAGTCCGGCCCCGTTGACGTGCGTCTTGAATTTGAATTGAAAACCAATATTTCACCACAAACTTCGGCATACTGCATGATCCTTCATGATCGTAGTGTCGAGTACATTCCAATCAGTGGGGAGGTTAAAGCATTGGTCTAAAATCATGCGGATGATTCGCACTCGCATCAGTCAACATGGAGCTTATCGTCGATGTACAGGGCTGCATGAGTCCCATCAACAAATTTGTCCTAAAGGAGATGTCCATCATCAGACTCCTCGACAATGATGCTCAACCGTTGACGCTCGCCTTCGATACACCATTTGCCTGGGACTCTCTACCGGCCAAGTACGAAATGACAAACAAGTGGTTGGAACGCAATTTCCATGGAATACGATGGGATCACAGCGGCATACCATACGAGACAGCTAGAAAGACAATTCGACGAATCGGAGCTCTCGCCATCCATGTGAAGGGACTCGAGAAATGTGCATGGCTATCAAGATTCATGGATGCCGCAACAAAAGTCATCGATCTGGAGACTCTGGACTGTCCCTCGCTGCAGAAGTTGCCGAAAATCGCAAACATTAAATGTCCCCATCATTCCGTCAATACAAAATACAATTGCGCCGAAGCGAATGTAAAGTCTTTGAAAAGCTGGCTCTCTGTGTACGAAGCGTTGTGTGAGCGAGGGATTTTTTTAAATGAATAAAAACATTTTGAACAAATATCGTTCGCCCCATTTATTTCCTATATCTACGGCGAATACAGTTTGACGAAAGTTTTTTTTTACATTATACTCGATGAAAAAGTTTTGTTTTGTACATTTTTACATAGCACTCAGCGTTGAAAACTCTGCGATGATGACTGTGATGTAAACAGTCGTTGCACTCTACGATGGTGACGATGCCAGCTGCCGCTGAACTCGTTGTTTCCACCGGGCCTTCACGAGCGTTCTCGTCCACCATACTCAGACTCGAGCGTTGAAAACTCTACGATGATGATGATGACTGTGATGCAAACAGTCCTTGCACTCTACGACGAGTTTAACAGTAGTTCCATCGAGTCTGAGTATGGTGGAAAAGAACGCTCGTAAAGGCCCGGTGGAAACAACGAGTTCAACAGCAGCCAGCATCATCACCAGATGATGCTGGCTGCTGTTGAACTCGTTGTTTCCGCTGGGCCTTCACGAGCGTTCTTTTCCACCATACTCAGACTCGATGGAACTCGACGCTGTTGTATTTTCCACCAATGTACTTCATGTAGAGTTGATCATTGCGCGCGAGTTGCAGCATACTCTCTAATATTTTCAGATCTTAATCGAAGGCCTTTACCAGCCGCGCTGGCAAGAAGACGACAAACTCATTTGCAACGTCCACGATGTAGCGTTTTCCAAACTTGGTCTGTACAGCTCTCATGTCCGTGATTTGATGATCCAAATGGACGTGGAGTTCTGACAGCTTCTTCGTTGGGATCCATTTCGCCATGACTCAGACTCGATGGAACTTGACGCTGTTGTATTTTCCGCGAATGTACTTCATGTAGAGTTGATCATTGCGCGCCAGTTGCAGCATACTCTCGAACATTTTCAGATCTTGATCGACGGCCTTTACCAGCCGCGCTGGCAAGAAGACGGCAAACTCATTTGCAACGTCCACGATGTAGCGTTTTCCAAACTTGGTCTGTACAGCTCTCAAGTCCGTGATTTAATGATCCAAATGGACGTGGAGTTCTGACAGCTTCTTCGTTTGGAGGAATTCCGCCATCATGCTGACTTTGTTGATATTTGAGAGATCCGTTTTCATTCTTTTTCAAAGTTCTTTTCGGAGAAGTTGATGGTGCGGTGGAATAGTGTAGTCTGAGCTTGGTCCACGAAATCATAAGCTCCCTCGTATCCCCTCCGCTCAGATTTTAAAAACTTCTCCCCACGTATCCAATCATAGGCATGTGTAACAGAATCAAACACGTTCGAAGAACCCCGCACGTACGGAATTTCCTCCCTCGCAACTCTTTTCACAGTCCCGACGTTGGGGTGGGGGACCATCAATGTGATCTTTCATCTGCGGTGTATTATAATGCTCCATGCACGGAAGATATGATATCACTTCACTGTCGTTCTGATGATGTTCTGGCAAACGATCCCACAATAAGCCCACATATTTACCCCAATATTTTAGGACCAAAACCTTTGGAACCTGTTCGAGCTCGTTTTTAGTCAAGTCCAGGGGGTGCTTGGCTTGATGTACTGCGTACGTACTCGCACTTGCTAACGTCTTGACGTTATATCTTGGAATTAACCCGAGACCTCGATGAGACTGCTTTTTTCAAGAGTACAGCTGCAGCTCAAGTGGCCCATCGGCGCCAACGGCGCTTGACGATGGATCCCTAAAGTTTGTAGTTTTCCCGAGGAACCTGTCAGGACATGTTTCGAGTTTCGGCGAGCTTTAAGACGGGGCGGATGCAATTAACATTGTCTTCGAGATAGAAGCAGGGCAGCTGCATGTCATAAATAAAGACGACCCATGTGGCGCCTAGCGTTTTCATATTACCGAAAATTTTCCGACCCATATATGGTTGTCACATACACACGCACGCATGCACGTTTTTGCAAGAAACCTGTCAGGACCTGTTTCGAGTGTCGGCGAACTCTGAGACGGGGCGGAAACATCTTGACATTTTCTTTTGGAATGGCACCAGCTGCATGTCATAAATTAGGGGGCGTTGAAAGGCCGCCCCTTTATGTAGCGTCTTCAAATTACCGACTATTTTCCGAACCATGTATGGTTGTCGCACTCACGCACGCACGCACGCACCCCACGCACACGCACACGCACGCACACGCACGCATCCGCACACACACACACACACACACGCGCCCTGGCGCACGCACATTCCCCTCCCCTCACCCCCTCCCGTCACCCTCGCCGCTCGCTCCCTCCCTCCCCACCCCCCTCGCCCGCGGCCCACTCCCCTTCGCCGCTCGCTCCGCCTCCTCTCCACTCGCTCCCTCCCCCCCTCGCCGTTCGCTTCCCTCTTGCTCCCCGTCCCCTTCCCCTCCCCCGCGCCGCTCGCTCCCCCTCCCCACCCCCCTTGCGGCTTGCTTCCCCCTCCCGAACCCCTCGCCGCTCGCTTTTCCCTCCCCTTCCCCCTCGCTCCCTCCCCTCAAACGGTGGGTTAGAACCCGCCTAGATCATCTACTTAATTACAATGTGACAGCTCCAAAATCGTATGCATATACTTATCGAACCCCCCCCCCCCTTGCCGAGCAACGGTTATTACGATTGGAACTAATCTAGTGGCGACTAGTGCTCATCCAGAAGCATTATCTTGAGTGCTGTTCTCACTAATTCCGAAAAAAATATTTATATGGAACCATTTTCCCCACATCTAAAGCAGTAATTATAAGAAGCTACACAAATAAATCTTAAAGGAGCTTTCCAGTGTGACAGCCCGAAAAATCGCTGTTTTTCGCGATTTTTTTTTTAAAGAGAAAATAATCTAATTGGTCTGTTTTTTTTTTGTATATTAATTGGGTATTGAAGAATACAAACCAATTTTTTAAAGATCGATTTATTTATTAATTAATATCTATAAAAATGATGAAACAATTGTTGCAGAAAATGCACTTGGATGTGGTGTCCACGTTGGGGGTCACAATTTTGATCTGAAACAAAAAACACAAAAAGATTATTGATCGGTATATAATTGGCTTTCGTACTATGGAGGCTTTTTTTTTTTTTTTTGCAAAAATGGCGCTGGTTTGAACAAAAAGTATCGATTTCAGCATTTTTTGGCAGTTTTTTTTACAAAAAAATAGGAAGATGTCAAAAAAAAAAAAAAGCTTCCATAGCACGATAAACAATGACGTTAAGAATATTGTGTAAAAAATTCAACTCGATAGCTTTAAGGAGTAAGGCCACTGTAACGGCCCAAAAAAAAAGGTTGTTTCACTAATATTTTGCTCCCGAAATTGAAGGTATTTGAAAAAAAACTTTTAATGGTGTTATCGGGCATACATTAAACTTTATTATAAAATTTTTTTACAGTAAACAAAAACAAAATGGCGGTTCCGCAGCTATCTTCCCGGGACATGTTTTGCTTCCAGGGCTCCGCGGCACGCAGCACCACTGGTGCACTTTTCAATCTAGAACAAAAAAAAACCATTAATCTAGAGGGCTATAGCTAGAGAATGTCGATCGGATTTTAAAAAGTTTCAATTTTTGTGGATTTGGCGTGCGTTTGAAAAAAAAATTGATTTTTGACGAAAAAAACGGCAAGTTTTTTGTTAATAAAAAAATCAATAAATAAAGTTCTTGAAAATTCCGATCGACATTCTCAAGGTAATGTAAATGTTCACATCTGGTTAAAATTTCAAGTAAAAAAAATGAAAATTGTTCGAGTTATGCTGCGTGCCATTTTGAAAAACCATGTTTCGAGAAAAACGCGTTTAAAGTTTTGCGAATAGTTTTTTATTGGAAAAAATTAAAAAAAGGAGTTAAAAAAAATTTTTACCGTTAGTCTGCAATCCCAGCACCATACATTTGTCCTTCGATAGCCAAATTTTCGTCTTCTTCGTCTTTCCTGGTTGATTTTTGGAGCGCGCGCGCACTTTTGGCCGCGTCGCTCAGAGCTGTCTCCGCGTGCGTGATGCGTTTGGCGTCGGCTTCAATGCAGAAATTATATAACTGTACACCAATTTCCACCTCCAACATCTTGAATATTTGCAAGACGTTGGTAAGGCCGCCATTGAATATGCAAACAGCGATATCCGTCGCAATATCTAGTACTGTTTTTCCGCTTGAGGATGATTTGGGGGCCAAACTCCAAACGGTAGCGTTGAAACTTTCGTTATTGTTTTGAGTATAGGCCCCCAAGCAACGCTCCAGTAACTCGCCCCGGCTCAATTCCATGTAGATGGGTTTGATGGCTTGATAAACCTCCTCACTCATTGGCTGATTGTGATGATACGCATCCAAGGCATTTTCTGCTTTCGCTTTCTTCCAACTGCACCAATTCTCCGAACATTTTTCGTGCTGAGGCTTTTCATCCGTTGACATTTTGTGAAAAAGGGTTGCCCAGATCTCATTTTTCATATTTTTGATGGAATCGGAATTTCGACGGATTGCTAAGCCGTAATAAATGCTTAGTTCGTCAATCAATTTGGCAGTGAGTTTTCCTCTTCCCCCGAGACCTTTTGTTCCTTTTTTTAAGTTTCTCAATCGAGTGCCCATTCTTTTTTGCACGTGATTTATGCACTCTTTTTTTTTAACATCAACATTTTCATAAGGCTTCGAATCCACGATGCCATTGAAAGTTTTGGAATCGCCATCTCCGATATAATTGCAGTCGTTTCGGAGCAAGTTTTGACACGCTTGGCGGCGACCTTCATTTCCTAAGGACAACAAATTTTTTTTCGCACAGGACCTTTTTTTTTCTTATTCTAGAGGGTTTAAACTATTTTTTAAGCCAATAAGAAAAATCGATTTTTCAAAAAATTGACAGTGGCCTTACCCCTTAAAACTCTGCCCTCCAAGTTGGACACCGTTTTGAAAAATGCTGTTTCGAGAAAAACGCGTTCAAAGTTTCAAGTGAGGAAATTTTAGGTAAATCGTTTACTTACGGTCAATCAGCGATGCCAGGTCCATACAATATCCCTTCTGCTTCTTCGAAAAGATCGTGCTCAATGGATTGTTCAGTCCGACGAGCTGTCCTCGCCTCTTTGCTATCCAGGGACGCCCGGCGGTCTGCTTGGGTGATGCGCGCATTCTTGTACTTAGCGGCGAAATCTGCGGCGCTCGGCCCTATCGTGCATCCCATCGTCTCCAAAATTTTTTAAATTGGGTCGTATCCTTCATTGAAGGTGCACACAGCACACTGCGTAGCGATTTCTACTATCTGCTTGCCGCAGAATACGTGCTTTGGGGCTAGTTGCCACACACAGTGATTGAAGCTGTCGTTATTGTTTTGAGTGTTCGCGCCCGTACATCGTTCTAAGAGATCCTCCGTTGTTAGATCATCGTAAATCGGCTTTAAAACTTGTTGTACGTCTTCGTCGAGTGCTGGTGGATGGGTGTACTCCTCTCCTGTGGCCTCGGCCTTGCGCCATTCGCACCACGAATCTTCTCCCGGAGGGCAATACTCATGCTGAGGATTTTCATCAGTTGAGCTTTTGTGATGAAATGTAGCCCATATGGCTTTCCTCATATTTTCCACGGAATTGGAATTTCGACGATCTGCCAAGCCGGAGAGATTTGTCAATAATTTTAACGTCAATTGCGCTCTTTTCGGTTCAACAGCAGTTTTTTTTGTTTGATTTTTTTTAGTTTTCGGAGTACTCGAACGAGATCCTTTTTTTTCGGTTCACTCTCCATTGCTTTGTCTTCGATTTGCTTTTTGGCCTTTTTTAGTTGAACTAACCTTTTTCTTGCTTTGTTTCCCCTTTTATATACTCGCTTTTTCACGTGCAAGACGCATTCCTTTGTTTTTACCGTCAAATCGTCACCGTACGGCTTGGCGTCTAATAACATCTTGAATGTTTTTGTATCGCCGTCTCCTATATAGAAACCGTATTTCGCGTTGTGCAATTCTTCTGATCTCTTGAATATTTCGATTATACCGTCGACTTCCATTTTTCCCGCGCTGCCTTCGTGATTGACGTTGCACTCGGATTCATGCGTCTCAAACCACGCCTCGTACTCGGGTGTTCCCTTTTGTCCTTTCTAGAATGCACAAGCCTTGCAGAAGCTTGATTTGACAGCAACATCCAATACTTTGTTGGTATATTTTCCAATCACGGACACGATACTCATGCGCGACGTGAAACCGCGTTTCGACCACGATCCATCACCCGACACCGTCAGAATATCGCCCCGATTTTCTGCTTCCAAAGTTTTTTCCTTCTCTTCGGTACCTGTTTTTTTCACGACGGCCTCGTATATTGATTTCGCTGCAATCTGCAGGATTTTCACGATTCCATAATAGGTGTTATTATTGAAGTTTGCAGTTAAATCCATCAAGGCGATAAAATTTCTAATGCCATTTATGCCGATGCCGACCAATCGCATGACAAAGCAGAAACGACGATTGATTTCATAAGCATTTTTTATCAAAGGACAAGAATCTATCTCGGCCGGATCTGGACACGAACACTGAACACAAATTTTAAAGCCCAATCCGCGAATCGATTTTTTTTAAAACTTCACGTCGCTATTACACTTTTTGCACTTCAACAGTTCCTGAAGAGCGCCGAATACCAAAAAGAACTCCAAAATCATATAGCTAAACGTTTGATCGATTCGGACTTCAAACTCTGGACTCTTTTTCAAGATTTTTGCTGCCGAAGTGCTCGCAAACGTTAGATCCGTTTCGATATCGTGTCGATTTGTTCCCTTGAAACCCGCGGATCTTTTTCGTTCATTTCGCGGATGTCCGCTTCTCGAGCCTTTTCTATCCTGCCACGCACATTTCTCTTTCGTAGATCTATCCATTTTGAATGTCGAAACCGAACTGAAAGACGAACCGGACTCACGTTGGAAGGTACACGAGCAGGTAGGAACGAGACAATAGAAATAACGGATGAAATCCCCCCAAGAAACCCTGCCAAATCGCTCTACCAGAGACTAGTAGGGAGATGTACAACGCTCCCCTTTTTGACGTGCCTCGCGAATGGTGCTAAATCGCGGCGGCGAGTTCGGGAATATAGTATTGTGATCATCGCCTTTTTCGAAGTTGCAGATTCCCTTGTAGCCGCGCGAGTCTTGATCACCGCTCAAGTTGGTATCGCAGTCACCGTGAACATGAATAGGTAGCTCGGTGGGGGAAACGTCTCCGTCACTCGGAAGTAATGCTTACTCGACAGGCGAACGGAGCGAGGTTTTCCGTCCGAACGAGCTCGACATATATGTGTGGCCGTACAGCGGATTGGAATATGCATTAAATTAATTGCAAAGAGAAAAACATGTATCGAGTTCATTGTTTTCTCTCGGTTGTCTGTTTATGCCGAGAATGCGGGTTAAAAAAATTATCGGCGAAACGCGTTGAAAAATAAAACGCCGAAACGACCGTGGAAGGTTCAAAGAGAAATTTTAAGCCTTTGCCGCGGTGGTTTCGGCGTTTTTTTTCACCAGTTAACATCATGGATATGGGTAAATCATAAATGTTGCTCTATCCTCGATGAGCGTTCTGGCTGAGTTGGCCGCATGACGCATTAACGATGCTTACGGTTCAGGTTTGATCCCCGGTGAATCGATTTTTGGTTTGGTTGCAGAATGAAAGGAGCATGAAAACTTATGGCAGAATCGAGTGGAGAACTTACCACATACAGTATTTCCGTTTATTTTTCAGAAACGACGATCTAACGAAGGTGTTAATTTGAATATTCGTCACTTTCGAACGATTTCACACCGATTAATCCATTTATTATGTAGAAAACCAGTATTAAGACGGAATGACACCTCATCGCGATCGGTATGGTCGAACAATTATAGATACCCAAAAATCTCTGAAACGGTTCTTCAGATCCCGTCGAAACTTTGCCAAACGACGTCAAATCGATAGACATACAGCTGTCTGGCCCTCAAATTTTCTGAATTTGAGAAAAAAAAACGTAGATTGGCTTATCATAAGCCAATATACATTTTTTTATATAATCTATATCTATCTATAGATGCTACCAGTTCTACCATACCGACCGCAATGAGGTGTCATTCCGTCCACCATGAGCGCGCCGGTCGTGGAAACGTTAGAGAGGGGGTTTCTCCAAACTAACTCGACGAAGATCCGGACAAAGCGGAAGGCGCGATACGATATATTGGTATTGCCGTAGCTGAGCGCGTCAGCTATAGATATGGTAGGCGCGCGATGAAAAAAATAACTATCAAAAATCGATATCTCGAAAACTATGGCGAGTCGCTAAAAATCTCTCTAAGTATCGAATCGTTCAGCTGATCGAAGTATTGAAAGCTGAAGGCTGTCTCATAACAGCCAACGCTAGGTAGTGGCGCTTTCAAGAACTAAAACGCCGGGACAAAACGCGTTTTCTTTTATCGTATAGGAATAGTAGGCCAGTGTCAGGGGGCTTGGCGCGGAGTACTGTCAGCGCCACGTAGCAGCTGACGTTATCGAGAGACTAGACAGTGAGCTGAGTGCCAGGGGGCTGCCTTTATCTTAGAGAAAAGGCTAAAGTTTTGACGACTTGAGTGACCTCTGGTGGCGACCTGATGGTCGAATTTTGTGACTACCCTGGTTCTCTTGCGCCAATTTCAGCTCGTAAACGTGGAACAAATAAGAGAAACAACGAACAGAGTATAACGAGAACAGAAAAAGAAAAAACAATGGGTCTCATATTATGTAAATTGTTGATGGGAACTATAAGAATCTTCGCGCTTAACATGCGAAAGGTGTGGCCTTTCAGCAGGACGGAACAGTTGGTTGAGGTACCAGATATCAGGTGTACGTGTATGAAAAACGGATTTTTTTCGCTAAAAAAACACGGTGAAATTGGAAGAATTATAAAAAGTGCTTCATTCAAAGGATGCTTCACCGCTTGTTATACATTTTTCCCATCTTTCGGGCAATTTGGCAGTACCACACCAGTAAAAATCTTCCCATTTTGCTGCGAACCATTCATCGAGCTATTTTGTCACATCTTCGTTCGAACCAAAGCGCTGCTCAGCAAATTTGTGATCTAGACGTTCGATTTTTTCTTTCCGACAATCCGATCCGACTATCGGAAGGCACTCGTGCCATACATTCGTTTAAACATGGCATGCACATCCGATCCGATAGTCGAAACCGAAAACAGACTGTTGGAAAGAAAAAATCGGACGTCTATTTCCAGCTGAAAAATTACTTCGTACTGCCTCTATCGGTATGCTGGTATTTTTGAAGTAGCGATTGGGTCAAATCGGTCAATTGTTGTTGGTAACGTTTAGTACCAACAAGAGTTTCCCCAGGTTTTAACAGCTCATAATAGACACTGCCCCTCTGGTCCAACCAAACACAGAGCCTCGTTTTTCTGCCGAAGCTGTTCAGTCTTGCGGTCCATGTGGATGGCGTGCCTGGGTCTACCCATGATTTTTTGCGTTTGGGATTCTCAAAATAAATCCACTTTCCATCCCCTATAATTATACGATGCAAAAACGACGGGATTTTCTATTTGCCTGTCGTTTGACTCATGTGGTACCCATCTACCGGTCTTCCGAATCTCTCCAATGTCTCGTAGCCAATTAGAAACAGCTTGTTGACATCCGCATTCCATACTTGTACACCTGGTACACAAAGGAACTTTGCATATAAGTTTGAACAAATCATCAATTTCAATCTAAATGTTCTTATTTAATTTTGTGTGATGAAACTTGAGAGAGTTTCATCATTGAATGTTGACAGAGTTACAGCACAAATCTGAATGCATCCTCCATATAAATGAGAATATAAAAGTAATGATTAGGTTTAAAATTTTCAGAATGTCTGGCCTGTTTCATAAGAAAGCTTGTGTGGATTTCCTTCACAAAAGGTGGGATACGGGGCTACACACCATGGTTTCCACAGGCAGGGATATCTTGACAAATATCTTTACTGTACGTTTTCACCGGATTTGTATACAGCGTGGACCATTTAACCTGACCACCGCAAATATCTCTTTTGATTTTAGACTGACGAAAAAATGTCGGAAGGTAATTTGATTGATTTCAAAGCGCTAATATACTGGTGAAAAATTCATTTTCGCACAAAATTAAATTTTCTGCACAAAAAATTCACTTATTCTATTCGGATATTCTTATTGTCAATACCATCACGATTCCCCGTTATTACGCCTGTATTTGGGTGACAAATCATGTCAAGGTCATATCATAGGTCGTTGGATTCGTCTGAATATCAGCTACAACGTCTTAATAATTAAAAAAAACAAGTTCCCATTTGAAAAATCATTGATGACCTGGAGATCGCCAAGCGATGACCTTGACAAAAATGAATTTTTCACCACTGTATCAGCCCTTCGAAAGCAATCAAATTGCCTCCCTACTTTTTTTCGTCACTCTAAAGGCGGCGGAGATATTTGGAGTGGTCACGTCAAATGGTCCACCCACATTTACCTTAAGTAAAAGTCTTTGATTTTCCAGTAATACATGTATTTCCGATTTTAGCGGAACTCCAATCAACATTTATCGCTGATCTGTAAAACCAGTTCTCACAACTCTTCAATCATCAGCAGGAGGTAATGAAGTTTTGATAAAAATAAGAGTAGAATTCAATTTTAAGTTCAATTTTCAAAATCTTACGACTTAAAAAAAACAGAATTTACCGACTTTATTTATTTAAACACTAGAAATCACTGGATGATAATATATTAAATCATAATATTTTTTTACAGCGTAATCTATCCGATTCCGTCGTAATTTTCTTCACAGCCTTCACAACCTAATGGGATGATCGAAAAGGGCTCGTCGACGCGATAAACACTTTTTTAAAGGCTTTATCATAGATTCAGAAATTTCCTCATTATTGAACAAGATTGTTCAATTATTTAGAAAAGTCTTTTAAGTTTGAATTTTTTCAAAGTTTCTTTTGACATAGCGTTTTTCTCAATGTCGGGGAAAATGTTACGCTTCATATTAAAATAATATCTTTTATATTATAATATTGATGATGACAATAAAGTAATTATTCATTTAAAACTTGAATTTACGATTCACTCAGACATCAACTATTGATGTTTCAGAAAGTCTTTATCGAAGGCTTCCAGCAAAATACCACACTTGAATCTCGATTTCTAATATTCCCTATTAATTTTCTTCGATTTGAACCTAGAATCACCATATTCGCAGTAAAATTTACCGCGAAACCACCAAATAAACGAATTATCGACCGACAGCGATCAGTGCCGTCGACCACCCCGAGAACAGTCCGTATTCGGTCGATTCAAAAAATATCGAGCATGTTGACTTATATTGTATCGGGTAGTTATCATTTATATATTTATATATCATATATTTGCATACTATATATTTAATTGTTTAATATTTTCAGAATAAAAGGACGGAAAATAATCAATAATCAATATGAACGTATTCTTGTCGACTCTGCGTTTTGTCGAGAAAATGAAAGCTCTACGACTTCTCAAGTTCACGTCTAACGTCAGCCTTTCGGAAGCCCTAACGACAGGAATAACGTACAAAGTTAAAAAACGAATACATCCTTTTTATGCACGGCCCACGTGCTTTTTTTGGCGCACAATGTTCTAAATTGTTTAATACAACGCAAGCGTTTTTTTTCTCGTAGACAAAAGAGTCCCGGAGTACTGTCGTCGTTCCGGCGCACGCCGGGTACGCATTCGGGGGTCGTTATCATCTTCCCTCGGCGGATGCAAACATGCAGGAATTTATTGCTGATCGGTTTGTTCGCCGTCGCTAAAATTGGATGCATGGCTAGCCCCTCTACATTGAGATTCCTCCTTTTGGACTTACCCAGATATATAAATATACTCGACATTTAAGAACATTGATTTTATTGAAAAACTAATCTTTGAGAGTGTAGCTAGCCACCGCGTGGTTGGCGATCTCGCTGAGGACTACTTTGGCACCGATGAGGAAATATAATGTAAGCATCAACGGACTACTCGCCGATAGCTGTCAGGATGAATTTGGTAGCCATCTAGATAATGTTTATTCACAGAATAAATAATGTTTGAATATTTGAAGTTTATTGATCTACCTTCATATTGGCTTTTTTTTAAATTTTACGATTTTTTTTGCAATTAGCACCCGTCTTTTACAACTATCATTTTTCGTCGTTTTTTGTTTCTTTTTGAGTTTTTAAGTAAAAAAAAATGTTACGCATTTCTTTGTACAAATCATAAAGAAGGAAGCCTAAGCTTCAATTTCGTTAACAAAAAAAAAATCTACGATTTTTTGTCCAACAATATTGAAAAGTTCGGTACTTCGGAGCAGTTTTTAAATTATCTATTGTGTCACAAAAAACAAAACATTGTTGGAAAAAAAAATCGTAGAAATTTAAAAAAAAAACGAAATTCAAGCCTAGGCTTCCCCCTTCACGAATTTGGTTAAAGAAATGCGTAAAAATGTTTTTTTTTTTTACTATAAACCGGGTCCACTCAAAAAGGAACAAAACAAACGACGAAAAAAAGTCCTTTTTAAAGCCGGTCTTAATACTGTTTTTCTACATAATAAATGGATCAATCAGTGTGAAATCTTAAGACGGAATGACACCTCATCGCGGTCGGAGTGGCAGAACAATTATAGATACCCAAAAATCTCTGAAACAGCTCTTCAGATCCCGTCGAAACTTTGCCAAACAACGTCAAATAAATAGACGAACAGCTGTCTGCCTCTCAAATTTTCTGAATTTGAAAAGAAAAACGTAGATTGACTTATCATAAGGGAATGTACGTTTTTTTTCTCGAATAAAATTCGAATAAAAATCTATTGATACATTTGGAATGATTTTCCATTTGAACACAATAAATAAAGTCGCTATAACGAAAACAGGCGAAAGCCACGAAAGTATCGAATCGTTCAGCTGATCGAAGTATTTAGAGCCGAAGGCTGTCACGCAACAGCCAACATTAGGCAGTGGCGACTTCACATAATAAAAAGCCGGGACAAAACGCGTTTGCGTTTATTGTATAGGAATAGTAGGCCAGTGCCAGGGGGCTGGTAAAAGCCAACGATGTCCAACGTATAAGCGCATGCGCCCGATTGGCTGCTGAAGGATCTAACGGAATACGGAGCAGCGATATTTCAATTTCTTTATGTTTGTATTCAGTGATCTCGTTCTAATAAGTCTCAAACGGAAGATAATCGTCTGGTTGTGATTGGTAGCTTAATTAAAACATTTGCTGCTCTGGATTCCGTTAAATCCTTTAGCAGCCAACTACAGCCCTCTATCGCCTGCGTCTAACCGCAGATGGTTTTATATCGGCGTAATAGAGGAATTAATTACCAAACATTTTAATGAAGCTACCAATCACTACCAAACGATTTTTTTCCGTTTGAAACTTATTGGAACGATATCGGTAAGAAAAACATAAATAAATTGAAATATCACTGCGCCGTATTCAGAAGGATCCATCAATGACCAATTACGGCCCTCTGTCGTATGCGCCTAGACGTAGATTGTTTTTCGACCGGATCAACTAATGAATTAACTACCAAACGCTGGGATTTGCATATTTGTAACCACCAAACGACTCTGCATTGATTAGGCGTGGCATTTTATGGATTACAGGATAAATAAAAAAAGGTCCGGCCAAATTTACAGAAATAATGTCTCATTGAATTATAACGAAACGGTCGACAACTCAACCTTCTTATTAGTCTAACAAACGACAAAAAACGATTAGGAAAGAAAAAACCTGGAGAAGTTAAAGTCGTCCGGCTAAGTTTATGGTGGTATCCGACACCGACAAGCGACTTATGGGCTCTGCACACTGCGCGCAATTTGCGATGAGCGATGAGCGATATCCATTGCGAGCTCAGGGATTTCAGAAACCCCCTGGGAAAGTGAAGCTCCCATTGGATATCGCCCATCGTTCATCGCAAATCGCGCGCAGTGTGCAGAGGCCGTTACTGTAGAACCAGTCTCAGCAGGGAGTTCGTGGAACCAAAGAATTCAGACGGACATAGAAGGGCACTTCTTATGGGCGGCCCGAACACAAGTATTCTGCGACCCAAACTGCCGCGTGCTGGCGTGACGAGCACACAGTAACAAAATGCAGGATGGAATGAGGCTCCAACCAGCTCCGTGAACTTGGCGATCGGTCTCGGACTTTTCATCGTTTTGATGAAGCGTTGTCAATCGATCAGCCATGATTAATTGCGCCCACCACTAGATCATTTCATGCGTACGCGTTTAACAATCAGCGCCGCGAAAATGCCGTTTCGGAAACCCTTTCGTTCCTCGATTTTGTGATCACTCTCCTAAGTCATGTGACGGAATACAATGGTTGAGGTATCAAAATGCGTGTTTTGAGGGTGGCTACACGGATCTGCTTGTCTCCAAGTCGTAACATTCGCCCAACTTTCGATTTTCCATCATTTCAGTCAGAAGTTCGCCGAGATGAGCCGATCTACTTTTGTTTCTGAAATTCAAGATTGTTCATCAATGCATTTGAGGGGCAGAAGCCCGTACGCCTATCTATTTGACGTCGTTTAGCCAATTTTCGCAGAGATCTGAAGAGTCGTTTCGGAAATTTATGGGTATCAAAAATCATGTTCTGCCTT